>JAMFTS010000016.1:0-600000 GCA_028095005.1 Rhynchospora pubera | reverse complement strand
AGTTAATATACCTAAATGTGCTAGTTAAATTCCTAATTGTTCTATATGTCATAAAGGGAGGAGTGAATACGTATTGGGTGACAAGGATGGAGAGAATATGGGGTGGAAGATAAACGTACATAGAGGAGATGAGGACGTTGGAAACGAAAAAAAATAAAACACTTAATTAATGAGAATGCTGGATTAAGTACTAAGTTTTTGAGATAATTAATGAGGATGAGAGATGAGGGAATCTCTAAAATAATGATAAGAAATTCCGTTTAGTTTCACTTGCCAATTCATTAACGTCACTCTACTGCAGATTTCAATTATTATTTAGAGTTACACATATTCTTTAATCTTTGTCTAGGTGATTGGAAATGAAACAAAAGATTCAGATGTTAAATGAGATGATTTTTTCCCTTTTTATTAAAGAAGGTAACAAATTTGTTTAAATATTTTCAGGGTTTTTAAAAAAGTTCTCGAGGAAATTTATCAGAAATGATAACCGTCATCTATAATTTTATTATCTTTTGCCATCGCTAAACACAAAATGAACACATAAAATAAATAAGATAAATATATAAGCGATCAAAATGAACGCTTACAAACAAATAAATGTTACCATCTCTTGTTCAGATTTTTATATGCACATTCAATTTATTTTTATTGAACTTATTTATTATTTATTTAGCTTATGGTAAAAAATGACAAAATTATAGATGACAGTAATCAATTTCCAAAGTCTATTGAAGCGGTTCTCTGTCCATTAAATTTGAGCTATGGTCAAAAGACAGTTTCTTAGATCCATTGTGATTAAGTTTATTTGACCTAAGCCGTGAAATTTAGGGTTAAGTTGTTTCTAACATAAGTAATTAGTTCTATAAAAATTAAGTACCACTCGAAACGAAAAGATCATTCTTTACAAAATAAAAAATAGAGAAGAGAGGGATTACAAATTCCTAGCCACATGATTCAGATCAAAACTTTTTATAAACTTGTTTTTTGTTTTTTCTCTCATGCTTGACGCCTCTTCGGAGAAGAAAAACAAAAGTGAAAAAAAAAACTACTCAACCTAGCACCACCGGTGGAGAGAGACACCTCTCCTCTGCCACCATGTCTTTAAAATTTTCTCTCTAATTCTTTTTTGTCTCTTATTTTGTTCAGTTAGTATTTATTTTCTTAATTATTTTTTATTCTATTCTTCTCTTTTATTTTTTTTTCAATGATTTTCTAGTCATGTTACATGTTGTCTTTCTACTTATTTTTTATTCTCGAAATTTCTTTTCTTCTTTACTATTTTCTGACTTCTCTCCTTTCTAATCTTCTTTTCTCATATTCTCTCTTTTTTTTCCATAGATGGTTTAATAAATAATATCATTCATGATTACATTATAGTTTAGCGATATTCTCAAAAAAAAGAAAAAGAAAAAGAGTTTAGAGGTTGTTTTTTTCAGATTTCTTAACAACCGTGAAATGACTATCCTTATTCGATGCTGAAGTGACATTAAGAACAAGAAGTCTATGGAGAAAGAGATACTCCATGTTGGAGTTATTTCGAATCTTTATTTTCTTTTATTTTTATTTTATTTTAATTTTCAATAATTATGTATTGTAATTATAGTTTATTTTGATTTTATGTGTGTATTAATAGATTAGATTGTTTGGATTGATATTGTGTGTTGTAAATTAAGAAAGTGTACATGGATATGTAATATTTGATGTAAAACTTTTATTAATAGTATTTTTAGCCTACGGCCTTTTACCTCAAAAAAATAATAATAATAAAAATAAATTCCTAGCCACATTGCATTGGTGCTTCAAAAATAGTTGTGCCCATTACGGTGCCGAAATCTGAGACGACGAGACGTAGCAAGGTAAGTATGTATAAAACTAGAGAGATATTAGAGCTTGCCACCTATTTTGAATAAATTAAGAAACGAGAGTTATTTTTTTATTGTGCATTTTTTTTTTTTGCTCTTTAATTTTACCGTGCTTTCGTGAAAAGATATATGTATTGTTTGTACGATTGTACTTGACTTGACAACTAGTAGTAAGATCGGCAAAATACTTTAAGCTGCTGGCATTCATCCTTGTTTTACTATATAGTGTTTATTAAGCACTTTGTTAGATTTATTTAAGTTGGAACAAATACTATGAGGCACTTTTATTGCGGACCAATTACTGTCTTAACTAAAGTACCAAAGGAACGTTGCAAACAACATCTTTCACCTTTGATCCAAGGTAAGGTTTTTAAACCTGAGAAAGATGCTTGAAACGAAAGGATGCAAATAAATTTGGGCTCCCATGTTCGTTTGATTTAAAATATTATTAACGTAAAATTACTAATACTTCTATTTTATAAAACTTAAATCAAATAAACAAATGAATATTATATATAGTTTTACAGATTATAATTGGACTGAAAAGAAATAACAATTAACAACTACATTCAATAACTTTATAATATTCAAATAAATGAATTATTTAAAAACAATCGCTAATCCAAATATTTCATTATTTTACTTACAATTTAAATTAACAGTTATTTAAATTTAAATAACTAGTAGTCTAGTACAGTAGCATCGTTCCAAACGAAGTCAAATCGTAATACGTACCCATTGATTGTATCAAGGGATAATTTTTTCTGTGCCACCCAAAATTTGTGAAATCTAGCAATTGCCACCCGAAAGTTAAACCTTCTGTTTTTGCCACCCAAAAATGTGGTCACCCTTATGATTTTGCCACTTTGAGTAAAATTTTCTGCTATGTGCACCCAAAACTGTGTACCCAGTTTATTAATTAATCTTCCTTTACTTTGCCAATCTTAAGTTTATTTACTTTGGTTATAACCTCACATCATCGTGTTTACCCGCGATCTTCCCTTTTTCCTAGGTACTGTACGGCAGGATGATTCTTTTGGTTTCTTAAAATTTCACTTTTAACTGACGTTTTCTGGTTGATTAATTTAAACAATTTTATTAGTTTGGTATAATCTCCCCCTAGGTGCCTACCCAGAATAATTAGAAAATTAGAAAGCCATAATATTAAGAATACAAGCCTCGCTCTGATACCACAATAGGGTAGTAACGATAGGATCGACTTTGAAACTTCTGATTACTAATGAATACTGGTTCCAAAGTTTTTAAGAGGAAATGAGGAAATTTTATTGATATCTGGCAAATGATACAAGAGAAGAGGAGATGATTACTAAGTTGGGTGATGCCCTCTTAGTGAAACATCATACTGCTTATATAGAAGGAACGCTACCGGTTGGTGAGCTCGATAATTGAATGCGGGTGCGCATATGGGCCCCATCGTCCATTTCAATTATTCGTCTACCACAGTTGGTATGTCCTTAGCAAACTAGTGGGCATCTTTAGTACAATAATTGCCCAAAAAAAAAAAATAAAAACAAGCCACTCATTACGTGCCAACCCATGTGACAGTGAATAAAGAAAAAGAAAAGATGCGCACTACCGTTAGTGGCACCGAAAGCAAACACAATAATGTGATTCCCTTATAATGGTGGGACTCACTAATAGTAATGGCCTTGCTGGATCGATCGCATCTTTTGGTGAATTGCTAACAGCTCATCAATGTTATGATTAACTGGTCCTAGTGCAGTACTAGCCCAGTTGTCTTTGGATGCCTTCTGCTCTAGGCGAATCTTTTGCAAATAATTCAAGACCATGAGCCTTTCGATTTCATCGATGGTCCTTTGTATTTGCTCCTTATGAATTTCTTCAAGCCTAAGTAGCATGGTTCCTTCCCACTGAAAAGATCGTGGGTACATTGTTAGTAGGTCACCAGTTATTATTTCATAATCCCGAAGAGAGTCTAACTCTCTTCCTGAGGTTGCCCATCTTTCGGCTTGCTGAAATACTTGCCGGCTTCCTGGTCTGAACCCGGTTGTTGAACTTCCTTCATGGATTCTCATGAGGTTCCTCAGATGATCAAGCACCATTTTTCTGAAAAAGAAATAAAATTCACACTAAAATAAAAATTATAAGCAAACTAAAAATGTCAGTAGCTTTCCGTAGATTACTACCAGACAGTTCCTAAGATACAGGGTATAGTGGGTTTTTCCAGCGGTCCACCATGCCCGCTTATCGCCTTGCTCTAGAGGTTTTGAAAGAAAGGTTTTTCATCTAGCATATTATCAATATGCCCGATAATTGTTGCCAGATGCTTGATTATTTCCTCAGGAGCTCCTTTTGTTTCTTCGAGCACCTTTTCTAAGTCGGCCAATTGTTCATCAGCGAAATAGCAATTTCCAGTTTTCACCATATTTGCTGTTAATCGTGATAACGAATCAGCTAGCACATTCATTTTGCCATCAATGTGCTCGAAATTTACTTGCACTCCTGTTCCTGTAACAAAGTCAACGAAATTAATCCATCGGACTCTTGAAGGTTTGTTTTGTGCTGACTTGTTATAGAAACTAATTATGGCCTGGCAATCAGTTCTGAGAGTGATCTCCTTTTGATCCAGGTAGTGAATCTTGAGTGCCTTCATTGTTTCCATGCAAGCATAGATTTCTGCATCTATTGTGGATTTAATCACTGGGAATTTCCCGCTTGCATACGCACAAACTTTCTCCGTGTTTCGGGGGTCATGCTTTGTTTTCTTCCATTTGCATACTCCACCCCATCCTTCCATGCATCCGTCTGTTTCAAGGATGATGTAGGATCCTTCCGGAGGTAGCTCGAGATCTGGGAGCTGCTGCACCGCTTGTTTGACCTTTCTAATGATCTCGTAGTCTGAACTTTTGAGCCTTTTGTCACCGTGTTCGCTTGTTTTTGAGTATAATGGCCCAAGTAATGTCCCCAATTTTGGTATGTATGATCTGGCGTAGTTGAGAATGCCGAGCCATGATCTCATACCAGCCTTCTCCTTCAATTTTTCTTCATCGAAAGAAATGATCTTCTTGATTATGTGAGGCTGAAGTTTGATTTTTCTGTTTCCAATAACTGCACCCAGAAATTCGATTTCCTGTACAGCTATTTTCATTTTAGTTGGGGAAAGTACAAGCCCCTATTTCTCACAAATTGTCAGCATAGCCTCCAAGTGTTTGGCATGCTGTTCTTCATCTTCAGAAAACACCAGTATATCATCGATGTAGACTGCTATGAAGTTTTCCGTTCCCCGGAAGCAGTCGTCCATCTTTCTTTGAAAAATTGCTGGTGCATTTTTCAACCCGAATGGCATAACTAGCCATTCATACAAGCCATTTGGAACGACAAAAGCCGTCCACTCAACCGATTCAGGATCCATTGCCACCTGATGAAACCCACTTTTTAAGTCAAATTTCGAGTAAATTCGACTATTGCCGACTTTCTTAAGGATGGTATTAATTCCTGGCAAGCTGTATTGGTCTTTGTGGGTATTATCATTGAGAGTGCGGTAATTAAATACCATACGCTCCTTGCCTTTGATTTCAGCACCAGTCTTGGGATCTATTGATGTACCTGAGTTTACCATCATTGCCATGGTTCTGTGTCGGCTCTTACTGGGTCGTATCACGCCAATCTTGAGTAGCGCCTGAACATGCTTGTCAAATTGCTCTTTCATTGCTGGTGTGACATGTTTCAGGGGCTTGTCTTGGATCGTGATATCCGGGTTGATAATGTCTAACTTGCACTTAACCCGATTCTTTTCCCAGTGTTGGAGAGGATTTTCTCCAATATACCCTTGTTCTTTTAATCTCTCCAAAAGAGGTCTGAACCTTTCCTTGAATTTCTGTGATTCTTCACCACAAGAGTATGCAGTGATTCTCTGAATCTCAAAATATTCTAGCTCAGATAGCTCTAGTTCTTCGATTGCTGCTGAAGCTGCCACCTCAGCGTCGACTTTTGTCGCGATTGTTGTAACATTTTTATAAAATGTTACCATTTGGCCCTCAATCCTAAGCCCTCCTTGCATGGCTCGGATGAAATTGCAACCAATCAGCATTTGGATCCCATCCCTCTGCTCCATCGGGAATGCATAGGTGAAAGGGATACGAAAACGATTTTCTTCAATAGCCATTATTCCGCCTTTGAGTTTTTGGTTGGCTATTTGAGAAGAGTTAACCCCGTTGATTTGAATGGGATACGCACTTAGCTCCAAAGCTTCTTTTGGAACTGCATTCTGGTCTATGCAGCAAACTGTTGCGCCAGTATCCAAGATTGCTTGGATTTTGAACTTCTCAACCCCTGGTATTTCCATTGTCAGCTCAATATTATAGAGTCTATTTAAGACTCTTTTCCCTTTTCTTGGATCCGGAACTTGGGTACTAATGTATTCGTTTCTATCTGTCAGCATCTTGATTACTACTCCATTTTGTTTCTGGATATAGTTTTCAATTGCTTCGTCATCCGAATCTACTCCTTCGAGAATTGGCTTTTCCGGGGCTTTTCCTTTTGTTGGATCTCGCATTTCATCCCGATCCTTTCCCATCTCCAATTCTTCAATTCTTTCCTTTAGCCTTTGATTTTCTGCTAAGAGGAAATTTGTATACCCCATCAGCTCATTGATTAGGGTATCTTTGTTGTCATACTGGGGATTTGATTTTTGTATTGTTAGCCTTCTTCCCAGGTTGAATCTTGAACACATCGGGCAGACAGTCAGATGACATATACTGCAATGTGCTCTCATCTTTGGATTAGTCTGTTCTTTGCAGAACAGACACTTCATGAATTCTTGCGCCACTGGACTGTTATCCTCCCATTGATGCGCGTAGTTTTGGATTTCTTGAGGTACTGAGATCACTACCCGCCATGAGATTTCTTCATTTGTTATCATCATTGCGGTTTCGTATGGTACCTCATTTATACCAGCCATTAAAGAATGACCAGTACTTCCTTCCCCTTCAGAAAATGAACAGATTGCATCACTATCTGGTTCATTTTGATCTACCGAGAGCACATCCCAGTCGTCATCTAGATCTAGATTTTCGACTATGGCTGCTCTTGCAATGTTGCCCTTTTGTCTTGTGCAGTTGCGGGCAAAATGTCCTTCTTCTCCACATATAAAGCACTTGCATTTTCTTACTTTATCTGCATGCTTCTTTTTGAATACTCTGATGTGCGTGTCATGTGGTTTTCCTCGGTATGTCTTTGCCTTTCTAAGACCATATTTCTTGTTCTTTTGATAGTAACCTGGCACTGGTATGCGGCTACAGAATGAGAGATCTTTGAGGCTTCTTTGGAGTGCAACTCTCTTACATTGCTCTGCCAGGTACTGGTAGGTGAAATGTATTCTTGGAATAACTCCTACAGTATTGCCTGGGTATTTCTCAGTGAATGTCTTCTCAATTTCTCCACCAATGATCGGAGGCATTTTTCTGAAAAATTTTGTTGAGAGTTCAGGAGATATGTACATTCTTCCTGATTTTGCCGCTAAGATCTTATAATCGTTTATATAGTCGAAAAGGTCTTTCACATTGTGGCATGAAAGTCTCTCCAGGTCGTTGTACGCTCGATCTTGCTCTTCAGTGGACCCGGTTGTTGGGTCCTCCAACAGAAACATTCGTCTGATTTGTGATATTACATTTTGCGGATCATCGGCGATGTTCACTAGTTCTTCATATTCAGTGGGGAATGCCATTCTCCACTGAATCCAGGTCTTTTTCTCTGTTTCACCTAGGAGATTTTCGATGTAGTTGACCTTTGATTTGTTATCTGCCCAGTTTTTCTCATTTATCAGGTTGAGCGTGATTGATTCCCATCGGGAGATAACTTCTGAGTACAGCCCAATATCTTCTGGTAAAACCAGGATTGCGCCTTGACTGGCTTGGGCTGTTGGCAGATTAAACCTTTCGTTCATTTGCCTTGCATAACCGCCGCGGATATTGCCCAACCGTGCTTTTATCTCTGGGATTTGGGGATTCTGGGGTTGTCTTGAACCAGGTGGGTACATGGCTGGTCCCATGATTGGTTCAGGTGGTATCCTTGTGAGTGAAGATTCTGCGGTTGAGAGTACCGTCTCCACTTTCTTTTTGAGATTTTTGAATTGTGGGTATTCCATCTCTTCTACCATATAAACCGTTTCGAATAAATCCTCGTCCCACTTTGTTTTGGAATTTGGGGAACTAGCAGAACTAGCATCTTCCCCACCACCTTTCGCTAGAAGACTTAGCAAGTCTTCACCTCGGTTCGCCGGTGCATCTAATTGAGATAGGAATTGCACCGTAGAGAGTGTCTCATCTTCATCTGACTCATCCCATTGACAAGTCATCATGAGGGCTTGTTCCTCAAACCACTCACTTTCTGCATCAATGGTTTCTAGCCAATTAAACTCTGTAAATGTCATTTGTACGAGTTCATCTTCGCTATCTAGCTGCTCAATAGCAAACCATTGATACGGGTTTATTGGTTCCATCATTTCAACTGTTGGTTCAGCTTGTTCAGCCTTTAGTATTGCCAAGAACCATTTCCCTAATAAGGAACCATCATCTTGCTCAGTCCCATCATCTTCACTGAATTCCTCAGGGTCTGAATATATTTCTGAGAATTCTGGGTCATCTTCGAATGGCCAATCATCATCTATTGTGAGTAGATTGATGAATTCTTGTTCGAGTTCTTCTTCATCCTTTTCTCCATGAATAGCTTCTTGTTCGGAGGTTGTTGTTGCATATCCCGAAAAACTGACAGACAATGAGACGTCTGTCCTTGCTCGAATTCGTGCTGCTTGGGGATTCTGAACTTGTGAGATGACAGCTGGTCTCACAAGCCACTGCCTTCCACGGAGTTCTGTGGTTGTACGTTGCGAGCCAGGGATGGCCCGAACTCCTCGACTTGCCAGGTGGTCCGCCACGTTCTGAACATTGTATCTGAAATTTGTGTGGCTTGTATTGGACAGTCGCCCAATTAGAGACCTTGAGAGTAAAAGGTTACTCTCTCCACCTTGCCATCCTTCATACCCGTGAGTTTGAATCACCAGTTGAATGTGATCTCTAAAGTCACGGATACTTAAAGTCATATCTGGAGCAGTATATGCCAACTGCGTTCCAGATGTAAGATCCATCTCCATAGAGCTGATGACAGCTCTATCATCTCGCCATCTAGTGTCTCTGATTAACACTAGTGCATTTACACCTGCACTTCGCCTGTGCAGTGTGTACAATCGAACCATAATTAGTCCGATATGCAGATGTTGGAGCCCTTCTTGCAAAAGTCTGTTAAAACTTTCTTCAGAGATGAACGGTAGCTCCACTTGCTGGCCATCTGTGACCAACGTTCTTTCATCCGAGTAATGTTGGTATACTCGGTGCCTACTCTCTGACCATCCAGCTTGGTACAAAGTTTCTGCTGGGATTTGCTGTGCTCGTCTGTATTGGGAGATGTTGAGCTCAGCATCAGGATTCATTTGTGACTCAAGGCTTCGCTGGTACCGTCGAGATTGACCAGGGAGCCTCCTTTGAGCCTCAAATCTAAGTCTGGATCCAAGGCGATAGCCACGGATCTGATCTTCAACAGTGGGGGTTTGATTTGTGTCTCTTTCTGACACTGATGGTCTTGCTGCCTCTGTTGTTGTTTGCGTTCTGCTCATGCTGCCTTCTTTTTCTCGGCTTCAAATATTTCTTTTGGGTTTTTGAACACAAAAAGTTTGCCTTTCGGTTTTGGTACTACCGGCTTACTGGGCTCTCCTAAGCTCAGCTTCTGAAGTTGTTGCTGGATCTGGTCTAGGGAGTCAGTCAGGTCGTCAGGTTGAGTGCCTTCTTTCCCTTTCACAGCCTCGAGCCTTCTGACTGCTACCTTCAGATCCTCGATTTGTTCAGTCAATTTAAGCAACAATTGTATGATTGTGTTATTTTGCTTAAATTGGACTTCTGTTGTTCTTCCGGTTATGTCCTGTGGCTTGACAAAACCGACTGCCGGTGAATGGATTGATTCGGTTGCTTTGAGTGCTTCTCTGTAAATTGTGCTGTTCGCGCTGAGGCGCCAATCGCTCATAGGGAAAATAAAATTTTTATAAGGATTTTTAGAATTTCTACTGGTTTATTCTTAAATGACTTTTATTTCAAAAATATTCTAGGTCGGCCTTTTCAGGTTTGATTATACCATCTGGTTCTTCTTGGGGACAATTCTTGGGGTTCATGTAGCACTTTTATATGGTCATAGTGGCATTTATAGAAGAATTAATTTTTGAGTGGCATTTTCACAATTTCCTTCTTTTGGAGTGGCATAAAAACAATTTCCCCTTGTATCAATCACAATATGATCGATACCTTCATTGAATTTTTGTCACCTTTCCTCTGAATCCCTAATTGTGAGTTTGTCGCCTTCAAAAAGCATCAAAGATTATCTGTCTCCTTCCACGTGACATCAGGCGCAAAGACATATCTCAGCGCGCCTTGCAGGCTTGCACATATCCTTCTCTGTTCTTTCCACGTAGCTCTTCTTCCCTCTCCAGATGGCTTCATGCATGCCTCCCTTCCTCTCTATTTAATAACCCCAATTTATGATCACTCAAATCAACCCTCAGAGTTGCACCCATCTCTCCATTTCATAACCCTTCTCTAAACATAGCCTCAATGGCCTGTGCTCAAGCTTTTTTACCTGTTCTGCTTCTTATATCCCTTGCTTCTGTTGCTTTCTCCTTCCAAAATGGCAATCCATGTGATTGTCAATCGAGTTGTAGTGAGTATAAAGGGGAGGCGCATGCGACTTGCATGAGGATATGCAAGCAGATATGCAGTGAAGAGGCCGGTATCAAGCCTGAGAATCCAAGAAGAGGAGAAAGAGAAGAAAGGCATAATCCCTATTTCTTCGGCAAGGAAAGGTAGTATGATGTAATATGTAATATGTGATTCATTTGACTAATGACTATTAATTTCAGTTTTTACATGAATGATTCATCATCAAGGTTGCATGTAGATATTTCTCAAATAATGAAGGTTGCATGTAAATTTTTTGGCTTGAAATTTAGAAGGTTTATTTTTTTAATACAACTGTAATAGTTTGCATGCATTTTCGGATAAATGTAAATTAATTATTAATTAATTCTTCACTTTGTAGCAAAATCTCATCTATATTAATTTTTATTTTGCACTAACTTGGCGCCAATAAAAATAAATGCGAGTTCAAACACATATTGAAGGACAAAAGTAGTGAAATTTGTTCTGACCTATTTCTCTCTCTAAAGCTCAAACTTGAGGGGGCAATTAAAAGCCAAATGATTTTTTTTTTTTTTTATAGGTATTGGCATGTTGCAAAAACAGAAGGAGGGAATTTCAGAGTGCTTGAAAATTTCGCAAGGAGATCAAAATTATTGAAGGGGATTGACAAGCACCGTGTTGCAATTCTAGAGACAGAGCCACGGACCTTCGCAATGCCGAGCCACCTAGATGCAGATGAGCTTTTCTACGTCATGTCAGGTAGTAGTCTACCTAGTTTTGTTAATTTATGCAAAAATCTGTTGTCATTAATAAGGAAAGCACCGTGTCCTTAAAAAAATTGACAACACAGAAAATTCACTTTTACCGTCAGTATGTAGCTTTGATGATCTATATTAATTGTTCAATTAAAATTCATCATTTGAATTTGTTGAATTCTCCCGATTAATTGAAAACAGGGGAGGGAACAATCAGCATCCTGTATCAGGAAAACAGAGAGACATATGAAATTAGACAAGGAGATATCATGATGATACCGGCTGGCTCGATCATCTATCAGGTCAACAAACATCAAACAGAGAGGTTGCGAATTGCAATGCTGTTGTGTCCTGTTTCAATGCCGGGACATTTTGTGGTAATTCGCTAATTTTCCTTTTTACTGTATTTGTGCGTCTTTTAAGGAACTGTATTATACTAATACTAGGATTATAACTTTTTGTGTCAATTTCAGGAATTCATGCAAGCCGGAGGACAGAACCCAGAGACATTCTGGAATAGTTTCAGTGACGAAATTCTCGAAGCAGCATTTAATGTGAGGACAGATTTTCTATTTCATAGTAACTAAGGAAATAATAACATGTCATTAATACAACAAGGATTCAAGCAGTTTCTTTTGTGCACATGGACTTTAAATAGTCCAACATAAATACTTGTATAAAAATATGGTAGCATATGTCATGTTTTGGTTGGGCAAGCTACCTAGTACCATCTGGATTCATCTAATCATCTTATTTACAACAAATACATTTCTAGTGCACATTTACAAAACAATGTACCAATACAGGCCCGTAACATGTTAATTTGCCTGCCAATACACCTGAAAGAAATGATAAAAGTAAAAGAGTTCCTCTTAATATAACTTTTCTAAAATGAAAATTTGAATTAGGCACCCAAAGAGAGGTTTGAGAGGGTCTTCCAAAGGCAGAGGAAAGGAGAAATATTCAGAGCATCTGATGAACAAATCAAGGCACTGAGCAAATCGAGCAAAGGAAAATTGGGGAAGCCATTTAACATCCTTAACAAGCGCCCGTCTTTTTCAAATAACCATGGGCAGTTATTTCAGGTCACTTCAGATGATTATGCGCAACTCAAGGAGGGTGATATCGATGTCTCAATAGTAAACATCACTAGGGTAAGTATTTGTTTGTGTTCTTCTTTCTCAAAGGAAGATCATAAATTCGTGAGTACGTACCTAGCTGGTTCACAGTCATCGGATATTTATTAATCTTCCGGTTAGATTAGTGATCATTACTATAAACTCTTGACATGAAACTCTAATGGGATACTTTCTTGGGAAAAAAAGATAAAATACGTCTAAGAACTCATATGTACCAATTCATAGGGTTCAATGATGGCACCGAAGTACAACTCAAGAGCTACAAAGATAGCCATAGTTGTGCAAGGATGTTGTGACTTTGAAATGGCATGTCCCCACGTCTCGCGTGAGTCTGGAGAAGAGGAAGAAAGAGGTAGAGAGTGGGAAAGAGAGGAGGAAAGTGAGAGGGAATGGAGAAGGGAGAGAGGAAGAGAGAGGGAACATGGAAGCGAGAGAGGTGAACACGGAAGCCAGAGAATTGAAACAGAAGGCCATACTTACTCACCGGTTCGGTCGAGGGTTTGCCGTGGCGATGTCTTCATCATACCAGCTGCTCACCCGGTGGTGGCAGTTGCCTCGAGGGACAACGACCTTCAAATCGTGTGCTTCGGCATCAAAGCTGAGAACAATATGCAGGTCTTCCTTGCTGGTAAATAAATAATATATGTTATATTATATATTTTTATTTTTACTTGATATTATTAGGCATAAGCATTACACTTTCACCGTTGATATGCTACCATATTGGTACTAGTGGTGCATTACAACACAAATTTTATCATGAGCCATTGTTGTAATAAAACTTACAACATGTTGTCACCAGTACAAGACCTGTACTGGTAACCATAGCTTAATTTATTTTTTCTTATTGCCTTTTTGAGTTATGATGTGTATGGGTACAAAATCCATTCTCGTCTATGAATGTGTTTGATTGCAGGAAAGAATAATGTGTTGAAGCAAATGGAGAAAGAGGCTAAGGAGCTGGCATTCAACACACCGGCGACAGAAGTTGATCGACTTCTGAATGCTCAGCCAGAGAGCGTGTTCTTCGCAGGACCCGGCGAGGCCAGACATGGCCATGGCCAGGGCCATGCTAGCGAATAATTAAGCTACTAATGGAATAAGAGTGTAGTAATTAAGCTACTAGCAAATAAGGGCTTTCTAGCATGACCCTCAAAAAAGGGCTTTCTAGTATGTACGTACGTGTGGAAATTAAGGCCTTTTAATTTCGAGTTTGTACGTGTGACCCTCTTATGTTAATATTGGAGGCGTTCCTGAATGTTAATGATGAGTATATAGAAGTTATAATATGTGGTTCCTTAAATTTGAGCACTTGTTAAGTAGTCTATTAATTTCATTATATTATATAAGCGCCTTGGCAATTGTTAGATTTTTATTTTCCCAAAAGGATGAAGCTGGTTAATCACTCTTTCAAATTAGGCCAACCAGCGAATAAATTCTTGCACTTGAAAGCTATACACATTTCAAGTTGTTGTGATCTAGCTTCGTTAGGATTCAATTATTTTGCATTTGACATGAGTCGTGCAAATAGAAACTCAGGAAATTTACAAATGTAAATTGGTACTTTGCAAATCTGTTCTGATGGTCAGATTAATTAAAAGGTTAAATTACTCACGAAGTGTTTGACATATTGATTAGACCAATACGTACTAGCTAGTTGTATGCTAACATTACTTAATCAACCATATTGATTAGACGTTGACCATTATTAATTTATTACTACTCTCCTTCTCTTGAATTCAAATAATTTACAGCATGTGGACATTTATTTAATTTTAAAAATCGCTACAATCAAAGTAACAGAGGTGGTCATTTACAATATTATCACAATATATGAGCTATATTAATTCCTAACTTAACGCAGATTTAATCTCAAACTTTAACAGGAACAACAGAAATTGCACAGCACTTGTGCTCATAGAAATACGAACTGCAGTATAAACAGATCATGAAATACGAACTGCAATGTTATGCTTAATCAATCCAGGCAATGGAATTAATCTTCACTCTCACAGGATACAACAAATCACACAACATATATGTTTGTAAACAATGATATCATAAATACATAATCTAGACGGAGAAACATAAATCATAGAATACAGACTGAATGCATTAACCAATCCCGGCAATAAACGCCGCCAAGAAGCACAATAAACGCCGCCAAGAAGCACATGCTCCGTTTGTATGGCTTCTTCCCGGAATAAGGAATAAGAAATAATCACTTTTTACCAATAAATTTATTTCTAACCATCCAAACTCTTCACAAAAGTTACACACTTCCCAATAAATTTACCCCTTCTCAATAAATTTCTTCCATTCTTCTTTCTTCCTACCTTATTCTCAACGCATCCAAACGGAGCCACAAGGAAGAAACTGAAATATGTGTAACCTGCATGTCAATCATAATGCTATTAGCTTACAGATAATATAAATACCAAATTAAGAGAACGAAAGTAATTTAATTAGTAATTCAATCAATCTAAAATGAAATTGAAAGATTTTTCATGGCTACCTGTTTGAGGATTTGCGTCAATGTCTTGGATCATAGCATAATTTTGCCCGGTGTGCCCATTAGCTGTCAAACAAATTCATTCTGGTGAGTAATAATCTTGTAATTAATTTATTGAATATTACAGCACACAAAAACACGGGCATGTCCCTGAAAAATCTTAAAACTGCAATAACAAACCAAGAATAAAATTATTGTACAATAAATTGGTGATACTATTTAATTATCTCTCAAACAAATACCAAACTGAATCTTGTAATGGCTGAAATCATAATACACTTGTACTTACAGTTGCATTTCTCTGGTTCTCCCGTAACCTTACCTGGCAAACAACAGGCAGTTCCAGTACCTTTGTTTGATTAAAATAAGGATAATTCGATAATATGCATAGGCATTGTGGTTCATGTAGAAAAATCGACATTACTGCAGCGCAACAAGACAGAGACGGGTTCTTCTGATCATTGCTTTTGAGATTCTCGCAAGGGAAAATGATATCAAGGAGCTCCATGCGAGTAATGTCACACCTGCTTAACTGTGCGTTCGTGCCGACTGAGAATAATGTAGCAATGAAGAGAGTTGCTAGGAATGCCAGGGAAAGGTTTGGAGACATTTTTGTGAAGCTTTGATGGTTAGTTTTTGGGATGGAGAGACTAAAGGCGAAGGAGTTATATTATATAACAGCGTGGGTGGGCCGGGTGGCATTGGACTGAAATATTTACTCATTAAAATTAGATCAATTCATTTCTAAGGGAGAAGACAGGGATGAAGTTCTATTAGTAAAGATTGATAGAAGTGATTCTGTAGTGTGTCTGTTGATGTATACTCTTGTGATGTTTTGTCTCTGATGGATTGTATGTCTGTTCAGTTTTGAGTTTTTGGCTTTGGTTCAATTGGTTAAATATGAAAAAGGAGGAACTGCTTTGCATAATTAATTAGCATATAGGCTCTGTTTGGATGGTGTGGGAAGAAGAAAAATAAGGGAAGAAGTATTGGGAAGTATGTAACTTTGTGAAGAGTTTAGATTGTTTATAATAAATTTGGATGGTTAGAAATAAGGAAGAGGGTTATTCCTTTATTCTTGAAGGTATCCAAACGGAGCCATAGGAGTGCCACATAAGAACTCTCCTCGTGTCTTGCGCGGGTCTTTTTTTTTTTAATGGTCTCCCGTAGGAATGTGAGGGTCTTTTCTTAACATATCGCTTTCTTTCTTAAAAAAATTAAATACTTAGTATGCGGATCAATCCGGATTCGCTGTTGCGCGATACATGCTGTAGCGCACGTACGAGCCGTTTGATTTTGATCGGACGGTTCATTTTTTACGGGCCTATCAATCTAGGTTACATACACGGAACTTCCTTGTCCATTGAATCTTGATCAGACGGCTTAGCGTGGCGCGCGACACACCACAGGATTCAGGGGCGAAGCTACATTCATTTTGGTGGGTCCATGGACCCACCTCAAACAAAAATTTTACTTCTTATTACTTTTGTTTGTAATTAAAAAAAAATACACAAGAAGTTAGGGACCCATCTCAAAAATTTGAAGGACCCAGCTGAACATGTTGTGTTTGTTTTGAATTACATAACGACACCTAAAAAATCGCATAGGGACCCATGTAGCATTTGTTCTTGGCTAATCGTCTTGTTCAATCCTACCCAATGAATCTTATTAAGACAAAACTTAGAATATAATGAAATATTTGGATAAAAAATTATTTGTAGCATATATATACTAGTGCGAATCTCGCGCATTACGTGATTCGTCTATATAATATTTTGTGAACTTTAGAACATTATAAATAAAAGCTGCCACAAAAGATAAAAAATACAACTCGGATATTATATAAAAACTACCACTAAAATAAAGAAAAAGAAGTTCTTAATGAGATTTCTAAAAGACTTATTTTGCAAAATTATGAAAAAATGAAAATTCATACGAAATTGTTGTTTTTTTTGTTGTCTTGACTTTTGAATTATTATCTTGTATATTAAATATATTATTTTAGATTTTCTATTGTTATTATAATATATATTTGATTTCTCATGACTTTTTTATCTAACATTATTTTTTGAGTTGTTTATTTAAGAATTATTATTATATTATGTTTATATTAGACGTTACATTATATATATTTTTTCAGTAACAAAAAATTTTATGGACCCTGCTGACACGAAATCATAGCTTCGCCACTGACAGGATTTCATTTCGCATGTGGATAGTGCGCAAGGGAGAAAGAAATAAAAAAAAAAAGCAGCCGCTCATCTTATTTAATTAATTATTTTATGAAATAATTCAGATAAAAAAAAACAAGCAACTGTAATTAATTCCAGTATTCCACTTTGACCAGAGAAGAGAATACCCTGTCAAATAATTCTGGGGTCGATAAAATTTGTAATTCGGCTATTATATTACCAAAAGAAAAACACAAAACAGTTGCTTTGAAAGCTCTCTTGACCCTGCCATGTAATTTCTTTCACGAATCCCAACGCTCGCCATCTTTCTTATTTTTGTCTTTCTAAATAAATGAAAACATTTAATTAAAAAAGTGTACTCGATTTACAAATAAATATTCGAAATTTCACAAGAATCAAATCTGAACAGCAAGAAGCCTATAAAAACGAGCACAAAAATGATGTGTTGCGTTAACCATTTCGTTTTGGTCACGAAACTGACTACGAAATAACGAAAATATCACGAAAGTACACATAGACGAAACTATTTCAATCTTTCGTTAACCATTCCGTTTTTTGAAACGCAACCAAAATCCTTAACCGTTTGGACGAAACAAAACGAAAGAACAATTAAAATAGTCGTCGTTTTCACCCCTATATATAGGCTTGTCAAAATAGAAAATAAAAATGTGATGCCATTCTGTTTTCATTTCTGAAAACAGAATGTGATACTAATTTTCTCTACCGTTTCAAAAAACGGAACGAAAACAGAAATGATAGTTATACCGTTTTATCGAAATGGAACACGAAAATAAGAAATTATAGTAGACAACAGAACGAAACGTAATGTGGCATCAATTTTCGATGCCGTTTAAAAAAGAAACGGAACGAAAAGGGAATGCGGTATTCCGTACGCGTTTGGCAAGTTTGTCAGGCCTACCTATATATAGGCCTCATTATTGATTTAGGCCCGTTAAAAATTTCCAAATATTTAAAATCAAATGATTCTTCGGCCCAAACACTAACTGGCCCATTTCTTTACCTTCACAAAAGCCTTTCTTGTTGCCTAAGCTCCAACTTCAGAGAAAAACCTCTTCTTTCTTCTTCCTCTCTCTTCACTTCCTCCGATCCAAGCAAGATCGACCTCTCTCTCTCTCTCTCTCTCATCTCCCCAAAGGAACTAATCTAATTCGACAATGGAGTGCGTGTTCGGGCTTGTCGGGAAGGGCTTCGCGATTGTGGCGGCTGACACGTCGGCGGTGAATAGTATCTTGGTGCACAAGTCGAACGAGGATAAGGTCATGGTTCTCGACTCGCACAAGCTCCTTGGCGCCTCTGGCGAACCTGGCGATCGGTTCGTTTTCTTTTTCTCTTTTAGTTTGTCAGGGGATTTGATTGATTAGCTTCTGAAAATCGAATCTAAGAGAATCATTTTAGCGCTGGAGGTAGTGAGATTTGATAAGCTGATCCTTTTTTGAGTTCAAGCTAAATTGAGAAGACATAAGGAGAGGAGTATGATTAATTGAAACACCCTGTGATCAAATTGAGGTTCCTTCAGTGTTTGTTTTCTCATTTGGTGATTTATACCATCTTAATCTGATGCTAAATTGGTTAATGGTATCATGTCAGCCTGCAATAGTCAAGACCTGTATTCATTTCACTAGCCAAAATTTGCCTTCATTTGAGCACTTTAATTATTTCAAACGATTTTTATCAAAGCCCTTTTATCCCTTTTTTTATTTCATTCCTTTAGGGTACAGTTTACAGAGTACATTCAGAAAAATGTGCACTTGTACCAATTCCGAAATGGCATCCCTCTCACCACTGCTGCAACTGCCAATTTTACGCGTGGTGAGCTAGCAACTGCTCTCAGAAAGGTACTTATTTTTGGCTCAATTGTTTTGCACTATGCAATACCTCAAAATTTCTTTTATACCTCAATAAAACTTAACATTTTCAACATAGAGAAATATCAGTCTGTTACTGTAAAACTCACCCAAAAAAAAAAATACTGTTTTACTTGAGAAACCAAAATTATTATATCCCTAGATTTATGTTACTTGACCAGAATGGAATGAGGATCAAGTGGGTCACCTTTGCATGGCCACACTTTGCAGTATGTGAATGGAGCGCTCAGTTAGTTATACATAGTAGTTCATGTCCTCCACATTACATTTGTTAGTAGTTTTTGGGTTTCAAATGTTGTTTAGTTGCTTTTGTCACAGTACAGTTAACTATCTTATATGATTTTTGGCAAGAGCTTCATGGACTGACTTAAGTACAGTTATAAATAATATAATTACACTAAGTAAAATGTAACCGTTGTGATTTGATTTGTCGATCAAAGACACCGGTACAGGAAGTTGCACATTAGAACTGTTTTAGATCTTGAAACGATGCTTATATTGTCTATAAACCGTAGTGAACTGGATTGTTTCCTGGGTTTGCAACACTAAGGTCCTTTTTTTAGAGTTGTTGCTAGTATCATTTTGGTCTTTGTAGCATTACTAGTGAGAAAATGAGAAGCAATAAAAGAGAAAAAAAAAAATAAATAAAAGCATTCTTGCAAATATTTTGGCAGAACCCATACTCCGTGAACATACTACTGGCTGGTTACGACAAAGGTGTGGGTCCCTCAATGTACTATATTGATTACATTGCCACCATGCACAAGATTGAGAAGGGAGCTTTCGGCTATGGATCATACTTTTGCCTCTCCATGATGGACCGCTTATACCACCCTGACATGTCAATCGAGGAGGCGATTGAACTGATTGACAAGTGCATCATTGAAATCCGCACCCGTCTTGTTGTCGCACCACCAAATTTTGTGATCAAGATTGTTGATCAGGATGGTGCCCGGGAGTATGCATGGCGTGAGAGCATCAAGAGCCCTGATGTCTCAATGGCTTGATTTCATAAAGTTTGTGGGCTGCTTGTAAGAAAGTATTGGCTGTCATCTGTAATGGAGTACTAGGAGGATTGTTATAATTATGTCTTTTGGATCTGTCTACTTTTTGTGTTTGCCTCAGTTTCTTGTATTTTTCTTATGGGAAATTTGTCATGATATTTAGGATTTTAGGGTTAACCCCATAAGTTGCTCTTTCTGTTTCTTCTGTTTTCTTGCCACGTTTGGTTCAGGTGTTGGATAATAGGCCATAATTTACTTTCCTAATACTAAAATCTGAGATTACACTTGTTGAATAAAATCAGTGCATGGGGTCACAGTTGGTGCAGTGGCGTTGAGGGCCCTTTGGTCTGGATAGGCTGATTCTTAGATTTATTGTGTTGTTGGAAATTGTTGGTTAGGATGGTTGAGAATTTTTTGGTTGCTTTAGATATTATACCTCATTCTGCATTGCCTTTTGACAAATTCTATGCTTACAACTGATGCTTGTGTTTAGTGTATGGCTTACTGTTTTATATAGCTTACTAATTGTCCCTGTTTGTTTAAGAGACTAATTATGGCAATTGCTGCTCTGGTCTCTGGATGCCCTCAAAAGTTTGTACAATCACAGATATAGTGGATAGTGTTCGAGTGCAATGGTGGTGTATGAAATGAGAACCACGAGAGGGTTGAGGATGTTCCATTCAACTCATTGCAGTCATGGTTGGTTCTGTTGACAATTTATGTCGATGCCTTATATATTTAGATTTATTCTTGTTGTTATGATCTAGGGAAAACGTTTTTGCCAAACGCCAAACTCAATTGAAACTTACGTCATATTTTCATTTAACTTGGCTATAATTGGTACTCGACTGGATCTTAACATCCCTCAATCAAGATAGACTTTTTGTGATCCTGTAGGCGAGCATAATCATTTAATAAGGCAGTCCAGGGTTTCGATTGGACATAAAATAATTAAATAAACGATCGAATTTCGTGCCATAAAATGAAACCACTGGAGCAGCTGGAGGGGAAAAAATGTTTGTACAGGGAGTCGGTGAGAGCAGCAGAGGCGTAGATGCTCCTTACTGTATTGAGCTTGCGTTGTCAGGTTTGGTACTTGGTACGTCTCATTGTCAAATCGACAAGTTGGTGGGATGTTTTGAGATTTGAGACATGAAGGGTTTGTAGTGGTTGAGATCCTTCTGGAAGCAACACTTGAGATGAAGACATGAAGGCTGGCGGCAGCTGTCCATACATCGGCGAGATTGTTCTGCATCTCTCCGAGGGCGGTTTGTAGGCATCATATAAGTGGTTCTGCATGCGTTCACGGTTGTGAAGACTGGGCTTGATGAGGCAGGTTGTTCTGCATTGCCTTGCTTTGAGGGTGGCTCTGGGTGAGCCGGTACGTACCAATAAGGTGCTGGTATATTGAGTGTAGTCGGTACCAATAAGGTGCTGGTACATTGGAGTGTAGGCTTTGTTATGAGTCTGTGTTTTTCGTTTGCTATGTCGTGCTGATTTTGATATTGGTATCGATAGAGTGTTTGTTGTTATACTTTGTAAAATTATTTATAAATTTAAATTTGGCAACATTTGGTGACCCTCAAAAAAAACAAAAAAAAAGAGTCAATATTAATAGTCTTCAAAAAAAAAAAAAAAGGAAATTCTTGCGGACATTCATGTGGAACTATATTCAGTCATTTGAACTTAAGCAAACTCAGTTAATTAATCTCATACTCCCACATGAACAACATTAGTCAACATATAGGTTCATAAAAATGATATCATCTATATGAAATGGAGATAAATAAATCATCAATACGAACTGAATGTATGTTTAACCAATCCTGGCAATGGAATTAATTAATCTCATACACTCGGAGGACAACGAAAAAAATACAACAATATATGCTCATAAAAATAACATAATCTATAAAAGAAAAGGCAAAGAAATCATCAAATACAGACTAATGTATGTTTAACCAATCCTGGCCAGGGATACTGCGAGAAGCACAAGGAAGAAAATGAAATTGGCTTTATGAGAAGGAGCACCAGAATTTACAATGCTAGTTGGCACGTCCTTTGATCCGCTGTTACCTGCTCAATCATAATGTTCTTTGCTTAGTGATCGGATAAAATACCAACGAAAAAGGTAGTTAAGTCATTGTTTCTATCTAAAATTAAATTGCAAGATGTTTTATGCCTACCTGTTTGAGGACTTTCTGTCGATGGTGTGGATGATGGTGTGCTTGCGCTTGGGGTGCCATTAGCTGTCATATAAGTTCATTGTAGTGAGTCTATATAGTATATAATGATCTTGAAATTAATTTATTAACCCAAGAATTATTGTACTTGTACATTTGTACAGTATAAAAACGGGGGCAATGTTGGAAACTGTAAAAATAAACCAAAACCAAAATGATTGTACAATTTGACTGAACCTTACAAGCCGATGATCAGAATCTTACAAAATTGTAACTTGTAATAATTAAAAGAAGTAGTACTTACTGTTGCATTTACTAGCCGACGGTGTCTGAACCTTACAAGCACCAGGCAATTCCAGTGCCCTTGTTTGATTGATCGTCAAGCCAAGAGAACTAGATGCTTGACCATTTAACACTGAACATAGGCATTGAGGCTCAGACTGAACAACATTTTTTAGCTGGGAGCAACACGAACCAGATGGAGTCGTGTCATTGCCGCTGATGTAATTCAAGCAAGGGGAAAGGCTAACTAAGGCAGTGGTACAGCCGCTGCTTGATTGAGCGTTTGTACCAGTTGAGAATAATGTGGTAATGAAGAGAGTTGCAATGAATGCAAGGGGAAGGTTTGGAGACATGTTTGTTGGCCTTTCTGTTTTTCTCACGTTTTCTAATTTGATTTCTGGTTGTTTTTGAGAATTTGATTGTTTGTTTTTTGATGAGGACTCGAAGGGGGAAAGGAGTTTATATAAGGATATATTGTGGTATTGAGTAGGTCACTGGTAAGAGAAGTTTTGTGGGTGAACCGCTCCTCCTACTCTATAACGAAATGTTTGACTGTGATTAAGTTACAAATCAGAGGTTTGACTTTCGACTTTTGATCTCCTGTGGCAGAAACTCTTGTTGTAAGGTATCTGGTGTCATTGTTTTCTGACTTTGGACATGCCTTGGAAAAATTTTGACTGGTCGACTTTTTTTGGTTCAAAAGAAGTACCGCATAGCATAATTAAATAGGATATTAAATTGCAATAATGGTATTACTTAGGTAACATCTTATATAGCTATATGAACAAAAATTAGATACGAACATACCTATGAGTAGAGCCACATGAGAACTCTAATAATTTCTTGCTTGAATATTTTCTTCACATTTGTGTGTAAAGGAAAGATCCAGGTGTTCACCTAATTATATTGAGTACTGGCTGATTAATTCAAGCTTTCACATCTATTACCTGCTGCAATCTTTTTGTTTATATATATTAACGACTGATAAAAGTGAAATCAATCTCTGAGTATGTTATGCAAAGTGGTCAAATACAAGAGTTATACACTAAATCATTGGGTTGTTAATTTTGTTGTTGTTGCAAAAGAGTTATACACTAAATCAATCTTGTTGTTGTTGCAAAAGAGAGGGATGATTTGGTGTGTACAAATGAAAAGTTGTGTTCAAAATTACATGAGGCTGACATCTTTAAAAAACACTTTGATAGCATGATAGCTCAATTAAGAGAGGATAAAAATAAATTTGAGGCAAATGTTGTTGCACTAAAAGGGACACTATGTGATGGAGTAAAGGAGTCCCCAGAGAATGATAGTAAACTAGTTGAATATGTAGAAAATGAAGGAATGCAAAACAAAAAGAAAGGAGAGGAGAAAATAAAAGAAGGTTCTGTGATAGGGGTAAGAGAATTAGAATTGAGAGGTAAGAAGGAGACTGTGGAAGAAAATAAAGTAAAAAAGTACATCATGTTTGAAGAAAGTATTGTGGAGTCTGACTATCAACAGAAGGTTGAAGTTTCCAACATCGGTGATAGTGAGGAAAAGTATCCAACTAAGAATAAAATGAAGAAGTCACAAAGTGTGAAGGGAAAGAAACAGAAGGTACGAAAAAAAATATTCCAAACTGAGTCGGATGGAGAAGGAGGTATTGTAATCAAATTGGCTGATTATGTTTAGTCAATAGAGGCATTGTGCTTGTATGGTGGGATGCTGATGAAATTCGAAGTTCTTTTGAGCATAAATTTTGTTGATTATACTCTCAGGGTATATTGGAATACTATGGTTTTGGGTGAAACCTGTGAGACAAATAGCTGCTTCTAGATGTGCATTTCTCTTGGATTGTACTTGAGTTTATCTTTAGTTTTAGATTGTGTTTGTATCTTTTATATTCTGTATTGAGAAACATCAGAGTTTTTAGAGTAAATAGGGAGATTTAGATTAGGAAATAGGTAGTTATAACCTGATGGCGATTTTTTTTTTCTTTTTATTAGGAAATTGTAATATTTTGTTTCTGTAATGGAAACAACGGGCCCAATGGCCTTTTCTAAAAAAAAAAATTGGGTTGTTAATTAAGGATAAATTATTATTTGTAATTAAACTTAGAAAGTTATAAGAAGAAAAGATGAACTTATAAATTAATCATCAACAATCAAATATTATTTTAATTAGTTAAACCTCTTTTCATGATATACGATTCTACTAAATAAATAAATGGAATGAATGCTGCTATTATAGAGATATTAATTCACGTTGCTGCTATAATATTAATTTATTATAGAGATATTCACGTCACCTTCCTTTGTTTATTTGATGTGACAAAACTAAATATGAAAGCATCATGGTCATGAATTACATTAAGAATAATGATTATTCCGTGAAGAACTAAAAGGAAAAAAAAAAGAAAGAAATAATAAATACAACTGCTTCTGTGATTTTATCATGTCATCCACGTATAGCCCAAGCTACAGATAATTATTTGGAGCTGCAATTTTTATATTGTTTCTATCAGGCGATTGTAGTGACAAAGAGTAAAAAATTTTTGATTAATTAATTGTGAACTAAATCATGATTTGACAAAACATCATTAGGACTGGTACATTCATGATGTCATTCCGAAAGCTTAATGGGTTATAGAGTTCCATTTTTTTTAAAAAAGAAACAAAATTGCAATCGAGAGTCGAGACAACCACTTTCCATGTCAATGTAGGCATCTATTTTAGACCCACTCCAGTTCGACAATTGAATGACACAAATTAATGAGAATCACAATATGAATTTTGTGAAACATGGGATAATGAGAATCAAATTAAAAATACGCCCTTGTAGTCAAATGGAAATTGGAAACAGGAAAGTGAGCACCACCAGTTGCTTGTATACTGAACTAATATCACTATGGTTCCGAATTAGCAGCTTTACTAGCGGGCAGAGGTGTACCCACTCAGCTCTGTTAATATCAGGTCGTACAGTAACTATGATAGCACCAGTACCAGTTGGGCAAACTTAATTTTTATATAGTGTATTCCTTGAAATACAAATTTTTTTATCAGACTTGAACTTATAAGCAAAAATGAATATTAGAAGAAATTCGTGGTTATAGTTAGAACTGAGGTGAGCCTGTTTACAGAGAGAGATATTACAATGGACCTGTTTACACATTGATCTGCTTGTACTGATTTTTTGGACATAAGAAATAAATTTTACAGTATTTGTATTTCAGCTGAAATCCAAATATTTTTACTATGGCCCGAATCTGGCATTCCCCCTTTTTGATTTGTTCAGGCAATTTAGGTGAACTTTTGATTCTCAAAGCATTTAACATTCTTGCTGTTTGGTTAGATTTGAACAAATAGATTCAAATTGAACATAGCCTGATTACCACATGATGTAAATAAATATAACTGCTAGGTTGATTCAGTTTAGTTGGTTGGCCTAATCAGGACACAGAATATGACTCCCTAAATGCCCTTTTGTGTCATCAGTTTACTTGGTCTGTTTTTTTTTTTTTTTTTGTTCTTCCTTTATTTTAGGTGCTGAGTATTTGTAGAAACAACAAAATTCGCTTAAACATGTCAGAGAGATAATCACTACAACATGGTTGTTGAAAATGTTACAAAGAATGGTATATATCTTCTATATCAAAATTACATGTCAATTCACAAAGATATGACAAAGCGCTACAAACAAAATCCAATAAACCTCACAGTATACATAATTGCACAGCAAACACAACCTTCCCGCTAAAAATATACAATAAATCAAAAGGCAAAAACAGAGACAAACAAAATCAATACATAAGCAGATATCAAATAAATCTGAGAGCTCCTCACAGCTGAGCTGGGGAAAATTAGAGGTTTTGCCCCTTGACCGAAGCCTTGATCGGCAGAGTTATCATCAGATGGAGGTGGAGATGTCGGCTCCGACTTGGGTCCTGGCGTAAATGATGGAGTCATGGCTAGAGGAGTATCTGATGATTCAGGCGGCGACGGTGCTGATAAAAATTTTACAAATTTCATGTTAGAAATAGTGAAATTCTATGAGGTGTCAGCAATAAAAAGGTATTTATGGAATAAAGAAATCTATTTCTGATGTGCCTTTTTTTAATAAAATGAAGATATGAGTGAATGACTGAATGTTGATTTTTTATTAGACACAAAGTTAAGTAGTGCAAAAAGAATTTTGAGTATTGGTTAAGCTAAATAAATCAAAGATGTAGATGAAGAACTTACCGAGTGGAGGCAGACCAGGAGCATATGCTACAGGACCTGTCAGAAATTCAATGTGTCATAACAATGTTAGCAAAATTTTAATTCTATCAAAAAATTTTATTGAAATGGGACTTATATGCGAGGTTGAATTGGATTTAGTAAAATTGCGTGTAAGGAACTATGAGTCAAGCACCTGGGCCTGGAAGCGGAGTTGATGTATCTGAAATAGCAAAAAAAAAAAAAAATCATTAGTTATTATATATCAAATACCTTTTGAAATTTTTTACTTCCTAAATCAAATTCTAACAGATTAAATGGAAATTAGCAAAATCGATTGTTTGATCATTCTTCACTTTTATCAATACTTTCAGAAAAGAAGTATTTGATGCACATTTACACATTAACAGATGTCCATTCATCTCTAGTATACATATTGCCACAACAAACCAAATCGTAAAGAAAACTAAGGTAATTTGAAAATCTTCTTAAAATTTGTTTGGAACAGGATTGGTGTGAAAGTACTTTTACAATATGATATAATTTTAGTTCACCATTTTTAAGAAGTACTAAAAACAAACCTCTGCATTTCAACGGCACCGAACTCGAGTTAGTCTTCTTGCATGCCTTTGGCAATGAAATAGCTAGTGTACGGTTTATCGGGAGGCTGCTGCCAAGCGGGACATTACCGGTCAGGATAAGGCATGCACAGTCAGTGCTTGTACTGATGAGTGCACTAAGAGCCTGGCAGCAACCTGCCGTGGGGGACCCGCCACCATTCGTGCTTCCGGTTATGAAGTTGAAACATGGTGTGAAGCTACTAATCAGGCCGGCTGTACACGATTGCGACACCTGGCCATTTATAGGCCGTATAGAAAGTGGCAACATAATTCCTAGTAGAAATATTGTGAATCTCAAATGCTTGAAATTCTGGTGCTCCATGTTGATTTTCTTTTCTGGGTCTTAGTGTTTATGCTTTGAGAGCTGGAAATTTAGCGAGTACAAATGACTAGAGATTATTTATTGTACTGAGTTGTTGAAATGTTGGCCAACCTCAGCTACTAATTGTGATGTGTGGGTTATAAAGCGGACTCAACAATGACGTTTCAAATTAGATATAGTCACAAGTTGATTCGTTATTACAATGTTTGGTCAAATGTTGAAATATAATATAATTTTGGCAGTTGCAATTCTATTGCAAAAGTTGATATGTTTGCTTGTAAATTTGTAATTTAAACAAAAAAAAGGTTTATTTTTGTAGAGAGTTCATGAATCATTAACTGAATTCGATCTTTTTTTCTTTTTTAATTATCTGCGTGATAAAATAATTTTAGCTTTACGCTATATGCATTAGCATCTATATATACTTTACCTAACAAAGTAATAAAAGAATTTGAAAGAATTACTTCCTCCGTCTAGGACTGTCAATGGGTATGGTAGAAGGTATTTTCATTACCGTACTCGTTAAAATTTTCTTTACTCGTACCCTACCCGTACCCGTTAAAATAGTTTTACCCATACCTTACCCGTACCCGTTAAGAATTAACGGTATATGTACGGCGGTAACGATAAAAAATGAATATAATAATAATAAAATTTGTACACTTTATACAAATAAATTATATCAATAAGTATATTAATAAAGTGCAACAATGGTGGCAAATATTTTAGGTTTATGCTTTTTTATTTTTTCGTACACTGAATGAAAAGAATTATAAATCTTAAATAAAATCTAGCAATATTTTTTTACCAATCATGCAACATAAGATGTCATATGTATCATGTAATTGTATCTTTTTAATTGTGACAATTACCTGTTATGAAAACGGTACGGAATATTTTTTACCCGTATCCATACCCGTTAACTTAACGAAAAAATTTTCTTACCCGTACCCGTACCCATTAACTTAACGAAAATAAAACTTTATTCATACCCGTCTTATACAGTATGGTACGGATTAGATAAACGGATAAACGGATTTCATCGACAGCCCTACTCCCGTCTCTACCATAAAGAGGACCTTAGCAATTTTCTTTTTTTATAAACAAATTCATGTCAGAAAAATTAATGACGGCTTTAGGAGGTCGCGTCATGCCATCTGGTCATGGTTTATTATACATACTATAAATTTTGTTTACAATAAGTTCGGTTGATTCTTATTATGTTTGGAAAATTGGTAGCACTTGCCATTATTAGTTAAAACTAACTTTCTACCTCTTGTCATTGTCAGTAGCAAATATGTTTATTCCTTAAAAAGTCATAGAAGAAACACAATTTCTCATCACTGCCGGTTTACCTACAAAATGAACACGTGTCACAGCTGAGATACATTCTCTACTGAAAGCCGAAGAGAACAAAAATTAGGTAAGGTTGGTATTCTACTAGAACTGCTTTTTACATGTTTTGCATATTTTCTTTTTCTTTTTTTTTCAATTTTCTATTTTGCCTCTCCTTTTCTTTTAGGCTTTTAACAACTGTGACTGGAGTAGGCAGCTCTATTCCCTTCTAATTGGCTCTGTTTAGATAAGGTGTGAAAATAAAAAAATAACGGAATAAGAGAATAAATTTATTATAAATAATTCAAATTCTTTACAAAGTTTCACACTTCCCAATATTTTTTCTCACTTCTTCTCTTATTCCTCTTATTCCCACACCATCCAAACGGAGCCATTATACTTATTACCAACTTACCATCCTTAAAAATACCAACTGATGTTTTATCAAGTATAGTCTGTGTAGATACTAGATAGGACGACATTAATCGGTGTAGATACTAGATAGGACGACATTAATCGGTGCTGATAAGTGCAATCAAAATTTTCAGCAATCAAACAATCAAGTCTAAAAATGGAAAGAGGAGCACTTCCGAAAATAAAAATCACGCTAGCGCTCCCACGCGCCTCTCTTCCGCTCACGTCCCCTCCATTCCCACGCGCCTCCCTTCCACTCACCCTTCCTTTGTTCTTGCGCGCCTCCTGCATCTCGCGCCCCTCGCACCTCGTGCCTCCTGCACCTCGCCTCTCTATCCCGTCGCGCTACGAGCGCACCCCTCCCCTCTCGCCTCTTTGTCCCCTTGCGCTTCCTCTCCTCGCGTCTCTCTCCAGCCGCGCACTTTTTCCTAACACCTCTGTCCCCTAGCGCCTCCCTACCCTAGCTCCTCTGTCTATACATATTTGATCTTGTATTAGTTACTCTATTCGCATTATTTAGTTACTCCCTTATACTTAATAATTTACTCCCTTACATGTAATTGAATCAGATCTGAATATTATTTACTCCCTTACATGTATTAGATACTCCCTCATAGTCATTTAGTTATTTCCAAACAATAGCAGAATCAGATCTGAATATTATTTACTCCGTTATACTCATTATTTACTCCCTGATAGTTATTTAGGCTGTGTTCCAGTATAGCTGAGCGAAGGGGAGACGGGATGGGGGAAGATTAGGAGAGAGGAGATGAGGCTCACCCCCAAATTGGGGATTACAGCTCGGGGATTAACTCTTCTCAAATTTCTGTTGTGTTTACTCAGCCTCATCCCCTTCTTACTCAGTCTCACCTCTGTTCTGGAGCAGGATTAACCCTATGGGCAGATTCGGTCAGCTGGGTCTCATCTCACCTCCCCTAAGCTCCCCTCCTTCATTTAGGTTGTGGAGCACATCCTTAGTTACTCCTAAACAATAGCAGAATTAGATTTAAATATTATTTACTCCCTTATATATATTAGATACTCCCTTATACTCATTTTTTTACTTCCTTATAGTCATTTAGTTACTCCCAAGTACTTTTTTATTTTCTCCCCTCATAGTGTTTGATTACTCCCTAATAAAAAGTACACAAAGATTTATTACTTACTCCCTAGTATTATTTTAGTTACTTCTCTGTACTTTTTTATTTACTCCCTTACATGTATTAGATACTCCCTTATAGTCATTTAGTTACTTCCAAACAATAGCAGAATCAGATCTGAATATTATTTACTCCCTGATAGTTATGTAGTTACTCCCAAACAATAGCAGAATTAGATTTGAATATTATTTACTCCCTTATATGTATTAGATACTCCCTTATACTCATTATTTTACTTCCTTATAGTTATTTAGTTACTTCCAAGTACTTTTTTATTTTCTCCCCTCATTGTGTTTAATTACTCCCTAATAAAAAATACACAAAGATTTATTACTTACTTCCTCGTATTATTTTAGTTACTTCTCTGTATTTTTTTATTTACTCCCATATAGTAAGAGAATCAGATCTTTTCTCTTCTCACCCAGAGAAGGGATGGCGAGATAGGGAGAGATGAAGAGGAAGAGAGAAGATATGGGGAGATAGGGAGAGATCTCAATGGTGACAGAGAGGAGGCACGTGAGGGGAGGAGCGGAGGAAAGGGAGGCGTGAGGGGAGACGCGGAGGAGAGGGAGGCAGGAAGGGAGGCGCGGAGGAGATGGAGGCGTGAGCATGGGCGAAGCCATGTACATGTTGGTGGGTCCATGGACCCACCTCAGAAAAAAAAATTACTTACTATTGTATTTGTTGGTAAGAAAAAAAATCACCACAAGATGTTATGGACCCATCTAAAAAATGTGAAGGACCCAGCTGAACATCTCGTGTTTGATTTGAATTTGCATAACGACGTTTAAAAAATCGCATAGGGACCCATGTAGTATTTGTTCATGACTAATCATCTTCTTTCTTCATCCCAAATGAATCTTATTACAACAAAACTTAGAATAGAATTGAACATTTGAATGAATAATTATTTGTAGCATATATATACTAGCGCGAATCTCGCGCATTGTGTGATTCCGCCTATATAATACTTTGTGAATTTTAGGACATTATAAACAAAAGATACCACAGAAGATCATAAGTACAATTCAGATATTGTATAAAAATTGCCATTAAAAATTCTAAATATTGTTCCTGTCAAAAAAATTCAAATGCCACAAAAAAGATTAGAAATATTGTGGTTTGAATAGTGACCGTACTCCTCTGTATGCCTCCCATCTTTATATATCTATAATATAAAAAAAGTGTATCAATGAGATTCCTAATGAACCTATTATGCAAAATTATGACAAAAATAAAAATTTAGAGGAAATTGTTGTACTGTTTTATTGTCTTGATTTTTGAATTATTATTTCGTATATTAAAAATATTATTTTATATTTTTTATTGTTATTATAATATATATTTGATTTCTCATGAATTTTTTATATAACATTATTTTAGATTTATTTATTTAAAAATTATTATTATACTATGTCTATATTAAACGTTACATCGTGCATATGATTTTAGCAAAAAAAATTTTACGGACCCTGCTGACACGAAATCCTAACTTCGCCACTGGGCGTGAGGGGAGGCGCGGAGGAGAGGGAGGCGGGAAGGGAGGCGCGTGAGAGGAGGCGCAGAGGAGATGGAGGCGCGTGAGAGGAGGCGATCTGTTTGAATGAGAGGGAGCAGAGGGATCGGAAGGAAAGAGATTAAAATCCCGAGAGTGAGGGTGAGGATTAGAGCGACAATGTTCTGATTGCTTAATGCTCTCATTGCTTGATTGCTTAAGACTCTGATTGGTGTAAGTAATTCCCGACATTAATCACAACTTGGAAAATTGGGTCCAGGATTGTTTCTAAAATAAGAAATCATCTAAGTTCGCGTATGACAAATTTGGGCTTGAACAGTAGCGTTTCCTTTCAATAGTTTCCAACAGAAATGTATGAAGCCCACAAATCTCCCGTAATCCGTAAATGGTAAATCCAAAAAAATAATATAGAATCTAGACATTTCCAATAAAAAAAAATATGTTTAATTAAATAGCACAAGAATTCAAAAACCGTGAAAAAAATTAAATAAAAGGTACTCGCATTCACATTTTTTCTTAAAGAATACTTCATTCAGATTTATATTTGGACTTTGTTTGTATGGGGAAGGCGTACCAAACATATTTGTACACATACACAAATGACAGATGATTACTGAAGGAGATTTTATCTGATAATAATTATATAATAGATTAAAACTATAAAGTTTGGCCTTGTGTATATTCTTACTGCACATCCATTTTTTCCTGGAAGTTTTCGGAAATATATTGTGCAAATTAAAAATGGGTTAGGAATCCGGAATCCTTAATTTCTGACATCAGCAAGCATCTGGAGCAATCATAGAGATAGAGTGGATGAACTGAGAGAGGGTTGGCCAACTATACTTGCTAAATAGTTACTAAATCGTTGTCCATGTACTCATGTCCCAATATATAATACCAAATTCGTTAAATTTCACATAACTAATCTCACTTACCCACATGACGCTTAATCAAGGGAGCTGAAAATCAATAACAAGTTATGCTAAAAAATGGACAAGATTCCTCTCTGTTTTAGTTAAAATGGAGAGTATCCATTGTACATATAATACGACAATATTAGCAGATAAAAATTTACCAAATGATTGAAATGAGATCTATACGATATATGCAATATTTCTTATATATACAAATTTTTAAATTAATTTATGCAAGTTTTATTTCTTATCAAATTAACTAAAAATGACAATGGTGTATATTTTTTATGATAGTTGACTAAATATCAAGAAATATTTAAAACTGATTAAACTTAATTATTACACAGCCAAACTACATATATAGGCTTAATCTTTTTTACTTTATTTTAGAAAGTATATATTCTATCTCCAAAACATCTTCAGTATCATATATTAATCCCCTCTAAAATTTCATTTATACTCCGCTATTATATTCAGCCTCCCACTCTTTCATAAATTACAAGAATGTGGGCATTATTATTGTAACACCCCAAAATTTTTATATTATTATTATTATTATTATTATTATTATTTATATTTATATTTGTACAATTATTTACAGAGTCTTAATTTAAAATTTAAGTTTTATTCGTCCCAAACAAAAAAAAATGAATTTTATTTTGGGCCACCGTTTATATACCTTATTAATAAACTCCTTATTTAATTATTTATCATATAACTTTTTACTATTGAGTTATTTATATTGACCTGTTGATATGCTTTTGAGTTATTATCATTCAATTAGAATAACCATTTCTTGCGACACATATAAACGGTTATTTGATTTTTCTTCTAAAGCCTTTCATTCATTCATTAAATCCAGCCTATTACATTCGGTTATTACAAAAACCTATTAAGCTTGCAGCCCACGCACCCTTTGGCCTATTAAAAGGATTCATTAATTAACCATATTCAATCGGAGAAATGGAATTAACCACCTCCTTTTCCGAGCAAATGTACTGGCGAGTCCAAATTGAAGATCCAAAGTTTATCAAAAAAATCGATTGATATCAGTTTGGTCATCCGATTGGAATTCGAGTGCTATGTCGTGTCTTTTGTCGTTTCATTTGTCTATGCTTGTCGACAGGTAACCAGATTTCTCTATAATTTAATTTTCGCATTGATTGATTTACATGCCGTTTGTTTATTTGAATGAATTAATATGATATATGAGAATTCTGATTGCGTGTATTTTACGAGTCAACGTGTCTCTGATGTGATCTGATTTGAAATGGAAAAGTGATATGGAATGTGAAGCGGAATCGCCTAGAGAGGGATTCGCACTAGTGTGAAAGTGATATGAGAAATGGATTTGAGAAAACCTAGACCCGTTGATCTCATTAAAATACATTTACTTTGTTGTTATTGATGTATGGATTAATCCGATCGTTTGATTTTGGTTATACAAATTAGTTATAGAGAAGCCGCGTCGTTAAATAACTGGTTACTCGGCTTTGTAGCTGACTCCATTTTGCTTTTATTTATGTTTGTGACGTAGGTTGACGGGGCCGTCGGATGGATAATCAGATACTGTGTCACCTCACGCCTCGTATCTCGAATACGGGGTGTGACAATTATATTCTAAATTCAATAACAGTAATAATTTAATACATAGTGCTAATCCAAGCTCCTACTTTTGTTTACGTCTTCGGTCATTTACCTCGTTTTCATCTGCTATGGTCTACTAAATTCAACAGAGATTTTTTTTTTTTAAGTTAATTCAAAAGAGATTGAATAGTGCTTGTTTTGCTGATTTGGTTGGTTCGTTAATTTTTTGAAACGGACCTCTATTGCTAGTAGAATGGAGAGAAGACTTGTCCAAACTATATAAATTTTCCTCGGAGCCGTTAATTAGTAGGCATAGCAGGCCACCTATCCCTGACCCCACGAATTACTCTTATATAAACCTCTCTTGATCCCTCTTTCCAAACACAAGCAAACTCACTAATCAACACTTCCAAAGCCAAAACCCACATTTTAACTCCAAATCTCCATAACAAACTCACTAATCAAAATTCCAAAATGGCCCAGAGAACATTGGCAATGGGATTCCTTGCATTGGCCATGTTAGCCATGATGTTTGCGAACTCATCGGCACAATCGGGATGCACAACAACGATCATAAGCATGGCGTCGTGCCTTGGGTACATCAGCGGCAACTCTTCCACCCCGTCATCATCATGCTGCTCGGCATTATCCAATGTCGTGCAAAACAACCCGAAATGCCTCTGTGCTGTCCTCAACGGTGGCGCCTCCTCCCTGGGTGTTACCATTAACAACACCAAGGCTCTTGAGATGCCCGCAGCTTGCAAGGTCCAGACCCCACCAGTCAGCGAATGCAACAGTAAGAGTTCCTCCTAGTGCCAATACAAAGAAGTTCTGTTATTAATTACGTTTGTTAAATTTTTCTGCGCATGTGCAATTCATCGGTGTTGGCAATAAAAAAATTAATGTGGGGGCAAGTGTTTGGTGATAGCAGAGTGCATAGATTACTAAGGAATCTTCTCTCGGAAAATTAATAAACAAACAAAATTAACAGAAATCTAGGGTCCCCTGTTTATTTAATAGTTTTATTAGGCATTATTTTACATTTTTATCCAAGTCTTCAAAGTTTTCCAAAAATGTTAACTAGATTTGGGCCTATTTCAATATCAAAAAAAAAAAAAAAAAAAAGAACAGAAAGATTTGGACCTATTTTTTGTCCCAAAGGCAAGGCACAATAGAAACTAAATTTCAGATCGAATAATAGTTTGTTGATTGATTTAATCATTTCAATAGAAATTAAATAACATACTCATTGTATTTTTCAGAGGTTAACGGTGCACCAGCAGAAGCTCCGGCCGCCACCCCAGCTGCTCCCGCACCCAAGGAGTCAACCACCCCAGCTGCTCCTGCACCCAAGGCATCAGAAACACCAGCAACACCTTCGACCTCCTCGACTCCCTCGGTGCCAAGTGTCACCCCCGCAGGTTCGGATTTAATTCGACTTTTTGTTTCACAATTTACAAATTAACTCATAGTCTGCTCAGAAAAAAGTAAATAGCTATAAATCTCTTTTAATTTGATTTGTGAAATCAATGATTTAACCAATGAAATCGAACAGTGCCAAGTAATCAACATGTTGTCAATTTGGGTTTGAATATAAACTTGATTGATTTCTGATGCAGGTTCTGGATCCAAGGCAACTCCATCTACTGGAACCACTTCTGAGTCTTCAGGAGTTGTGAAGTCAGGGACAGTTCCCTTCCTCTTCGTTGCAGCATTGGCATCCTTTACTGTCTTTCTAGTATAAATCATGCATTGATTGCATTTCCTTGTACTTAATGCTTTGAATTATTCATCCATTGTTTGCGTGTATTGTATTCGATTTATTTTCCATTGAAGTTCTTTTTATTTTTCTCATTATCTCAAATTGGGTATTGTAACGACGCAGTGCAAATTATTTGAAATTTTTTTAATGCTCATTTGATCCATTTGTTTTTAAATTTGGAGTCTCAAACGATCAATCTGAACCGTTCATTGCGGTCTATATATTGAAATTTAGTACATAACCAAAAATTTGTTCTAAACCCTACAAAAATTGCTGTTTTTGAAAATCCGAAAAAAATACTTAAAAAATTCAAAAAAATGAAAATTTTGGTCGGCAAGGAGATTTCAATATGGAGATCATATTTGACGGTTCGGATCGGTCGTTTGAACTTTCAAAATTGAGAACCGACGGGGTTTAACTGAGACTCCGGTCAAAGCACTTTGATTGAAGGCTTTCTATATATATATATATATATATATATTTATATATTTACTATTTTTTTAAGAATTTTAGATAATTATTATTTTAAACGGGTCATCATTTTTTTGGATCAATATTTTTCTAAAAATCTGGAAAAATAGTAAAAAGATTCTGCAAAAAAATATAAAATTTGGTTCCGTACTAGATCTCAATATGAATATCATAGTGAATAGTTTGAATCGGTCATTTGATACTCCAAATTTTAAAATCAAGTGTATTGAATGAATCCCTTCCGTCCAAAACATCAGATTAGAAAACTATCATCACTAAATGACAATTATGTTTATGTCATCACTAAATGACAAAAATAGATTTATGACACAGTTAATTAATTTAATCATTATATACCTTTCTAAATATGCCAATATAAATAATAAAATAAAAGTTACGCCACTGTAAAACATTGAAACTAGAAATGTTTCATCATAAAGAAAATAATTGATTTTACGGCAAAAAAAAAATAATTCAAATTTCAATTTTTAAATTAAAAATTTAAAATTCAAAATTTAAATTTAAAAATTCGAAATTCGAAATTTTAAAATTTGAAAATCTAAATTTTCAATTTGAACTTTGAAATTTAAAATTTATTTCACGTCAATATGTATCTTTTTCATTTCTTAATGATTTAATCTAACGGGTATATATTTTGGACATTTTTAAAAAGATAAAGTGACATTTATGTAATTTGAGTGACATATCTCTCATTTTGACAGAAAGTAATGGCATAAGACTAATTTTGATCATTTTACATAACATAAAACTAATTTATAATTTAAAAGTGACATATCGCTAATGGGAATTACTTATGGTCATCCTCAAGAGTATCATCCCACTTTTCATTTTAGCGCATCCACCCAATGATGAGCACCTCTTCCTTTTCCGTGTCATCAGATCTAGCGCATAAATGTTCAGTTTATTACAATATTATAAACATAAATGTTCAATTTATTAAATATTGTAATCATAAATGTTTAGTTTTCTAAATATAAATGTTCAGTTTATTAATATAAAATGTCCAGTTTTCTAAGTATAAATGTTCAGTTTATTAAAATATTATAAGCATAAATGTTTAGTTGCTCAGTTTATTAAATATTTTAACCATAAATGGTCAATTTATCAAGTATAAATGTTCAGTCTTCTAAGTGTAAATGTTCAGTTTATTATCAAAATCTAGTTCAGTGCATGAGAAAAAAAAAAAAAAAAAGAAAGGGTCACGAACCATTCCAGTTCAACTAAAAAATTTTTGATTCTGCCCCTAGTCTTGTTGGAACCGTGAAATAAGAGGATGGAAGAATATTTCTATTTTTTCTAGTAAGTATAAATGGAGAATGGCTAACTTGCCATCGATGGCACGGAGGGTCCCGTGCCATCAAGTCATTTTTCAAGATTCAAAATTCAAATAGTCAATCCGAACCGTTCAAGTTGTTCTACATATTGAAATATCTTTGGAGACCAAATTTTATATTTTTTCGAATTTTTTTGCTATTTATTATGATATTTTTAAAAATATTATGATTAGAGTATTTCAGACCATCCAATTTGAAAATAACATAATAAATAGTAAAAAAATTTGAAAAAAATATAAAATTTGGTCTCCAAGGGTATTTTAATATTTTGATCAATTTGAACGGTTTGGATCGACTATTTGATTTTTGAATTTCGAAAAATAAGTCGATAGAAAATTGATGGCACGTGCCATCGATGACGCGTTAGCCATTCCCAGTATAAATGTTCAGTTTATTAAATATATGTTTAGTTTATTAAGCATAAATATTCCGTTTATTATATATAAACGAGAAAGAGGAGATGAGAGAAAGAATACCGGAGTGTCTTTTTCATTTTTGGACTGAACGCGCTTTCTGTTTTTGGATTGTACCATGGTGCATCATGATCATATTATAATTAGAGATGTATCATGGTGCATCATAATCGTAGGATCATTTTATGCATCGTGAGTTAATTTCACTAAGTATTATGATGCTCATTTTAGATTTAATATGGTTTTATGTGAAACAAGTTTATTGAAAAAACCTATATATCCTGAATGAAAGATGAACAGTGCGCGTCTTTATTTTCTGATGCATCTCTGTGCAGTCTTTAGTGTGGTGGGAAATTTTGTGACTGTTCTATACCTTCTTCTGACCCATTTTGTTGGGGTTCACACGGTTGGAGTTTTTGAGGGAATATGAGAGGGAGAGGTCTTTTACTCTTTTAATTTGGGCGAAATCGGTTTGCTTTGTTTTCTTGGTCCAATTGTGTCAATGGGTGAGGTGGCCACGTACCATTAGTGGTGTATTGAATACTAAATGTGCTGTTTCTATTTCTGTATAGCCAACGATTGCTTGGATTTACTGTGCACAATTTGAAAGTAGACGTTTGAATGACTGTAAGTCGATTTTTATTGTTAATAAGATCCGTTATATATTTGATCACATGGATTGCGTTGTAAGGACAATAAAACTGAATGTGTTTTGTATGGGCGTGATTCTGAATTTAATAGTCTATACATGTGCACTATTTAATCTCGCTTCTTCGACTTTTGTGGATGCTCGTATGCTTTATAGTTTCCTTAAATTGTGCGATAGTTCTATGGAAAAAATAATCCCAACAGCTTTTCTATTTTTTGGCATTTCTCAATAAATAAATAAATGAGTTCAAAATATTTCTATTGGGTCCCATCAAGCTTGCTTCCCTTAATTTATGTTTGGCCCTCATGTATTAGGCTGTTCTAAGCTTCTCTTGACATTCACCGTTGCGTGGGATCCATTATTAGTTGGTTTACCGACTTGTCAGTGATCTTTAACTTGTCTGCTTTATTTGGTTATATATTTTTACTTAGCCTACCGGCTTGATCAGTGCTAACATCTTCATAAATTGTTACATCTTACTCTACTATGTAAATTATATATTTTTAACTTACCACACAGCTTATTATGTGCAAATTTCATATTTATTTATTTAATGTTTTTGGTCAATGACTATACAAATAGACAAATAGTTCTCCCAGATCAATATATAGACAGTGTACGGGACAATACAAAAATTTAGGTTTTAAAGCCACAATCCAATGTATAAAAACATCACCCTTCCATCCCCACGCACCAGACTGAAAAATTTATATGAAAAATATCATTCCTCAACGAAAATTATATTTAATAACTGGAGCAAAACTGGTACGTATCTGTCATTAACAATTAACAATTGAGATGAAATATTACTCCGCATACAATATTTTTTCAAAAATAATAAAGAAAACTTCCAACTTTATTCATAAAAAAATAATTTATAAAAATAAAATTTACACAACCTTATATATCGCCTCATATTCCTTTTGCCTTTAGTTAAAGAGAAAATTGGTTTCATCTTAGGGTGTGTTTGGATTGTTGGAAGAAAGAAGAAGAAGAAGGAAGAAGAAGAAAAAAAATTATAAACAATCCAAACTCTTCACAAAATTACACACTTCCCAATACTTCTTCCCACTTCTTCCCTTCTTCCCTTCTTCCCACACCCATCCAAACGCACCCTTAGTTAAAATAGCACCACCAAATAAGATAAACTAACAAATTTGAAACTATTATTTCTCTGAGAAATAAAATTACGTGTCGCGGCAGAGCCGCGACTGATGCATCTAGTGGTTTTAAAAGGTGGGACGAACGACAGAAAAAAATATCTTTTCTAAATAAATAAAGACCAACTGACGGATGAGTAATTTGGTGAAAAGTTAAAAGTTAAAACTGCCTCTGCCGATAATTCCAGTGAAAAAAAGGGGGGCCCTGACAACTCCCGTAAATGATTGCAAAACTTGGAATACCTCAAATGGCAAGGGCTTTGGGCAGCAGTATTGTAACTTGGAGCAACATTATTTTTTTCTAAATGACCGAATTACCCTCCTGAATAATTGAAAATTGTATTTTCTTGACCGTGATTGTTCGTGCATAAAGTCATAGATTGGAAAAAAATAATTGAATTGTAAAATATTGCTCTACCATTCAAAATTAGAAAGGAAACAAAAAGATTAATCTCTAGACTAAAGGAGTTGTTATAGAATCTATTTCGCTTGAATGAATCTGTCACTCTATATAGCAATAGAAAGGTACATAAAAGAAGATCCGATTTATAGGTGGAGATGAATGATTTTTTTTTTTTTTTGAAAGTAGGTGGAGATGAATGATAGATTGTTGAAAGAGGGGATAGGATGGTGGGAGAGGGATTGAAAGTTAGTAGCCAAATTAAATTGTTCATAAAAATATTCAAGGGCAAATTAGTCATTTCAAATAAAATTATGTTGCTTGAAGAAAAAAGCCCGTTATCCAAAGCACTTCCCTACCTCAAATACCTCCAATTCCAAACAATAAATTCTGACCAGATAGTAATAAACAACTAAACGTGGAATATTAGAGGTTACAAAAAGTACTTCGTAATCTTGTGTGTTTATACATTTTGTTTTTTGTTTTTTTCCCTTTTTTTTTAAAAAAAAGGTAATTTTCTTTCTTTCTAGAATGGCGAATCATATTTTTTTTAAACGTAACATTAATTTTATAATTGTAGGACATAATAATGCTTTAATGGTCTTAATTTCTCATATGGTTTGTTTTGTCTAGTATTATTTGGTCTCTGATTTTGTTATTTTTGTCTAGTAATGCGTAAATGGTGTTCAATGCCAAGTTTTAGGTCAAAAAATTATGTATTCAACGGAAAAAGAAAAATCATTTCATAATCTATAAAATATGTCAAATTATCAATTACATGCTTCAATTATACAGTCTTTGTACAACTTGTAAGGTAAATATAAAACACTTGAAGCTGACTAGTCTATACTCATTTCCTTCAAAATTTAGTGTCGTCTTGTGGATTTGTTAATTTAATAGAAAATTGAACAAGGGAATTTTTTGATGTGACGTAAGATAACATTTTTTTTGTATTCCCAACCATAGATGATCAAAATACACGAAAAAGTCCATTCATAATTAATGAAAAATAAAAATGTAGATTAATTTATAATTAAATGTAATTAGATTTTGGTGATAATTACATTCAATTGAATTAAAATTTAATAAAATTTTCCATATCGATGCAAACTCGACATGTCCTCTAGTAATTATAAAAGTTCACATATGTGTTCAGCTTCCTCCATCCTCACTTCAAATACCATATTTTGACCAAATCATAGCTCTCAATAAAAAATTTTAGATAACAGAGATCACAATTTTATAATCCTACTTACAACTTTTTTATGAATATTTAAACTTTTAAAGTCAAGAAACTTGATATATCTAAAAAAAAATTACAGGCAGAAGAATCATGCTTAGATTGTTTTAAGCACGCAAATAAAGCAAGCCATCATAATATTGTCGTTGGTACTTCCAATATTCTTTTTGGTCTACTCTGGCCACCGATGCATAGAGAAGAAACAAATGGTTGTATACGAATATTCATTCATAAGTTGTTTCTTTGGAATTGGGTAATATACACCAAGGTCTTGAAAAATAATTTCATAAGATTAAAACTTTTGTGTGTAGTACAATAAGCGGGGTTCAAAACAAGAGCAGTTCAAACGATAAGGCGTCCGATTATAATTATATAGATTCGCGCAAAGCTCAGATCAAACGGCCTAGGTCTGCATTACTCCGTGTTGTGTTTCCTGCTGACTGATTCGTGCATTCATCTGTTAGTAGTTGCCACTGGAAGCTATAACGGGTCTAATAGTTAACGTAGGTATTTCCACATAGGTGAAGAGAACTTTCCATATAATCCGTAATTGTACAAATTTTATCACGTTGTTTGATCTAAGTCAAAATGCATTACTCAACGGTTGTCAAATTCCTCCTATTCCCACTTGTATTCGATTTGGTTTCCCACCTCCATTTGTTAAGGTCATTTCTTCCGAAATATATCCGAACATATATTTTGACTTTTGATCTTTCCCGCTTCTTTTCTCCCTTTATGGACCTTTTTTGGGCCTGTTCTTTTGTATTCCCTTCTCTGGGCCGCGCTATATGAGGCCGGCCCTATCGGTTTATAAAACGAAACAGAAATGAAAAATTGATTTTGTGCCGTTAAAACGGAATGGAAATGTTCCGTCCGACCGTGCCGAAATTTTAAAAAATAGTATTAAATTAATATAATATATTAAAAATAATATCAATATAATAAGTTTAATATAAATAGTATCACGAGATCGGAATCCTGGATTCCGAACGTTAGATCGGAATCCTGGATTCCGATCTAAGCTTTGATCGGAAACTGAGAATCCGATCTAAGCTTAGATCGGAATCCGAGATTCCGATCTAATTTTTTTATATTATTTATTTATTTATTTAATTTATTAATTAGTTAAATAATTAAAAAAATAGATAATATATTGTAAAAATATTGAAAAAATATGGAAAAAATCAGGAATAATTAAATTAAATTTTATATGTAATTTAGTATTTTTTGGGGAAATTAAATTTATTTTCATTTTAATTAATTTATTTAATTAAAATATAAATTTTTATAACTTATTTAATTAAATGAATTGTACCATTTAAAAAGGATTATAAATTTTTAGAATTTGCAGGGATACAAAGGCATAATCCTTTCAGAATGTTCAAAGTTTTATTAATTATTTCTGCATTTGCAGGGATACAAAGGCATAATTTGAACATTAAAACTTTAAATAGGCTTAACTTTTGATAGGAAGGTCCGTTTGGGGCGATCGAGGACAATCCGGAAAGCTGGCGACGAGATCTACGCATTTTACCGGGGTGAAACCCCGTAACGACCATTTTCGAGGCCAAAAAACGCTCTCTGGACCTCCAAAATCCACTTTGAAAGTTTGCAAACTTAAAAACCACTCTAAACTATTAAAAATATTTTTAAAATTATAAATTAATCATTAAAAAGAGAAATGCAGTAAATCAAGTGAATTTAGTCTTTCTTCTCTGTCTCAGTAAAACATCAATCTCGTGTGATTCCTTTCTAACGCAATCCAGAAAGTGCTTCCTTGATCATGAGACTCGATATGATTGTTTAATATATAATATGAAAATAATATATACAGAGGATGACATCCGGGACGCATATCAAATGGTTGTTTAAATTAATTAAAAATTTATACTTAATTATTCATTTTTAATTAAATAAATTAATTAAATAAATTAATTAAATTTATATTTAATTAAATAAATTAATTAAAAAGAAAATAAATTTAATTTTCCAAAAAAAAAAACTTATAAAATTTTTTTAATTATTCCTGATTTTTTTATATTTTTTCACTATTTTTAGAATATATTATCTATTTTTCTAATTAATTAACTAATTAATAAACTAATAAAAGGAAAAAAAAATTAATTTTCCCAAAAAAATACTAAATTGCATATAAAATTTAGTTTAATTATTCCTGATTTTTTCCATATTTTTTCAATATTTTTACAATATATTATCTATTTTTTTTAATTATTTAACTAATTAATAAATTAAATAAATAAATAAATAATATAAAAAAATTAGATCGGAATCTCGGATTCCGATCTAAACTTAGATCGGAAACTCAGAATCCGATCAAAGCTTAGATCGGAATCCGAGATTCCGATCTAACGTTCGGAATCCAGGATTCCGATCTCGTGATACTATTTATATTAAACTTATTATATTGATATTATTTTTAATATATTATATTAATTTAATACTATTTTTTAAAATTTCGGCCGACCGTGCCTGGCTTGATATATTTAAGCCCAAATATCAAGGCCCATATTATTGGACCCAATCTCGACTTCGAACACGATAGTCTTCTCCATTTATCTCTTATTACAACTCGATCCAATAAGAAACAAATCTTCGCGAGAACTCCAGTAGGGTTTAGTCTGGTCTCATTTCACCTCTCTTTTTCCTTCGTTCCACTCGCTCCTTTTACTCGCCTTCGCAAATCTAGGTTTTACTCGAGCCACTGATCTTGTTTCCTTCCTTCAAACGATCTTAAAATGCCGGTACTTGGTTTTGATCTCCTTTCTACTTGGTTTTGATGCAAATCTATTGTGTCTTTTGATGAACTCCCGGTTGATCCATTTGTAGGTTGAAAGGCTACTTAAAGATGACGCAACTGAAGAGAAAGGAGAACGCGCAAGGATGGTACTGTTAATTTTTTTTTTGTTTTTATGCTTGTTTTAATTGTTTTATTTTTCATTATTGTCAGTGGCGGCTAGTCATAATTTCGATTTGATTGAGCAGAGAGTGTATGCGTCTTGTTTGTTTTCTGAACAAAATTCGTGTCTTAGTTATATTTATTTTTTCTCTTCTTTTTATGGGTTGTTCTTTTCTGAGATCTATGGCCCAAACTGAAGAAATGTTTTTTTAAAATGTTGTTTTCAGGCATCTTTTGTTGGTGCTATGGCGATTGCAGACTTGGTAAAGACCACCTTAGGTCCAAAAGGCATGGTATGAGTTCCTTTTATTGAAAGCACTCTTTTGTAATGGCTTGTGCATTCTTTTCTTTGACGATTTGTGGTAATTTGGCTTCTGTGGCTTAATATGGTTGGATATTCTGTTCAGGATAAAATTCTGCAATCCACTGGTAGAGGGCGTAATATTACAGTTACAAATGATGGTGCCACTATCTTGAAGTCCCTTCATATAGATAACCCTGCTGCTAAAGTGCTTGTTGGTATCCTTTGCTCAATAGAGGATTACATTTGAGTGTATGCTGGTTTAATATTGTGAGGCCAGCTACTGGTACCAAACAGACTTTTGGTTGGCTGTACCGATGATGGTTAATCTTTCAGCCTAGTTGTTTGTGTTTTTTTTTATGTTTTTGTTGTTTTAATAATTAATAATTGAATCTGGGTATTATGTACTGTGGACTGTTGAGGATGTTTGTCTAGTTTAGGTTACACATATCAGCCTAGGTAGTTGCTTCTCCATTTGCCTCATAAAAATTTCCTACATGGCTTTGTAGAATAAGACTGATTATGAAAGTTCATAGTTATTTTGTTAGATTTCTTAATTCAAAGCAAACAGATATTTCAAAAGTTCAAGATGATGAGGTTGGTGATGGGACCACTTCTGTTGTTGTCTTGGCTGGCGAGCTCCTCAGGGAGGCCGAGAAGTTGGTTAGCATGAAGATCCATCCTATGACCATCATTGCCGGTTAGTTCTTAATTTTCAATTTTCATATGAGCCTGTTCGTCAGTATGATAGCAATCTTGCATTCTTTAATAGTGTGAGGGTTGTGTTATAAGTGTTTATTTAAAATTTAGAACGCTCATTCACCAATAAGTTACCAATAATGCTTGTTATTTTTATTTGTCATTTAGAAGCCATCAACAAACTCTTAAAAGATAAAAGACTAATTTGCAGAGGAAATCTTAAAAAGAAGAAAAAGTATATTCCCTGAGAAAGGCACAGCTTATTGTCCTCGTTGTTGAGTTTTATACTTGTTTAATAAACAGGATATCGGATGGCTGTTGAGTGTGCTCGCGATGCTCTGTTGCGGAAGGCCATGGATAACAAGCAAGATTCAGGTATCAACGCTTTTAAATTATATGTAAACTTTTGTAGGGTTCTTGTTACGCCTTGCTGAAATTTAATTTTGTGGGATCTGCAATCAAGAATTGCCAATTTACTACACATTTCTAATACATATTATTTTACTGGTTATATGTGCTGATGTTGTGGTGTAACAAGTATGGGAACAAGTTTCATGGATTCTGTTTATTTGGAACTAGATGCTACCTCAATTGAGCAGACATAAACCAGCATGTTCCTGTCGATATATTCTTGATGCCAGTTTTGACTAGAACATTATCAAATTATCTATTATCATGTAAATGAAGAGTTGCTGTGGATTTTGTTATTTTCAAAATATTTACTATTTGTTTTATTTATACCAATGCAGAGAAGTTTAGATCAGATTTGATGAACATTGCAATGACAACTCTAAGTTCCAAAATTCTATCTCAAGACAAGGAATACTTTGCTAAACTTGCTGTTGATGCTGTCTTGAGGCTTAAGGTACCTGTTGTACCCAAGTTAATTTGCCCTAGCAATCATTTTTTTAAGACTTGTAGTAAAATAATGCTGTAAATAATGATGGATGGTGTTTGGCTAACGTAATGCTCACTATTAGGTAAAGCAAGATATTGTTTGTGATACATGTTTTACTTGTCCTAACCTTTTATCCACTGTTAGATTTTTAGCCAGGCCACACGTGTTTATGCATGTACTTTTTTATCACGATTAACAATGTTAGTGTTAGTGACTAGTACATGAAAGATTAAAGGTTCTTCAACTCGAGGCATTTTTTTTTAAGTTGCAAATCGAAAGAAGAACTACTTAGGAAGCAACAGTTGCGCTACATTGAGCAATATCACACAGATATTTGTTCAGTCATAAATACATTATCTTGGTCTTTCAGCACCATGCTGTTATTTTCTGTCTTTTAATTTTAGGATGCTTTGCTGCAATTTTATTTCTGACAGGGCAGCACAAATTTAGAGGCTATCCAAATTCTAAAGAAACCAGGTGGTTCACTTGGAGATTCATTTTTGGATGAAGGGTAGGTTCATTATATATCTTGAACTTACACTTTCAGATGTGCTTTTCATTACTGCTACAGGAAAATTGTTGTAGAAAGTTTGTCTTTCTGTCTTCTTGGTGATCATTTCTGGTTCTTCTAGCTCTGGCTGTCATTTTGACACCTCAAAAGTGTTTGAAGCCATATTCTAGAACATTTAGAGAGCCCTAATGATGACATTAGATTTGCACCCCAATGTTAAGAGAACTTTTGGATTTATTAAGAAGCTTTGTAAAGGTGGGCCAAGAAAGTGATTACAATAGAATCAGTGTAAATTGGTTACTGGTTCGAATGGAATCAGTGCTCTTAAGTTTATTTGTTCAATATTAATTTTTTTTTTATTTTTCATGCAAGCAGAAACCTATATATAGGATAATAGCTTGAGAATTTTTTTTTTTATTGAAGGTTTATCTTGGACAAAAAGATAGGCATTGGCCAGCCGAAAAGGATTGAAAATGCAAACATATTGGTGGCAAATACAGCAATGGACACAGATAAGGTGAAGATATATGGGGCCCGTGTTCGTGTTGATTCTATGTCCAAGGTCGCTGAGATTGAGGCGGCTGAGAAACAAAAGATGAGGGAGAAGGTGCAGAAGATTATTGCTCATGGTATAAACTGCTTTATTAACAGGTAACGTTTCATTATAGTTTCAAAATGAATAATCATCATCTCTACTCCTTGTAAACGCACGGATTCAAGAGGTATTACATGCTAGATCTAGCGTGTATCCACCTGTTTGTGCCGTTCAATTGATTTGGTTTGTGGTTGGATATCAATCGCTAGACGAAGCAACTTGAAACAAATTGTGTGCAACATGTCTTTATTGTCTAACATCATTTTGTTTCTTAATTTGCCCTCATACGAGGGCATCTTTTGCTAGTAAAAACAAATAAAGAATTATTAGCATTATATCCATAACAATTGTTAAAGGACCATAGTTTGGACCCAACTCGCAGCATCAGTTAATTATTTATAATTAATATATGTAAAACACTTCTTTGTTTGCATGGTCTTATATGTGATCCAGTTATGACTGTAGTCAGGTAAGCTTAATTGGTATACATTGACTTCTATTGCAGTTTAGATGTTTTACGTTGATTTGAAAAAGAAAATGCATCTTTTTTCTTAAAACCTTCGATGCCAGAACAAAATTTTAATTATTTTAATTGTGTAATTGACTAACATATCAAAATTAAACTCATTATTAAGATGCTAATCTTATGTGCAGACAATTGATCTACAACTTCCCAGAAGAATTGTTTGCGGATGCAGGCATACTGGCTATAGAGCATGCTGATTTTGAGGGAATAGAGAGGCTTGCTCTGGTGACAGGTGGTGAGATAGCATCAACATTTGATAACCCGGAATCTGTTAAGCTGGGCCACTGCAAGCTGATTGAAGAGATCATGATCGGGGAAGATAAGCTTATAAAATTCTCTGGTGTTGAGATGGGCCAGGCTTGTACCATTGTCCTAAGAGGTGCTAGGTATGTGAACTGAACATATTCTATGTATTACTTGTACCTTTATGTACCCCCAGGAAACCTGCATTAGCAAATTTGTCTTTCCGGATATCACCTCCCTGTGAAACATGCACCTGTTTTTGTTTATTTTGTTTATTTTAAGATGAGAAATTTGGGTAGTATTTAAGAACATAGGATTTCATAACCTCCACCTGCTATCCTCATTTGATAGAACAGTTTTCGGCCCTTTTTTAAGCTACCTGATAATTGCATGGTTGATATTTGTCATGCCTAAAGTTCCCCCCAGAATAACAGTTTTCTATGGTTTATGGATAATCGGTCCATAAATTAATTGTTGACACCTATCTCTGGCATCTATTATGCAGTGCGCATGTGCTGGATGAAGCCGAGAGATCTCTCCATGATGCGCTGTGTGTGCTGACTCAGACAGTGGCGGACAGCAGGGTGTTGCTCGGTGGTGGATGGCCAGAAATGCTGATGGCCAAGGAGGTTGATGAGCTTGCGAGAAAGACCCCTGGGAAGAGGTCGCATGCTATCGATGCCTTCTCACGTGCCCTTCAGGCCATTCCCACTATCATCGCTGACAATGCTGGCCTGGACAGTGCTGAGTTGGTCTCCCAGCTCAGAGCTGAGCACCACAAGGAGGGGTCTAATGCTGGCATTGATGTCATAACTGGAGGAGTAAGTGTATTTTATTTCATAATTGTTTTAATAGTTGTGTGTAGTAGGTGGCGATAGCATTGCCAGGTTCAGGTACCTGGTCTGCGTCAGAGTCATTTTAGGCCATGCATTTATGATTCAACTTGGCCCCTTTTATTTAGTTTCTGAAAATTTTATCAAAGGATAAAGCTCAAGGCATGAATGTATTTTGAAAAATTCAGAGAAACATTTTCATACCGCAATAGCTGACCATAGGGATAACCCCATCTCATTCAGTTAGCTATTGGAATGATCACAGGGATGCACTTTACCCTGTTCGGATTCTGAAGCTTAATATATTTACTTTCCTGTTATTATAGGTGGGTGATATGCAGAAGCTTGGAATATCAGAGTCCTTCAAGGTGAAACAAGCTGTGCTCTTGTCAGCCACAGAGGCAGCTGAGATGATACTGCGTGTTGATGAGATCATTACTTGTGCCCCACGTAGGAGAGAGGATAGGATGTAGATTTTCACGCTTTCACAACGGGTTTTGTTTGTTATTGCTGCCTTGTTTAACCATCCTATCTTATGTTTTAGGTTCTTGAGAGGAGGATGTAAGATTTTATAGAACTTTGTTTATTCCAAGTTGCAAGAGATTTATGATTTGTAGCAGTTTTAGTCATTGATATTGCAGTTCTTGTTTCTATTGGTAATTAAATTGTGCTTACAGCAAGAAATATGTTATTGTTATTGGTCTTTTGGATGCTCTGATAAACCATCGAATTTTTTCTTCTTAATTGAAAGTTTGAAACTTTAATTTTACTAGAACTAGACTTGCCTTAGGCTTAGATTGTAGTTATTTTGCAAAGGGATGGTTATTTGCTTGTATTGCTCGAGTTAATTGAACGTGTTAAACTGATCGATGCTAAATTATAGGCATCTTTAATGGTTTCTCTAATTGTTTCGAGCTATACTTAATCAGCATTATCCAAGTCAGAGGATTCTATCTGAAACTACTTGCTTCTGTGTAGTTTGGTTTTAGTCGAGTCTTTCAAAGCTAGCTGTTAGAATGTCAATGAATTGAATATTGCAAGAAATATTTCTTCCCCGTAACTTCCATCCATGCCCATAATGTTGGATATCCAGCTACGGAACTGATAATTGGGCAAGTAAATTTTAACACGCCCAATAGTTTGCTCTAATATCACTCACTGATGAGCAACTTCTGATCTGCTTATGTAAATTCTTGTAAAACTTTACTTCACAGAGTAAATTTTCGGCACTGGAAGTAATATCCCAGAAGCAGATAATGTTTTTTCCCCCCTTTTCTTTTTATCACAAACAATAAGCTAAAACCCATCACAGAAGATAAAAGTGTGGCTTTCAGCATTTTTTTACATGTACTTAAGGACTTCCATTTATCAGAAGCAAATGTTTCTTACAAGGTTACCCAGAAAGGAAAATGCACTAGTACCAACAGGTATGAAGTACCTGCACTGGTACCAAGTTGCATCTGGCGACGAAGTTTCACAATTTTTTAGCAGGATGGAAGAAAAAGAGAAAAAGGAAAAGGATGATAAAGTTGCATCAAAATATCAAATCAAAAGACACGACGTAGTATCCCTTTAGTCTCCACTTTCATCGATAACAAAAAGGCAAGTAGTAACGAAATAAAATGCAAAAACAAAACAATCCAAAACATAAATAATTCCTAATCTATTGCCTTAAAAACTCTAAAGGAATCCATCACTTCCCGCAAATCTCTTTCCTCTTCCATGAAGACCTTTTCTGGCGATTGTAACCTTAGTTCATACAGCCTCTTGTTTTCCACACCAAGAACAGAAAGGTAGCGCCTATCCCATTCAAGCTTTTGTACCCGGTCTTCTGGCATCACTGCCAGTTCATTATTGCTTGCATATGATTTTATGTTTACCTAAAAAATAGGTTCTTGTTAGTAAACTTGTATATCTGAATAAATCTGAAACCAAACAGCAGTAAATGCACTTAAAGCCACTATTATGCATTGTTCAGGTGGCCTGTTTCAAACTTTTTCTTGTCAGTTTGTCATCAGATTATAAATGCAGTCCTACTTGTACCTGAATCTATCATATGATCATCTTTTAACTCTTAATAGTGCGATAAATTATAGGGAAAGAAGAATAATGCAGCTATGCTTGCTTGCATATAGGAACAAAAAAAGAAAAGAAGAACAATAGTGATCCCCATTTTCACAACTTCATTTAAAGAAATATGGTGTAGTTAAAACAATATAAAGACCCTAATGTCTAACAATGTAGGTAATTTTGCAAATTGTAAAAATGATTGAGCTCTTTATGGATTGACCCAGCTTGCAAGATTCCTTACCTCCACTTGGTAATAATTCCTGCCATCATCAGCAACCCTTTGTGAAGCTGTTAAAACATTTGACTCACGCTTGACACCAAGGCGAGTCGACATAAGCTCTGTCAGGTACTGCCGCAACACCTTCTGGGCAGCATCCTCAGGTGAGCCCAAATCTTCAACACTTTTGTACCTTGATGAAGAAGGCGAGGAGATTTCAACCGATATATTCTCATCAAGCACTAGTGGGTCACGGAAGAAGATATCGGCGCCAGCTCCGCGAACCTGAATCCAGCTTCTTGGGTAAAAAAAGGTGTAGCCATCAAAATTGTCAATGTGCTCCTTGAAGCTTGAGGAAGGAGAGGCTGTGGCAGGTTGAAGTGGGAGCAGCGGTGAGAGTGTAAGGGTAGAAAGCATGGTGGATACGAATCTCCTCCTGGCAACTGGAAAGGTTTTAGTCTATTCATATTAAGAAAAGGAGATAAGAAAACAAAGAAACTTAACCTGTAAGCTGCTCACAAACTATACCAATATTCTCTGCAATCACTCAAATGAATATTGTGGTTCAGAAAATATATAAAAACTACAAATTTTCGGTAGTAGAATGCTCCTTACAGGTGGGAACAGACAAGCGCTATCTAATACAATCTTTTTTTTCTCATCAGCTGTGGTCTAAATGGTTTGGAAAACATATTTGCAAAAGAAAAAAAAAATTTGTTCGTTATGAAAGGATGTGTGTGGTGCTGCTGCAATAACTTAAATTTACCTTCAGACGTCGAAAATAAGTACTAAATAGGAATAGTCCCAAAATAGAAACAATTAACATTAAACGAACCATTTTTATCTTTAAGCAAATTTTTTTTTATAAAATCATCTTTAAGCAACAATTAACACTCAGCATTTTTAAGCAAATATGCAATGCAAATATCTAAATAATCAAATTATTAGCTCTTAAGTAGTGTTTCAGTTGGAGTTCCTCCTACCACTTCAGTTTAACTTTGGAAAAAATGTGAAATGACAACCCCCTATCAAAAATTCAAATTTTCCAACTCACCGTGATTACTAATTCCAATTTTTCCATCTGATTAGCTTCATTTGTAGAGAGATTAAGAACACATAAAAGATATTGACTCAAGGGAACAAAACATGGTAATTCAGTCGATCTAACAAAACAAAGTTGGTTAATTTAATAATTTAAGATGGACACTTTACATACAAGTACGACATCTCAAGGGAACATTTCTGATATTGACTCAACACGCTCAGCATTTTAAAGAGATGGAGAGAGAGAGAGAGAGAGAGAGAGGCAATGCACCTCGAGTCACTATGACAGGCAGCTGAAGGTGCAGGGACATGTCTCCGGGGAATGACACGCATGCGAGAGGGACGAAGGAATCCAGAGGCGGAGGCCGTCGAAGCGCCGGCGCCGGTGCCGGAGGTGCTCATGATAGTACTATTGGCGTCTCCAGTTTCTAGTGTGTGTGTGTGTGTGTGAGAGAGAGAGAGAGAGAGAGAGAGAGGATAGGCTTATGGGAATTGGGAAGAAGCCATTTCATTGGTGGGACCTGACTTGATTAACGGATTTTATTTGATTAATGGATCCGCAGTTGTCAAGTTCGTTAGAAGAGCTTAACCCGTTAATCGGACAATTGATCGTCCGGCGGACAGCGGGACAGGTATATAAATTCGTTATGCGTCTGATCTCATAATATCCCATCAAAACCGTCAGTTCAGATCGGACAGTATATCTTTCCCGGAGTTGCAGTTCCTCAAGAAACGACCACTGTCCGATCAGAATCGACGGTACAGATTTTATCGACCCTTAAATTATTCCTGTCTCCAGTTTAATTCAAACTTCAAAGCCTCAGTTAGTTGGGCCTGATGTTGGATCTTTTAGTTACAAGTTACAAATATGTGAGTCAGTTGTAAAATTAATTGAAAATTAATGCTTACCATCTATTCACTCACCATGCCGTCATCTTGTGGAATCGCATTTGTATTTGTTCATTTTATTCATTTATATTTTTTATTTGTTTATCTATGTATTAACTTTATTCAAATATAAATTAGATTTTTTTTATTGTTGTTCAGATTTTCATATGCATATTCATCTTATTTTTATTGAACTTATTTGTTGTATGTATTCACTTTGACTATTTAAATGTTCACTTTGTTTAAGCGATGCCAAACTACAGATTGTGGTTATCATTTTTGAAATTAATTTGGAAAAATACTATCTACCATCTCGTGTCATCATGATTGTATTTGTTCGCTTTAATCATTTATATGTCTAGTTTGTTTACCTATGTATGTATTCACTTTATTTAATTATGTGTTAGATTTTTTTTTGTATTGTTATTCAGATTTCTATATGCATATTCAACTTATTTTTATTGGACTTTATTTGTTTGTATGTGTTCGTTTTAATTATTTAAATGTTCACTTTGTCAATCTTATATATTCATTTTGTTCAAACAATGGTAAACATGGAAAACACTGCAGATACAGAAAAATATTTAACAGGGCAATGAAATGTAATTGCTGACGCAATTTTCCCCCTCTTTTACACTCCCACAAACAAAAAGAAAAGGACGCTCGTTTTCTTGCACCCCAGAAAATCACAGTAGTATTGGAAAACAATAACTTTTGTAGTAGAAAAGGGAAAATTGGTTTGACATGTAATGACCAATTATCAACCACTCCCACCAATAGGCAAATTCAAGGTGCATCCTTTGATCAGCAGATTGCTCCAAGGAGATAAACATTGGTAAGTTACATCATTTTCAAATTATTTTGGTGCGCTTGTTTAGCAAAATACGTTACTTCATCACTCTGTACCTCCCCCACTTGATGTATGTCTAGTCTCTAGCCGAAATAGAGAAAAGCGCAAAACCAATCTAGAAAGTTGATAATGATATATATAAGGAAATACTTATGGCAAGAGCATATTTTATCATCTGAATATTCTAAGAAACAATGTTACAATCTATCAGATTGACTTCAAATTACCAATCAACTTGATGAGTAAATGTTTCAATTTATAGTAGTATAAATGACTACAGTAAAAAAATGTGAATGTTTATAAACTTATTTGTGTTCATTGTTTTTATTTTTTGACCACTTGAGTAATTGAGTTTATATACACTTTAAGCGTGCCTAGACTTTGCACATTGTTAAAAATGTTCTTTTTGTAAGAAGACTGACTGTTTGTCTCCAATACATAACCCAAAATAGTTGACATATCATTTTCCAAAAAAAAAAAAAGAAAAAAAATAAAAAATAGTTTAAATATCGTTTATTTCTTCCCACTTGTATTTGCATGGTTTTGGATGTCGATGGAACCTACCTAATAATTCTCACCTGTGCAACCTGTACTCAAGCAAAAAGTAGAAAGGAAAAAAAAATAAACCGATAAATACATTTCATATCCAGCCGATCGAGCCTATCGTTCAAATCACAAAATGATAAACCCTGGTAATATGAGTGATAATAACTTATAGTTCAAGCTCCAAATCCTCTATAAAACCAAAGAACTTCCTCACTCGCCACAAACAAAACCCACCAACACATGAAGACCCACTCAAAACTACTTTTATATATGGCTTCATTGCTACTACTCATCACCACCTTGTGTGCTGCGGCATCAACCAACCTACTAGACTGCGACGACACACTGGTCGGTCTTGCATCATGTCTCGACTATGTTACTGATGCATCAGACTACCCAACTGACGAGTGCTGCGAGCAGTTCACCGGCATATGCCAGGCAGAGAACCCGTGCTGTTGTGCATTTATTGATGGCTCAGCAAATGAGTTTCTTGGAGAACCTATTGACCCCGAGCGAGCCGAGAATCTCCCGTATGCATGCGATTATGTTCCCGGTGCCTCACAAGCTCGATCAACCTGTAAGTGTAATTGTCAAAGACTCATAATTTAATTTAAAATTTCGATTGTTCACCATGTTTTTAAGTGTATAGGACCAGTATAGTGTAGTGCTATTGGTTATTGGTCAAGGCAGGAGTATTTAAGCAATTAAGCTATTTACCATAGCAACAGAATATAAATATCCAGTTTACTTTTTACTATAATTAAAGTTTTAAATTAAACTGTACACCATAATTCGTTTCTTGAATGTTCATTTTGTATAGCTAAAGGAGCAACAGTAGCTAACACAAAGGCAATCAATGGAACTGCTTGGAAGAGGACATGGAAGGAAAAACAGGCAAAATCACCAAATCCTTGAGGTATTAAACAAACAATGTTCATGTTAGATGAAGGAATAGGCAAATCAGGAATGAACAACCAAAACACAAAATTCATTTGTAGCTAATATTTGGTCTGCACCAGCAAAGAAGTAAACAATCAAACTTCACAAAAAGTTTTGAAGATTGTTTGAGTAAGAAGATATTTTTTTTATGAACTCTGCGCTTGAAAAAATATAGAGATTTTGTAAGTGTGTTTGTAAGTATTTACAATAGTACAAGCTAGAAATTAGAAAAAAAAAATGGCCATCTGAATTCAGTACTTAGAATATTGCAAACTTAAAAGTCAATTCTATATATATAGCTCCTTTTTCTGTTCTTGTTATAGTATATCTTTGGTCACTATGCTAATGTTGATCCATTTTTTTTTTATCTCACACAGTCAAAAGATGATGGATCATATAGGATCACTGGTTGAGCTCAAGCATCCTTCATCTACCAGAGCTTCACACATTTGTTATCTTAATGTTGTCATACATTTGTACATTTTTATGCTGATATTTTGCTTTGGATTTATAATGTTTGTATGGATTCTACTGCCTGTATGATACATGCTCTCTATTTATGATTTTATGTTAATTACACTTATAGTTGTATGATATCACTAAGGGCATGTCTTATTTTATGCCCCCCCAGCTATGAAGTTATATTTGCAGAACTTAATGCCCCAACGCATGGCTTAATCTCATAGTAAATCTGGTGAAGTAAAAGGATGATTATGCATTTTTTTTTAATCTCAGAAATAAGCCATAGGCCTAAGAATTGCCCAAAGTACCTTACAAATAACTCTGATATCATCTACTCCACTTCAGACTATGATTATCAATTAAGATGTTTTGTAAGTATTTCTCTCATCTCTTCACCACGTGGATCCACATGCTGACTAATTTGCTCCTTGTAGCCAACATCGTGATGATCTGGCAATACCACACCATCTGGCAGTTCATCCCCATAATCTATAATAATATTATGAAGCAAGCAGCATACAAGCACTATGCTAGGCAATTTATGCTTGTCAGGTCGCCACATCACCTTATGCAAAATCCTCCATGAACCTTTCAGCCTTGCAAGTGCTTTAGCTGCCACTAATCTTACTGCAACAACTGTCTTGTTAAAACCCTCGCAAGGACCTGACAGGTTCCTACCTTCAAATGGAGTCATAAGCCAATGTAGGAGAGGGAAACCAGAATCTCCCACTATAAACTCCCTTATCTCTTCATTCTCCTTAGACAACTTAACAGGTCCATTCAACCGGTTACCCGCTTCACAGAGCTTAAAAAAGCCAGAGCACTTTAAAAGGCGTGCAAAGGTCATGCTGCCAGGCAACCCAGTGACAAGGTCAAGAAATCTCATCTCATGGTCAACTATGCATTGTAGAAACATGCTGTAGTTTCTTTCTGAATCGCACCAGTCATCTGATGACTCGATAGCAGGTAGAGTCATGACTATGTGTGTTGCATCAATGGACCCACAACAGTTCGGCAGCCCAAAAGTGGCCTCAAACTGGGATTTGATTTCTTCAATCTTAGCAGAGTCAGGCCAGCAGAGGTGGTGCCGGGCTCGATCCTCCATTGACTCAATGAACCGCCAGGTCACCTGTGACAAAATATGTCGAGACATAAATTTTCCAGATATTCCAAAGAAGAAGTGAATTAACAAACTAAGAGCATTCTTATTGGAAAACCAATGAAAACTGGCATTAAATATTACATTGCATCAAAAGATGTATCGTCATGTGACAATTAATATGCCACATGACAGTATGAATTAATTAATGTAGCAATTAATATTATCAAAATTCATTATTTTTAATATGACTAAAAACAATTACAAATTACCTTATTGAAAGTAGTCATCATCTTATTGTTAATGTTGCATATTCTGACCCACTGTTTGTTAACCTAACCGTATGGTCATTCTTAGGTCACTGATTCAGTAATGGTATCAGACCTATTGATTGCATCATTGTATCAAAAGATGACTTTCCAATCTATTTATACAACTAGCAACAGATGAAACCCATATAGAACCTCTAAACCTCCAAACTCACCTGCCCCTTTATGGAAGGGCAGAGTATGTAGTCATTTCAGAAATACAAACCATCCTGGGCAAAATGGCAAATTACTTACAATAACAATTTCCCACATTTTGTAGTTCCTTTTCCAAATTAAGTCAGCACTGAGCTTCAAGTAAATGGTTGTGCACTTCATCTTTAAAAAATAATTTTCTTCAAAACAGTTACGCCTCAATTCTTTTTCTTGATGAACCACCCAGTGGGTAAGCATGAATAAAACCTAAATTTACTAAGAAATGCAGCAGCAGTACCTGAGATACTGTGGATTGGCCAACACCAAAAGCAGACCCCACTGACACCTGGGAGTCCCCTGAAGCGAGCCGCCGCATGGCAATGGCAACTTGTTTCTCGACACTCAGGAGACGGCCTTCTATGTTTATCAAACCAGATGGAGGCCTCGAGATGAGATCTTCTCTGACAAGTGAGCAGATGTACTCGAATGTCCTTTTTGATACTCTGAAGAAATGCCTAAATGCATCGTCTTCTTCTGGAGGAATAGGGATCCCTACATGTTTTTGGTTTGCTTTTAAAAAGGCATACAAAATATAAGAACCCTATTGGGGGAACAACACTGAAATTTTATATACTTGAAAAGCACTCCAAATATTTATTGTAGAATTTGTGTGGCATTTTGTAAACAAGAATAACAGCTAGTTTTTTAAACGCTGCTACCTGTTAACCAGATTCTTCTGCAACCCAAGGTTCAATAAAGTTAAGTTGAGAAAAAGAGACATTTTTTAAAAGACTTCCTTAAAGATATAAAATATATTCAACACGATATTTCATCATCATTGTAAAAAAATAACTGCAGTAAAAGCAATTATTTTTTTTATTTTGACATTTGAAGTTAATTGACAGTGTAATCTGGGTGATCCCCAAAAAGGAAGCAAATATAATATCTAAGGATGGAGCAAGGAGAAATGACTAGATTGCTTCCAGCACATTATGCTAATAAAATAAAGTCATTACAAAATTAAATAAAGTACAGCTTGGCTTCATTTTAATCAAATGCAACTAAATTAGAAAAGACCATTCAATGTTCCAGACTTTTGAAATTGATAAATTTAGTAAAGTAAACCCAACAAGGCCTCCAATGTAGCTTTGTCACCTAAACAGAAAATAATTTAACTAAATCCAATACTGACAATTTCTCTTACTTGAAATTAGCAACTCTTAACCACCACTCAGCCAACATTCACTACCAACACCTTAAAGCAGCCGAATCCACCAAATTGGATCCAAATCACAAACTAAAAAAGAAAAAATCCAGATTAAAAAAAAGAGAGAGAGAGAAATATACCAGAATCGGAGTTCTTCTGTAGAAAGGCGTACCACCATTCAGTCTCTAGAGCTCTATTCTCTACTGGTTCCAAAGGAACCGTGCGCTTGCGACCAAGCTTGCCTCCAGCTCCCTTTGATTTCCGCTTGATTTTCTTCTTCGTTTTCTTCAGATTGGGCGCCATTTTTGCTCTCTCCGAAAAGAGATTTCCCACTGGAGTATGGAAGGGAAGTAGAAATAAAAATACCAATGGAGAATCTGGAGAGAGTTGTGCTGATGAAAGGAAAACTTTACAAAAGAGCCCTTTTAGTTTGTTTTAAGTGAAAATCGGCCCGGCCCACTTTTTTTGATGTTATGGGCTTGTTAGTCAACTATTCTTATGTATTTTAAAGAAACTGAAACGATTTTCACATGGGATTTTTTAAGTTGCAGCTTCTCCCGAAATTTTAAAAAATAGTATTAAATTAATATAATATATTAAAAATAATATTAATATAATAAGATTAATTTAAATAGTATCACGAGATCGGAATCCAGGATTCCGATCTTAGCTGTAATAGGATTTTTTTATCGTTTTTAATGATTTTATTATACTTCTATTATAAACATTAATTATATATATAAAATTTTTATATTAAGTTAATATATTATAAATATTAGTTTGGCTAGAACTGGATTTTTGACATTTTGAATAATGTTAATATAATATAATTCTATATTATGAATAATATTTTAATATTAAAAGTTTTGATATTAATTTAATATGGATGGTTTTATTTTTTATTTCTTTTTCAATTATGTAAAATATTGTACATAATAAGTACATAATACTTTATGTAAAAATTTATTTATGACAATAATTATAATATTAACTTATAATTAAATATTAGATTTATTTTATTTAATTCATAATATAAAAATACAGAAATTATAAGTGTCATTGGCAAATATACCATCCCAGCCATCGATAAATATAAAGTGATCATATACCGTAAATAAGCTGAACATATAGACGATCTAAGTGAACACTTACAAACAAATAATTGTTGTCATCAACTTATTTTCATTGAACTTATTTGTTTGTATGTGTTCACTTAGATCGTTTATATGTTCACTTTGTTTTATGTATATGTTCACTTTATATTTAGCAATGATAGGGATGACAATTTTCTATAAAAATATACACCATTAGAAGAAGAATTGAATTTTGTAACCACAATATAAATTAGCACACTAAAATAAAAGAAAGGGAAAAAAGCTAACCTGGAGTAGAAACGGATCGACTCTCTTCTAAACAATTTTTCCCTATATTTTTAATTAATACCATCAATTATTACCATTTTTTTATTTTTTCCATATTTAATTATCAAAATCTTAATTATTAAAAGCAAAAAAAAAATAATAATAAAAAATTACATATAAATTTTCATATGATTTTTTCTTATTTTTTCGTATTTTTAAAATAATTTTACGTTTTATTATTTATTTTTTTAATTAATTAAGTAATGAATAAACAAATAAAAAGGCAAAAAAAATCCAATGTAATTAATAAATTACATATAAATTTACATTTTTTTTTTCCTGATTTTTTCAAATTTTTTAAATATTTTTACAATATTTTAACTATTTTTTAATTTAATTAACAAATTAATAAACTAATAAACTAAATAAATAAATAATTAAAAAAAAACTTACTGTTCTCGCGGAAGGCAGAGTCCAGAGCGAAGGCAGCGAGGAGAGAAGGGGAGATCGGAACCCATATATATAAACGAAAGCTAAGATCGGAATCCTGGATTCCGATCTTGCGTTCGGAATTCAGGATTCCGATCTCGTGATATTATTTAAATTAATCTTATTATATTGATATTATTTTTAATATATTATATTAATTTAATACTATTTTTTAAAATTTCGGCTACTTCTCTCTCACTCTCTTTTAGAGTTAAGAGTGGGCGTCCAAGAGTCTGGATTGGCATCCTCAACAGCCAAGGCCTAACTAGTTTTTTTTTTTTTTTACTATTTCAACATTTTAAAATTCAAATATTGAATTCAAACCGTTAATCTTATTCAATTTTACGGGCAATGCATTTTGTCATTTTCATATAAGTTTTATAAAATTTGGAGTCGATTTGATACTAGATCAAGTGGTCAACAAATGAACGAATATGGTTAACTATCACTAATTAATTCTAATACGTTCATAATTTGGTCACTTAATCAAGTATCAAATTAACTTCAAATTTTATAAAACTTATATGAAAACACATCGTCCGTAATCAACATTTGAATTTAAAAATGTTGAAATACATATATATATATATATAGAGATAGGCTAAATTAGACTCCAGCACATAAAGGGTCTGTGTGCCGAAGTTTTTACACCGTCCGATCGAGATAGAGATTAGATCCTGAGGTCCTGATTTTGTCGCTGGAGAGCTGCAGCCTTTAATATTTTAGACTCTGTCTCCGTTTTCTCTCCGTTAACGCACCAATCAATATTTCTATTTCGAATATCTCACGCTCGACTCTCTCCCCCCCTCACCCCCGCCCTTCGGATCGATCCCCCTTCGTTCTCCCTTTCGAGAAAAACCTAGCTTCGCTCGAAGAACTCCCCTCTTCTGGAGACGTGCCCATCTCTCTCTCTCTCTCTCTCTCTCTCTTACTCGCTCGATCCTCTGAACAGTTGCCCTCTCCTGGACCTTCCTCTGATCTTCTCCGCTTCGCTCTGTGAGACGAAAAATTGAATCCCTTCCGAGAAAGAAATCTCATTCCTAGGGGCGCCCAAAAGACTATCGTGGAGCAAAGGGAGTAGTTTGGGTTGCTGCTACATAATTGATTTGGTACCAATTTAAACTCAATAGCCAAAGTTCTATATGTTCCTTACTGTAATTACAAAATCAACGCCCATGCATTTTCAAATCAGCCGAAATTAATATACCAACATTGATAAAACTTGCAATTAACATCTTACATTATTTACATTATTACAAAAAGGACCCTAGATTCAACCTTCTTGCTTCATTCTGTTCAGCACACACTTAGCCTCGTCAACCCTTCATGATGTGAATCTGGCAAGCTTCATTCTATTCAGCGCACAGTTAAATTCATGTAACCTGATGTGACCACAACCAATTAGAACTTGTCCTTGTCAGAGGCTCCAGTAGGTTCTCCTCGGAGCTCAATCTAGGGTTATTCCTAACTCACCAGCGCCAAGATCTGTACCTATCGACATCTCTAGCCGATCCACCTTAATCTAGGGTTTCGATTTTTTTATGTCTCACTGAGCCGAGCGGAGAATCGGACGCGGAGATGGAAGCGAGGTGCTAAGATTAAGAGGTGGTTGGCTTTGATCGGGAAGAGCTTTGACAAGCTAGGATTTTCGCGTGAGACAGACGAAGCGAGAGAGAACTCTTTTTTTTCTTTTTTTTCCGAAGCAAGAGAGACGAAGCAAACGGTGAGGAATGTAACGGGAAGTCAATAGAAAACGGAACTTCATCTCCTCTCCAGCGCCAAGATCTGGGCCATTAAATTTCAGATCGGACGGTGTAAAAATTTCGGCACACAGACTCTCTATGTGCTGGAGTCTAATTTAGCCTATCTCTATATATATATATATATAGAGTTTAGCTACGGTGAGTCGCGACCAAAACTCCTAGATCTAGATCAAAATGACCGATCCAAACTGTCCAATATGATCTCCCTATTGCAATCTCCATGTAGACCAAATTTTTTATTTTTTCGAAAATTTTAAGTATTTTTTTGAAATTTTAGAAAATCGTTAATCTAATTGGTTCTGAACCATTCAAAAACATCAGTTTTTAAAAATCCGAAAAAAATACTTAAAAATTTCGTAAAAATAAAAAATTTTGTTTGCATGGAGATTTCAATAGGGAGATCATATTGAACGGTTTGGATCGGTCATTTTGATCTAGATCTAGGAGTTTTGGTCGCGACTCACCGGAGGGTCCGTGAGTCGCGACTCACCGTAGCTAAACTCTATATATATATATAGAGAAAACCTATTGTGCATACTAATGTATTGGGTCTTCTATGCATACAAATTTAGAACGTTGGATCTGCTTCAAGATTAGTGCAGATCAAGTCACTAGATTGAAAAAATTAACTTGTCCTTCTCCCTTATTTTGTTCCACTCCTCTCCTGACGCAAACCCTTCCCCCTCTTCGTTCTATACGTCTCTCTCCTCTCTCTCTCTCTCTTTCTCAAACAAAAAATAAAAACCTAGACTCACTCCTCTACTCGCCTCTATCGACAAACAAGTCACGCCGCTCTTCGAGACTCCCAGTATCATCCAGTCCGATTCTCATCCTCTCTTAGTCGCACCGCTCTTCCTCTTCGCTTAATCGTATCTCCAAGAGTTCGATTAGGATTTCCGGTTCCTGGTTACCTGAAGCTTCCAGGTAACTCTCTCTGCACCAGTTAGTTATTTTCCGCTTCCTTAAGATTTCTGCTTCCTCTCACACTACCAACTAGTTGAAAGTTCCAAGTAAAACTAAAAAAATCTTAAAAATGGTAAATAAAAATATTAATTAAATGAATTTACAATTTCTTTTCGACATCTCTGTTTTGTGCAGATATTATTAAATGTTGAGGTGTGTTGTACTAAACGTCTCTAGGTTTGTCGATTACAAAACAATATCATTTGGCATTTAACAATCTTCTTTGAGTTTTATAGGAAGAAGATACAATTTATGAGGACTTGGATAAAAGCTTTAAGAAAGATAAAGATCCAGTCTTTAGAGAGCTTGTAGGCTAGTTTAGACTAGGATAGAAGGTATACTTTAGTCCTTGTTTATCCTTGAAATGGTCTAGATAGCGAAAAGCTCAATAAACCAGCAAAATCCTATTTTCAGTGACCTAGCGTCGTATAACGCTAGAACAGCAAAATTCATACTTTTGTGAATCAACGTTGCACAACGCTATATAGATTTAGGCAACGCTGATTCACAACGTTGTACAACGCTCAGTAGTGTTGTACAACGCTGTAGTTAAAAAACTTGGAAAATTTCCTGAGTACCATCGTGCAACGCCATATAGCGTTGCACAACGCCACAAAAATCCCAAGTTAGCTGTGCTGTTCAGACAGCGCTGTCCCATGTAAAACCCATGTAAACAGTTGTTTTTACATGCAAAGTTTCTGGAGACGTTAGCCAACGTCTTTCAGCGTTGGGTAACGTTAGCGTTGTGTGACGGTATATAGAGTTGTACAACGCTCTGTTGAATCTGTCAGAGTTGTTCCTTTTGTCTCCCTTTAACGTTGTGTAACGCCATTCAGTGGCAAGCAACGCTCTGACAATTTCCAACGGAATTGTCGGAGCTTTCCTTTGGTTATACACTCCTTCGTTGTGCGACGGCAAATAGCGTTGCACAACGCTCTGACAGACCAACGGCTATATTAAAGAGCCGTTAGAATTTACAACGGTCATATTCCAGCGTTGTATAACGCTATTCAGCGTTGTACAACGCTGTGTCCAGTTTTTACTGGGGAACTGCTCATTTCGAGCCCTATATATATCCACCCCTTGTTCTCTCTCCAACTAACAAGTTAGAGAGCTTCACTTTGCAAAATTAGACCAGAATTGAGCCTTTGAGCACAGGGATACTCTCCCACTTGAGCTTTTCATAGCTAGACCATCTTGAGAGATTTAGTAGCCTCAAACACCACCGCCTCGACATTGTCGCTAGGTGTAGGTTGGAATAGGTTGAGAGCTCTTCTCCTTTGAGGCCGTTGTGCCATTCGAGTTAGGCCGATCCGCCTCGAGTGTCCTTGTGACGAGGTGATTCGGTTCGAAGTTGTAGTCCCGTTCTTGTTGGAATTGAACGGAGCGCACCCTTTCGTGGTAGCGGAACTCCCGGAGACGTACGACTAAGGCTAGCTTCTTCTAGCGAGTCGGAACTCCGTAATCACATCGCGTGTTCAATTTCTCTCTCTCTTTTTCTCTTTATTATCTTGCTATACTTGAATTGCTTGTGTGCTTGCTTGTATTGGGTACCAATTGAATTGTGTTAGGATAGTTCATACCAAACCGGTCTAAAACCTCAATCGCTTCCGCTAAACCTTGATTAAGCCGCCCCCCTTAGGGACAACAAAGTGATATCAGAGCGGGAACCTCGATTAAGCTATTCTTAATCTCGGTTTTCGGTCATGGCGGCTCGGTTTGTAGAGAGACCGGATAAATTAGGCCAAAATTGTAAAAATTTCTCTTTTTGGAAGAGATGCATGGTGAACTACCTCAATATCTTGGGATATTGGCATGTGGTAGAAAATCAGTATACCCCCGAACTTAAACCAAATTCGGTAGAATTGACCAAGAAGTCCCGTGATAACCGAATGGACAATGATTGTGCGGTTAATGCCATATTAGCCTCGGTCCATGAATCAATTGGTGTGACCCTTAGTTATTTTGATCTAGCACACGATATGTGGATGGCTCTCCTCACCCGTTATGAGGGAAATTCTCAAATTAGGCACTCTAAATTGTATGAGTTGTACTCTCAATTTGAGAATTTCCACATAAAGGATGGTGAATCCATTGAGGATATGTACACTCGTCTTGTACAACTCCAAAATGAATTCACCGAAGGAGGTGAGCCCCTAACAAATGGTAAGATTGTAGGGAAGATGATGCGGGCTATGAGTGGACGGCACGAATGGGATGCTCACATCACGTCGCTTGAGACCATTATCCGGATGGACCATGAGTACACATCGGAGCAAATGTACACCGAGCTTCGATGTGTTGAGGAGAAGCTCAAGCAACTCGCCAAACTAGAGTATCCTCCAAGAACCTTAGCCATGACCTCCATAAGCAATCCCGCCTCTACATCATCATCTCGATCCTCTCATCGCCGATACCCACATCAAACACCATTGAACCTCTATGAGCTTGATGAGGCAAAGCAAGAGGTGGTGATTGAGAAGATGTTTCGTGGGTTGCTCAAGCATGAGAAGAAGTTCAACAATGAGAGATTAGCCAATGATGAACGGGAGTTGTGCTTTGTGATCGATGGGAAACCAAGTCTCAAAATAAAAACCTCGTGTCTGCCGATCTAATCGTTTGTAGAACAGCTTGAGGGTCGAATCCACAGGGACGGTGTTGGAATATTAGTCTTTTACTTTACTAAACTAGCTAGACGGTTCAACTCTTATGTGAATTAAGGGTTGCAGGTGAGCCTAAATCCTAAGTCTAGTTACAAGGTCAAAACAAGAATTAATGAGAGAGATTCAACAAGTCACGAAATTCTAGGGTTTCTGGTTGCTAATACTTCTTCTTAGTCCCAGTTCCAGCGGCCCGCTGACTCTCGTAGCGGCCCGCTAAAAGAACTTAGGTCGCTAATCTATTAGACTGGTCGCTGGCTACTTGGCGGGCATAGACAACCTCGCTGATTCACTCAGCGGCCCGCTAGGATTAGCGATTTGAATGCAAATTGACTTAATTCGGTTGATAATTGTGTAGGGATAATGGCTTAATTAAGGTCCCTAGATCAAACTCTCGTTTAGGTCTGGTTATCAATTAATTAACCCAATTTCCCTCGTATAGAATCTAGATTTCAACTATCGTTTCTTGGTCTAGTTTCTACAAGTTTATACCTTTCTAACCTATGAAATCCTTGAGTTTTCACTCTTGGAAAGGACTTAACTCTCGTTAACTAGTCCTGGTTTAACCTTTCAGTTTACAACCTTCATGTTAATCATAACCATGCCTAATAGTCTAAGTTTATTTGGACTTAACCACCTAGCAATTAAGCGAGCTCTACTTAACGGGTGTAAACAAATCTACTTAGACAATCATGGCATAATCAATTCAAGCAATTCAAGCAAGGTATAAAACACAAAGATATCAAATAAAATCAATAAACATGCAATCAACAACTAAGAATTCGAGTTTACAACCATAGCCCTAGATCAAACAATCAACAACTAAGAAACATCATACAAACACAAGAGAAAATGAGAATAAGGAAAGATTACAACCAATTGCTCTTGCGTGTGTCGAAATCTCCTATCAAACACGTCTCTTGCTGTCGCAATCAACCTGCTTGGCGCTGCCTCGATCTGGACTTGAGACTCAACTCTCAAATAACTCTATGTCTAACCCTAAATTGACCTTGGATTTGGTCTCCTTCTTGTTCTCTCCTTGTTCCCCCTCAAACAGGTCTTTAATAGGCCTTGGGAAGGTGTAGAAACGCTGAAAATAACTGAAGACGTGCTCTGGATGCACCTGGAGTCGGTAGAAACCGCCATCCAAATATAGAATTGCCAAATCGGGCGATTCTGCTAAATCTGGCAGTTCCAGGCCTGCGGGCCGCTGGGACTTTCAGCGGGTCGCAGGAAAATGTCAGCACTGCGTCCTGTCAGTATTTTGGGCATATCTCCTTCATCCGAACTCCGTTTGAGGTGATTCAAGATCCGTTGGAAAGCTTAGAACGAGCTCTTCAACTTTATGGACTCATCTAAGTCATTTCTTGTCCAGAATCTGCAATAAAATTAGAAACTATGGTAGTAACTCATTCTTGATACAAAACTCTAATTAAACTAACCTAAACTCATCTAAACTATCTAAACTATGTAAACTCAAGGCAATTGGTTTAGTTTGGAGACAAAATGGTACCTGAATATGCATATAAAATCCACTCATCAAATCCCCCCAAGTTTAACCTTTGCTTGTCCCCAAGCAAATATCTATCTTAGAAGAATGGTTTGGCTCTAAACTAAAACAATGACTTGAGACTTACAAGTTATGAAAATTCTTAACATGCACCAATATCGTGTTTAATTGAATTATTTAAACAATTTTACAAGCTTTTTCAAATTGAATTGAGTTGTCCCAAACGACCCACGCTTACCCCACATGTGAAACACTTAGGATGCTTGTAACTATTGCCCATAACTTATCTTGTTCAATTCCTAAACTTGTTGATTTTTATAAATTTGACAATTGACTTTGCAAAGAGACTCGGGATCACACCATACCAACACAAATAACATGTCATATCAATTTATTTCACAACCAAGCTCTTGAGTACTTAAACCGCTATATTGATTTTCGAAAACGCATTGGAAATCGAACTAAAGTGAGGCGGAAAAAAGGGTACAACTCCTCACCCATTCTATTCCAAAGTTTTTGGGTTGGACTTTTAATTTTTCTCCCAGGGCTAGGAGGTTTTCCCGCGGTGGAGAGGTTAGCCAAATTACGGTGGATTTATTTTCGAGATTTTTCTCGTTTTTTTCTTTCTTTTTTTTTATGTCATGAGCCTTTCTGTTTTTACTCATGATTTATGGAAGTTCTTCTATCCACCATAACCTATAGCTTCCCGCAATGTCCATATCATTGCACGCTTTTTAGTTCCCCTTTTTATTTACTTTTTTTTTATATACAAGGGTGTGTATTTACATCTTCGACTTTTAATAAACTTGAAAACAGCGGTTGTTTGACTCTAGACTTAGTGTTTTTTTCCTTAGTTGACATGCATTTGGGCCGGTAGAATCGATCTTGACAAAGTTTGGAAATTAATTCATTTGGTGGTTGTCTTGGTTTACCGATTTCTAATTGGTCAAGTCATTCATACTACTTATCAAATCATCAAATTTAAGTCTCAATCAAGATAAATTATGATATAATACCTACTCATTTCCTAATGTCACAGGGACTAGTCGATCAATTAGATGACCCACAATTCAAATCAAAAAATAATCTAAAACTTCCTAAATAATTCATTCAATTCACGATATCAAAACATGTTAAGCATCTCCTTAACTTACCTAAATGCAATCTATATGAAATTATCATGCAATAGAGACAATTCCTAAATGAAATGCACAATTATACCTGTCAGTTTCAGTTTAAGCTACCCACCGGACTTTTCAGCTACCCACTGAAAATCTCTGCTACCCACCGAAAACCTCAGCGGGTCGCCGATACACTCAGCGGGCCGCCAAAAATCTCAGCGGGTCGCTGATACTGGGACAGATACAAAATTAACACCTAATATGCATGATGCAAACCTAGATACAACTCCTATTCACTCCCCCCAAGTTTAAAACTTTGCATTGTCCTCAATGCAAGGAAAACATAACTTAAAAGAGAGAAAGGAAAGGAAACTCATCGAATTATTGTAGTGGTTGTGAAGTTCGCATAGGGGTTGGTGCGACTTGCAAAACGGTTTGTATGCTCCTTCATGGTGTATCCCCCACATTTGAGCTTTTGCATACAATTCGTGTAATGGTGCTTCTAAAAGCTGATTTGTCACTTTTCTTCAAACCTAAAACCAACAACAAAAAATTGATAAGTTATAACTAACTAAAACAACTAAACCTAAATTAATCTAAATGAGAGAAAATGAAATTTTTGGGTCTTGGGTTGCCTCCCAAGAAGCGCTTGTTTTAGGTCACTAGCTTGACCACCTTGCATTTACTCATCTTATCTTCACTTTTCTCCCTCTCCACGCATCATAGTTCTCCCAAAAGTGATTGAGCGGATCCTTTGAAACATGTTTGGAGTTTTCTTCTTTGGATGTCATCTTCCTTGGCTCGATTATGATGTGATACTTGATTTGCGGTTTGTTGTCTTCCATCACATCAAGTTTCTCCAAACATCTTCTAAGAGTGCTCAAGTCGATTTGGTCGAACTTCTTATTTGTGTTGTCGGATGCCTCGACTTTGAGAGTAGTGTCACCATATTTCTTCTCTTCAAGTTCATCATTCATGTTCTCAATTGGAGGATGCTTCAATTCCAACTCATTAGATTTGACAATTTCAGCCCTAAACAATCTTTGTGGAAATGGAATTGGAGGGATATAGGGAGAAGGTGGTATGTACTTTGGTTCATCAAATTCCTCTTGTACCTCCCTATTCTCAACTTGTTTGCTTTCAGTTTTATTGGTATCTAACCAAATTTGGGTCTTCTTGGAACTAGAGTTTTCAAAATCACAATCATTATGCAAAGCCAATTCATTGTTTTGTTCATTGTGTGGCCTATATGAAGAATTTTCAGTCTCTAACATCCTTTGATGATGGATAATGAGAGTATTGAGAGAAGATGATATGGATTTCATTTCTTTCAAAAGTTTCTCATTAAATTCGATTTGGCTCATTTTAAATTCCTCAAACCTCGATTCAACACTTGACATTTGCGTAGATGATCGGAAATTATCAAAACTAGGAAAAAAAGTAGACCTATGGTATGGTTGAGACACAAACCCATTATCGTTCAAAGCAAAAGAAGGAAAATCATTCAAACCAGAATCACATGTCTGTCTGTTGAGGTTCCAGCGGGTCGCAGGATCTCCCAGCGGGCCGCTAAAACTAGCAGTCATGTTTTGTGCTTCAGGTTCCCTCCATAGGAATTTCGAACGGTTTGTTTGACAGTCAAAAGGTTCGTCGAATCCGATGTGGTTGCTGAAGTTCTGATTGTCTCCACATGCAATATTGATCGTGTTTTGCACGGTGTGAAAAGCACGCTCAAATTCACTCATGTTTGCATTGAGTTCAAATTGTCTATTCTTGTGGTTGATTTTCTTCCTATTATCCTCCGCCTCTTGCTCACGTACCTGAAAAGAAGGAAACATGGTGATAGAATTTTTTTGGTTTTTTTTTTATAAGATAAGACAAAATAAGTAAGATACAAGGATACAAGGGTGTCTATGCTAAATTACTAAAGCAAAATACCAATATTCGAGCAAACCGTCCCCGGCAACGGCGCCAATTTTGATCGATGGGAAACCAAGTCTCAAAATAAAAACCTCGTGTCTGCCGATCTAATCGTTTGTAGAACAGCTTGAGGGTCGAATCCACAGGGACGGTGTTGGAATATTAGTCTTTTACTTTACTAAACTAGCTAGACGGTTCAACTCTTATGTGAATTAAGGGTTGCAGGTGAGCCTAAATCCTAAGTCTAGTTACAAGGTCAAAACAAGAATTAATGAGAGAGATTCAACAAGTCACGAAATTCTAGGGTTTCTGGTTGCTAATACTTCTTCTTAGTCCCAGTTCCAGCGGCCCGCTGACTCTCGTAGCGGCCCGCTAAAAGAACTTAGGTCGCTAATCTATTAGACTGGTCGCTGGCTACTTGGCGGGCATAGACAACCTCGCTGATTCACTCAGCGGCCCGCTAGGATTAGCGATTTGAATGCAAATTGACTTAATTCGGTTGATAATTGTGTAGGGATAATGGCTTAATTAAGGTCCCTAGATCAAACTCTCGTTTAGGTCTGGTTATCAATTAATTAACCCAATTTCCCTCGTATAGAATCTAGATTTCAACTATCGTTTCTTGGTCTAGTTTCTACAAGTTTATACCTTTCTAACCTATGAAATCCTTGAGTTTTCACTCTTGGAAAGGACTTAACTCTCGTTAACTAGTCCTGGTTTAACCTTTCAGTTTACAACCTTCATGTTAATCATAACCATGCCTAATAGTCTAAGTTTATTTGGACTTAACCACCTAGCAATTAAGCGAGCTCTACTTAACGGGTGTAAACAAATCTACTTAGACAATCATGGCATAATCAATTCAAGCAATTCAAGCAAGGTATAAAACACAAAGATATCAAATAAAATCAATAAACATGCAATCAACAACTAAGAATTCGAGTTTACAACCATAGCCCTAGATCAAACAATCAACAACTAAGAAACATCATACAAACACAAGAGAAAATGAGAATAAGGAAAGATTACAACCAATTGCTCTTGCGTGTGTCGAAATCTCCTATCAAACACGTCTCTTGCTGTCGCAATCAACCTGCTTGGCGCTGCCTCGATCTGGACTTGAGACTCAACTCTCAAATAACTCTATGTCTAACCCTAAATTGACCTTGGATTTGGTCTCCTTCTTGTTCTCTCCTTGTTCCCCCTCAAACAGGTCTTTAATAGGCCTTGGGAAGGTGTAGAAACGCTGAAAATAACTGAAGACGTGCTCTGGATGCACCTGGAGTCGGTAGAAACCGCCATCCAAATATAGAATTGCCAAATCGGGCGATTCTGCTAAATCTGGCAGTTCCAGGCCTGCGGGCCGCTGGGACTTTCAGCGGGTCGCAGGAAAATGTCAGCACTGCGTCCTGTCAGTATTTTGGGCATATCTCCTTCATCCGAACTCCGTTTGAGGTGATTCAAGATCCGTTGGAAAGCTTAGAACGAGCTCTTCAACTTTATGGACTCATCTAAGTCATTTCTTGTCCAGAATCTGCAATAAAATTAGAAACTATGGTAGTAACTCATTCTTGATACAAAACTCTAATTAAACTAACCTAAACTCATCTAAACTATCTAAACTATGTAAACTCAAGGCAATTGGTTTAGTTTGGAGACAAAATGGTACCTGAATATGCATATAAAATCCACTCATCACTTTGTGTGCAACAAAGAAGGGCATTCCATGCACAAGTGTCACAAACTTTTCCCTCAAGTGCAAACCGACAAGCCAAAGCCTAAGCACAAGAAGGAAAAGAAGAAGGCTCAAGCCATGCATGCCTTGTGGGATGTTGAATCCGAAACAAGCTCATCCGATTCGGATTCTCATGAGGTGTATGCTTTGGTGGCAAATGTGGAAGAGGTGGTATTCTCAACGGATGATGTGGAAGATGACTTCGTGAAGGACATCCTCAATGAGTTCAATCAAGGGACACGATTTGTTCATTCGCTACTTCAAGCGCGTAAGGCAACACCACCTCCATCTCCACCAACTTCGCCAAAGGCATGCTCTCCAAAGGTATATCTCCCTCTCAATGAATCTTTTAGTAGTAGTGATAGTGAGAGTGATGATGAACCAACTAGTTCAACCCCATGTGTTGATTGTGATAGGTTGAACTCTATACTTGATGCTACCCATGATGCCTTGGTTAGGAAAGCCGATACCATAGAAACCTTAAAAACCAAGGTAGATGAGCTTACTTCTAAGATGGGTGAGTATGAGGCTAAAATTAAGGAGCTTGAAAAACAACTTGAAAAACCGGTTTTAGCTCAAGTTCCTAAAACGGATTTGAAAAACCTTTTCAAAGGTCAAAAGCCTCATGACAAGTCCGGTCTTGGTTACCAAAAGCCTTATCAAACCAAGAAAAGGAACTTGTCACACAATAATGAGAAACAAGTTGCACAAACCACACAATTTCAAAAACCTAGGAATTCTCGTGGTCATGCACATATGTACCAAAGGAAACCTAGAAACACTAGAGTGCAAAACGAAAAGAATTTGCAAAATCAAGAAAAGAAGGTTTTTGTTCCAAAGGCGTCCAATAAAATTTATTTTAGAGGACCCGATGGATGATTTTATGAATTTAAAGAACAACACTCTTCTCAAAACCACAAAGCTCAATCCAATGGGCATAAAAAAAATCTTTCCCAACATTTCCAAAAGGATCGCAAAAAGGATTTTAATGCCTCATCCAATGATCCTAAGAAAAAGGCCGAATACCTTAGAGCCCATTACTATTCTCATTTTATCAAGGGTTCTACCATGCCTAAGCCAACCAATGCATATTGCAACTATTGTTGTCAAAATGGTCATATCTCGTTGGAATGCAAACTTAGGAAACCAAATGGTGAGTCCAAAAGTAAGTGGGTTCCAAAAGTTTGTACCTTTAGTGGTACAACTAGTGGTATGGTAACCAATGTGGCCTAAATACCAAGTTAACCCCCGGTCTTATAAGCCAAATTTTTAGGGGGAGCCTCTTTATTTCTATCTTATTTTTGTTCGAGAGGTTAAATTTGGTCACACTACTTTGTGTAGTGCTCTAAATTGGTTCTCCAATTCCTTTTCTCCAAAATTAAGGGGGAGCCATAAATTTAGGGGGAGCTTGCTATAATTTTCACTTTTTGTCGATTTACAAAAAGGGGGAGAATTGTAGTAAAGCTTGTGAAATGCCAAAATTTAATCGCTTTACTAATGGTATTGTTTTGCAAATCGTCAAAAGGGGGAGATTGTTGTACTAAACGTCTCTAGGTTTGTCGATTACAAAACAATATCATTTGGCATTTAACAATCTTCTTTGAGTTTTATAGGAAGAAGATACAATTTATGAGGACTTGGATAAAAGCTTTAAGAAAGATCAAGATCAAGTCTTTAGAGAGCTTGTAGGCTAGTTTAGACTAGAATAGAAGGTATACTTTAGTCCTTGTTTATCCTTGAAATGGTCTAGATAGCGAAAAGATCAATAAACCAGCAAAATCCTGTTTTCAGTGACCTAGCGTCGTACAACGCTAGATAGTGGCACACAACGCTAGAACAGCAAAATTCATACTTTTGTGAATCAACGTTGCACAACGCTATATAGAGTTAGGCAACGCTGATTCACAATGTTGTACAACGCTCAGTAGTGTTGTACAACGCTGCAGTTAAAAAACTTGGAAAATTTCCTGAGTACCATCGTGCAACGCCATATAGCGTTGCACAACGCCACAAAAATCCCAAGTTAGCTGTGCTGTTCAGACAGCGCTGTCCCATGTAAAACCCATGTAAACAGTTGTTTTTACATGCAAAGTTTCTAGAGACGTTAGCCAACGTCTTTCAGCGTTGGGTAACGTTAGCGTTGTGTGACGGTATATAGAGTTGTACAACGCTCTGTTGAATCTGTCAGAGTTGTTCCTTTTGTCTCCCTTTAACGTTGTGTAACGTCATTCAGTGGCAAGCAACGCTCTGACAATTTCCAACGGAATTGTCGGAGCTTTCCTTTGGTTATACACTCCTTCGTTGTGCGACGGCAAATAGCGTTGCACAACGCTCTGACAGACCAACGGCTATATTAAAAAGCCGTTAGAATTTACAACGGTCATATTCCAGCGTTGTATAACGCTATTCAGCGTTGTACAACGCTGTGTCCAGTTTTTGCTGGGGAACTGCTCATTTCGAGCCCTATATATATCCACCCCTTGTTCTCTCTCCAACTAACAAGTTAGAGAGCTTCACTTTGCAAAATTAGACCAGAATTGAGCCTTTGAGCACAGGGATACTCTCCCACTTGAGCTTTTCATAGCTAGACCATCTTGAGAGATTTAGTAGCCTCAAACACCACCGCCCCGACATTGTCGCTAGGTGTAGGTTGGAATAGGTTGAGAGCTCTTCTCCTTTGAGGCCGTTGTGCCATTCGAGTTAGGCCGATCTGCCTCGAGTGTCCTTGTGACGAGGTGATTCGGTTCGAAGTTGTAGTCCCGTTCTTGTTGGAATTGAACGGAGCGCACCCTTTCGTGGTAGCGGAACTCCCGGAGACGTACGACTAAGGCTAGCTTCTTCTAGCGAGTCGGAACTCCGTAATCACATCGCGTGTTCAATTTCTCTCTCTCTTTTTCTCTTTATTATCTTGCTATACTTGAATTGCTTGTGTGCTTGCTTGTATTGGGTACCAATTGAATTGTGTTAGGATAGTTCATACCAAACCGGTCTAAAACCTCAATCGCTTCCGCTAAACCTTGATTAAGCCGCCCCCCTTAGGGACAACAAGGTGGTTAGCAATTCTTTGAATGGTTTGTCTCGTGACAATAAACAATTGGTACAAGAGTTTTCAATTTGAACCAACTAAATTGTCATACTGTTGTGTGCTTCTAAAATTATTGACATGGGTACTGCACATGAGATTATTTGGAGTGTTTTCACCTTAGATATAAACTTAATTTCTTTGCCAGTGAGCCGCATGCAGTAGGTTTGAAAAGAATGTGACATTTTGGTGATAAAAGCTGGGAAGGTTAACCAATTAACCATATATAGCTTTTCGATCCAATTCCATCTAACTTTGAAACAACTAGTTGATCAGACAGTGTTCAATTGTCCATTAAATTAATTAGCTTGGTTAATTATTTTTGAAAATTTTATTCATGTCCTTGCTGACTTGATCTACACCAATTTATATCTATGATCTAATTTTGTTATTTGTTCAAGCCATTTTACTTGTGACATGTGTAGAGTATATTATTTGCATTTGTCACGTGCTTTTAGTTTTTTCAGTTAATTGACTTTGCTTGTATTAGAAATTTCTAATTATTATGGAATTAACTTAATCATTTATACTACTATACTAATAATTTATATTCTTTCGGCTTTTGTATTAGAAAAAAAGGAAGATGAAGGGAACGAGAAGGAAAAAAAATTATAGGGATGACGACAATGAGTCTAAGAATTTCAGTGGAGAAGAAGATGACAGAGAAGAGAGTGACTAAGTAACACCATTTTGTGATTAGAAAATTTTTTGGGGTGATTTTGTAAAGATGATTTATTATTGAATTTTGTGATTAGGAAATTACTAAACTAGTATGACTAAGCGTACATTTTGTTTATCTGATATAGATATTAGCAATAGTTGTATTCAATCAGTGCTTTAATATTTGTTGGATCATGCTACGGTGGACACCAAAATTTTTACAAAATTTTACAGCGGTAAATCACAGCCGTATAAAATTGGAGGGGTAAAATCGGTATATCCTACCTCTGTTCGTCTCTCCGTCTCTCTTCTGTTAAGCACTGAAATAAAAAAAAAAAGATTCGACAATACCTCATCGGAACCAGATCCCTTCTAAAATTAGAATAAAAAAATCATTTTTCCATACATTCTTTCTATCCGAAACTATCCATCTTGTTGAATCTCTTTGCTGGGCATTTTTGTTGCCTTTTTGAGCTCAGCTTTCCCTTCCCCTCGTCGCCGCCGCCTGCTTCTTTCTTCCTCCTTTATTTCCCTTTCGCTAAATCAAACCCTGCTTTCCCTCTCCTCTATTTCCTAGCTCCATTCGGCTCGTCCTTCTCCTTCCCCTCGCCGCCTACTCGTCTCTTCCTCCTCGAGATAGATTCAGAGTTTACAGTCAGTTCTTTTTTTTTTTATTAGCAAGTTTCATTGGTTTCCGATTAAAGTCACTTGATTTAGTGATTTCACTTGTTAAATTGATGGCTGAGAACATTTTTTAAACTTGTTAAGATGCTACTGGTTTCATGCAAGCCTATTATTGTGTCTCTATTAAAAGTTTTTGGGCAAACGTATAACAAGGAATCAAGTGAAGGTCAGAGGGATGATGAGCTTCTCTCTGACAATACTGATCTTCGAGTCACTTGCGTGTTATTTTTGTTTTTTTAGTTTATGCTACTTGATTGGATTTCCTGTGGAACTTGCTTTTTCAGTTTTTCTTGGTTGCAGTAAGTAATGCTTGGCTTGGGTATGTAGCTGATTCTCTAGCTTAGATAAGCTGGGTATTAGTTTCGCTTCATACTTTTTTAGGGATTTCTTTTCTGTAATCTGTAATATTTTTGTGTATTAATACAGCTTGGTGTCTCCTCTAGGGACACTGTTATTTCAAAATAAAGTTATGAATATACCTGTACCAATTGGAATGAGAGCTTCTTTGTTTTTCCCTTTGCAACACTATCAATTGTAGTCTAGTAAGCTTATAAGCAAGCAGTGAAAAAGAAATTGTGGTTGCAATTCAGATTTGACCCAATTGCTTTATTAACATCTCTGGCAGTGAGGGCATAATCGGCAAACCTGTCAACTACTTCGCCAGGTAAATATTGTGGTTTGCTAACATTTTATTTGTATTTTGCAGGATGACGCCGTTGCCTCTGCTGAAGTGTCAGCCATGAGGATAGAAATGATATATTTGGTTCAAATACCTGAATCTTGGTTAGTTTTTCTACATTCTAGTAGAAAGAGTGTGTCTGGATTGGACAAGTAAATGGTTCCTTGGGTTTAGTAATGAACACCTTGGAGATGACATGATATGGTTAATGATACATGATGAAGGTTCAGGTTAATCCATTTGCAAGTTTTGGTCAATCAGAGTGGACATTTCCTCTATTTGGAAACATCAAAGGTTTAGGTTTCAGTTGGTATTCTTAATTATATTTGTCGAAATAATGGAGTCATGCTCAGATTTAGATTATTTAGCCATGTTTTCTGTAGCACACACAACGTAAGTATGTTCATATTACAGAGACTTCAGTATTTTCTTTATAAACATAACCTTTTTTTTACCCACCCTACACTTTCTAACAGAACAAACAAAAAATTGAATGCAGTTTGGACCCGTAAATCAACACTGCATCTAATTAATACAACTTGACCAACACTAATTCTTCAGATTGAAATAATTTCTACTTCGCATTTACTTTAGTTACTAAATGTAAGGATAGCAATGGGCATTGAGAGAGAGAGCATACAAGTCTTGCAAACTTGTCCAGGTACCAACAAAATCAGGAATTGTACCAATGAAAGTGTTATCTGATGCCCACTTGGCCATATCAAATAAATATTAGTGCTGTAATCAGTGCTCATGTAGTTAATTTAATCCAGGATTTTATCTGTTTGCAGAGGGAATTTTACTTGAACTTGATGAAGGGTGATAATCAGGGTCTTATATATATAATATGGATTTTACTTATATGTTATACTTGCACTTATCATATTAGCCTTGTCATATGCTCTTTCCCAACTGGTACGTTGCTTTTTTTTCTCAAGGACTATATCATAAATTGAAAATGGAAAGTTCAAACTTCCGTACTGTCAGTGACCTGGCAGCTTTCAATTGCAGTTACAAATTTATATGAAGCAGCTTTCCTGGCCATCTGGGGATGCAGCGACAGCTGGTAGATGAAGGAAGGCAGTCCTTGGATGTGATTATAGGTGTTTCAGCAATTTTTATGAGTGATTTTACAAGCACTGTCTTTTACTTTTATTTGTTTGTAATAATAAGATATGGTGGGGATCTTCTCGTAATAATGTTTGCTTCCTAAATTGACTCAATTCCATGTAAAAAGCGTAACTAGCACAATGGGAATGTACCGGTATTGCTGTTTGGATACCACTGCTTGATCAATGCATATTGTGTATAAAAAACGTAACTAGACAATATAATAGCTGGTAATTATTTCAATGCGCCTGTGAATGTTAAAGTGGTAAATATGAGTCTTGGTGCTGAAATTTATTATGGTTTATCATGGTTTAAAACTGTACCGCCTTATCATGATTTAACTGTACCGCCTTATCATGGTTTAAACTGCATGTGCTGTGTTATGTGTTAAATTGCAATAGAAAGTATTTACCTTTTATAAATTGACTAAAGATAGTAAACGTGTAACACTGCCGATGAAAAGATAGTAAACATGTAACATAAATTGCAATAGAAAGTATTTAATTTATCTGCACATTGATTGTCGTTAATTAGCGGCCTAAAGATTATTAACGTGTAACTTAAATCCAGACGCCTTATCACTGCTAATCAAAATAGATTGAGGTATTTAATTCGTTGATATCGACTTTTCAATTTCTATAACAGATCTTTTTAATCCAGCTGATAAGATTATAGGTTGATATGTAAATCCAGCTGCAATATTCAATTTTGATATACTCCCTTCTCAACCCCATGTGCACATGATTAGTAAAAAGATGTATGATGATAATAGGGCAATTCAGCCCCAAACGTTTCACTTTGATACATTAATCAGCCACTTTTCACCAATTTATTGCGTCTTCCATATGTCACCTTGATTAATAATTTGACTACCATCCCAAATTATTATAATCCAATGAACAAAATTAAAACAAATTTAAATCCGAAAATTTAGAATGTTATAATTTCAAATTTCAAATGCACTGTTTACTTTCTTTTTAAAATGGATTGTTTATTCTCTTTTTTGAAAAAAAAAATTCATCTCGACTGTTCATTTCTTTTTTTTTTAACAAAATGACAAAGTGAGTTCAACTAGTTTGTTCGTTCATGTTATAAAAGTCTAATGCTTTAATTTCAAATGGAGTTTTTATTTTTTTTAAATAAAAAACAAAAAAATCCAAATGGACTGTTCATTTATATTTTTTTTAACAAAATGACAAGGGAGTTAAGATGGTCTGTTCGTTCATGCTTAGAAGTCTAATGCTTTAATATCAAATGAATTTTTTATTTTCCTTTTTAAATAAAAAACGAAAAAGAATCCATGTGGATTGTTCATTTCTCTTTTTTTTTTAACAAAATTATACAGTGAGTTCAGCTGGTCTGTTCGTTCATGTTATAAAAGTTTAAAGCTTTAATTTCAAATGGATTTTTATTTTTTTTAAATAAAAAATGAAAAAAAATCCATATGGATTGTACATTTCTTTTTTTTTAACAAAATTACACAACGAGTCCAGCTGGTCTGTTCGTTCATGTTATAAAAGTCTAAAGCTTTAATTTCAAATGGATGTTTTATTTTTTAAAATAAAAAATAAAAAAAGTTCATATGGACTTTTCATTTCTTTTTTTTAACAAAATGACAAAGCGAGTTCATCTGGTCTATTCGTTCATGTTATAAAAGTCTAATGCTTTAATTCCAAATGATTTTTTTATTTTCATTTTTTAAATAAAAAATGAAAATAAAATTCATAAGAATTGTTCATTTATTTTTTTTTAACAAAATGACAAAGTGAGTTCAGTTGGTTTGTTCTTTCATGTTATAAAAGTCTAATGCTTTAGTTTTAAATGGATTTTCTATTTTCTTTTTTTGGATAAAACACGGAAAAAAATCCATATGGATTGTACATTTTTTTAACAAAATTACACAACGAGTCCAGTTGATCTGTTCGTTTATGTTATAAAAGTCTAAAGCTTTAATTTCAAATGGATGTTTTATTCTTTTTAAAAAAATCCATATGGACTTTTCATTTCTTTTTTTTTTAACAAAATGACAAAGCGAGTTCATCTGGTCTGTTCGTTCATGTTATAAAACTCTAATTCTTTAATTCCAAATGGATTTTTTATTTTCATTTTTTTAAATAAAAAATGGAAATAAAATTCATAAGAATTGTTCATTTATTTTTTATTAACAAAATGACAAAGCGAGTTCAGCTGGTCCGTTCGTTCATGTTATAAAACTCTAATGCTTTAATTTCAAATAGATTTTTTATTTACCTTTTTTTAAATTTAAAAAATCCATATGGACTGTTCATTTCTTTTTTTAACAAAATGACAAAGCGAGTTCAGTTGGTCTGTTCATTCATGTTATAAAAGTCTAATGCTTTAATTTCAAATGGATTTTGTATTTTCTTTTTTTTTGGATAAAAAACAAAAAAAAAATCCATATGGACTGTTCATTTCTTTTTTTTTAACAAAATTACATAACGAGTTCAGCTGGTATGTTCGTTCATGTTATAGAAGTCTAAAGCTTTAATTTCAAATGGACTGTTCATTTAAAAAAATTCATATGGACTGTTCATTTCTTTTTTTAACAAAATGACAAAACGAGTTCAGCTGGTTTGTTCGTTTATGTTATAAAGTCTAATGTTCTAATTTCAAATAGATTCTTTTTTTTTTCTTTTTTTAATGGTAATGTTAACTTTTACTTTTCAATAGTACATGTTATCTTCATGTTTTAAATTCTGGAATCATATACGTTCGAAATTTCACTTCCTGTGATGCTCATATAGTTCTAGTTCTGGTACGCTGCATATTAAGTAATTACTTTTGTATACCTGAACTATATATTGGATGTTTGGCTTAGTAGTTTTACTTTGATTTGATCTGAAACCCATCTGTAGAATTGATTATACGTATTTTTTTTTAGAATGCTTATGTATAAACAATTGCATGTATTGGTGTATTTGAAATGATAATCTTGTCAATTTCTAGCTTGTATATTTAGATACACACACTTGTCATGTTTAAACTATGTACGATTCATTTTATTTTGGACATACTATTAGTTGTGTATAGTTGAACTTTAATTTGTAAGTTATTAAGTATAAGTAAGCCCTGCGGGTGCAGAGACGTCCACGACGAGCACTCCGTCATGCACTGTAATGTCACACATTTTTTTTTTTAACAAAATGACAAAGCGAGTTTGGATCGTCTGTTCGTTCATGTTATAAAAGTCTAATACTTTAATTTCAAATGGATTTAAATATTGTACTCATTAAACAATCTGGTGGGATCATATTCTAAACATACCAAAATTTTGGTAAGTGCTTTAAAGCTTATTATGGTACTTGATTATGGTTATTTTAAACGAGTTTTTGTAATAAATCAACATTTGGTGCTCTGATTTGTTGCCAAAATTGAAAATTTTGCTTGAATATGGCATGAAAAGTTACGGCATGTCTGGTTGTTTAATACCGGTACCAACTATCTTCCTCTTGCAACACCGTACCAACTCATGGTGGTACCATTTGATTATTTCCCTAACATTTGATTCCTCCCCCCTTTCAAGGAAAATCTTTGTCTTAGGATTTATGGTATAACAGATTTTTCATTAAGCTCAAATATGACTATTGATTTGAATTTAAAATTCCATATGCAATTTGATTCTAATAACCTTGTAACTATACGCATGTGGTCCCAATATGAAAATTTTTATAGTTCAGGTATACGATTCATCAGGGAGTAAATTTACATGGTATATCCTTAGCGTATTGATTTACACGGCACGTATACCTTTAACTTTCTACTGTTCATATCCATTTCTACCTTTTATTTTCCATCGTTATATATCTTATCTTTTCTAATGGAATTTCCAAATCCAATTTAAATCTTTCCATATCCAATTTCCATATATTTGTTCGCAAAGAGTGGCCACGTTCAATTAATTACCATCTAGATGATAAATTACCTTTTATACAACAATAATTAACAAATTTAATTACCATCTATATGATAAATAATAGATTGATTCCCAACTTCCCACCCATTGGACTAGAAACGCAACAAAGAATTGCATACAATAGCAATCTCCTCTTATAGACAAACAACACAAAAATCTACAGTTTGACATAACAAATGCGTTTGGATAGGTGTGGGAAGAAGGGAAGAAGGGAAGAAGTGGGAAGAAGTATTGGGAAGTGTGTAACTTTGTGAAGAGTTTGGATTGTTTATAATTTTTTTTCTTCCCATCTTCCTTCTTCCTCTTCTCCTTCTCTCATCCAAACGCACCCAAAATGACCATCTCGACCAGCACTAAGACATACAAACAAAATCTCCTCTTATAAGGGCAATGTTTTCATACTTGGATGCTAGAGATTTTATTTATGGCTAAACAAATTCACACCTAGATCCATTAAAGAAATCTGAACCCAACAAATGAAACAAGATCCAACCTGACAAAATAAATTTGCCAAGAGGCCCATGTACTAAAGATAATGCATTTTCTTTTACTGTACCAGAGACCGGTACCATCCACTTATTGGGTGTACTCCAGCTGCTCTTTTTCTACCTCTTGTATTCAATATCCATCACTAGTCTGCACTTCACCAGTTTTCCCATTGTCATCTGCCAGTATCTCTCTAGGATTGGAGAAATCATGGCCTTCATTTTCCTTCTTCACTGTTTCTAACCTAGACCAAGAAAAAAATAAGTTATGAATTTTATACTAACAAAATGCACATCTGTGACTTAAGTTTAACACAAGAACCAGTACATGAACAGAACTCAAAAGAGACTAAAAACATTAAATGCATCCCAAAAATTAACACATAGGGCATTAGAAGAAAATGTGATCTACAAAGTCTTTGTGGTCACAGAAACTGCACCTATAATTCTCTGCCCATCCCCTTGTTTGCGAAATTAACAAGTGTAATTGAAATCCAGTTTTGACTTTTTGACCAATTTAATCAATCTTGATGTTTTGTTACTATATAGGTTAATGTGCTACATACAATTCTATAAGGCGCCTTTTGTTATGCAAAGTTTTAAGATTCTTCAAAAAAAATAAAAGGAAACCAAAACCTCGACACAAGTGGGTAACCAACCAATTGAAAGAAAAAAAAATTAAACACTGATTATTCACTTTACAATAAAAAAAAGTCATATTTTGATTCAAGAATTCTTCATTTCTAATTCACTCGTTCATCCTTCTACCAGAAAAAGCACCTTCACAGCAACAAGGACAAAAGAAACAAGCGACAATACACACAAAAAGAGGTTCGTGTATTAGATTGTGTATCAGTTTGCATCACTTATCAGATTGTGTGACAATTCAAACCACCATCCACTCGACATCATTTTTGTCAGACAGAAGCTCATCAGATTGCGTACCATTCGTGCCTAACCAGACACAACTCGACGACACCAGAGAGCACTGCTGATCTACCAATAACCAAAATCAATTGAAACACTGACAATAACACTGAAAAACATGGCTAACAAGGCACTGAGTAGAGGTAGAATTTGGTTATGCAAGGATTGTAGTACAATGAATGGTCATATATGGTAATACAAATTGAAACACTCGAGTTACTATTCATTTCAATGTTAGAAATTTTTGGTCAGAAATCAGCCACAAAACTGCAGCAAGAAAACCTAATTAACCCCTCATGTATGGTTGAAAGTTGAAACCCACGAATGACCATGCTCCATGCATGATGCTTCATCTCTATGAGAAGCCTTTCTTCTGCATCAGAAACTCTTCTAATCACTAGTAGGTTGCTAACCCCCCTTCTCATTGAATATAAATTTACCTCTGAATTTCGAATAATTGAGTTTGCTTCCAGATTGCTTGACTGGTTATTTCGCTAAAGCATCTTAGAAAATAAATTTTTAATTTCAAATGTTGAAATAGAGGTAAGAACCATGCTCACACTGCAATCTATGCTTTGAATTTGGAATTCATTACCTTGCACTTGCAAATTGGAAGATGCTTAATCAAATTTGGAATTCATTACCTTACACTTGCAAATTGGAAGATGCTTAATCTAGTTCCAATAGGGAAGCTGATTATCTCATTGGTGATGACGTGAACTTGAAAAAGCTCGTGCTCTGGGACTGTTAAGTAGGCGGAAGCCGCTGGGGGGCGGGAGAGCTTCCTATCCCCGGGACATCGTCAGGTCGAACGAGGCAACACTGTCGATTTTGTAGTCGGTGCATATCCGAAATTTCGAATACGTATCGTTGCTGGTTGGGTGAAAGAGACTGAGGAAAGGAGAGGTTGACAGAGCAATTGGCGACGGCGGCGGCGGTGACGGTGGAGGTGGGTTCGCGCGAGGAGGTAAAATAAAGGAGATGAATAGATGAGCACCACTTGAAATTGGAATTGCAGAGAAAGAGAGGAAGTAAGAATTTTGAGGGGAGAGGGAAAGAGCAGTGGAAATGGTCCGCAGCGGATAGAATCGGAACTGGAGAGAAAGAACTGAACGATTTAATTTGGGGGGAGACCGGGAGAGTGCAGTCGGAATGGGAATGGTTCCATTGGTAGCAGAGAGAGAAGGGGGAGAATTAGATGGACAATTTTGCCCTCCCGTAAAAAAATTGCTGTTCAATTTAACGGAGACAAAACGAAGATAGACAGAGGTGCGGAAGTTTAAGATATTGTCTTGACCGTCTGATTGATATAAAATGAACGGTCTAAATTTTTTGTGTCCACATTAGAATTACCCATATTTGTTTGTTTTTTTTTTCAATACTTAGTTGTATGCAAACGGTAAAAGTAGTTGTATGCAAATGTAATTGTCTGACATGTATGTACTCAATCAATGCTTTGATGGATTATTCATTCAGTTGACATGTATGCGCATTGGACTTTATTCATAAGAATCAATGTGATATGCAATGTGATGGTATCATGGCACTGTACGTAATGAAACAAGCAGTAATGCGCTGCATTGGACATTTATTGGCTCCGTCTGGATGGGTGCAGGAATAAGAGAATAGCTTTTTCTACTCCCAAATTTATTATAAACAATTTAAACTCTTCACAAAGTTACACACTTTTCAAAACTTCTTCCTTTATTTCTCTTATTCCCACACCATCCAAACGGAGCCATTCATAAGAAATAGTAATGAAAATTTCTAGTCATTTTGCAAATTTCGTTGCTGGTTCAGCTGGGCTCAGCTCAACTATCATCAACTTACTATGCCAATACTTGCCCCACAGTTGAGACAATTGTAAGAGATGCAGTGACTGCAAAATTCCAAGAGACCTTCAATGCTGTTGGTGGTGTTGTTCGCCTCCTTTTCCATGACTGCTTTGTGGAGGTAAGTTTGTGCAGATACCTTTAAGTGTGCAGACACTATGAAACAATAATAATGCTGCTAACAAATTGAGTGCTGCAATAGAAACTAAAAGAATCTGGATCTATATTATCTTTTGTCTCAATTAAATTCTTGATTTAATTTCGTTAATGTTTTGAATATATTTTTCTATTGTGGTGTGCCAGTTTGACTTCTTTGACCTTGCCATAAATTAACAATTGTTCTGAATAATTTGTACTAGAGGTCCGTAAAGAAATTTGTCTTTCATGGACCTTGTTGCATTAGTTTTGTTTCTTCAGCAATTTATTTTGGCATTTTAGCCAATTACAAGATCCTGAAATGATGATCCAGCACTCAGGTTTGGTATCAGCACAGTACAAATGTTACAGAATCCATATTTAAGACCTGCATTACATCCTTAAATTAAAATAATTGTAGTAGATTTCTAAGTGGCATGCCAATTTTTTCTTCCCTAAAACATAGGGTTGTGATGGTTCAGTATTGATTTCATCAACTTCAACCAACAAGGCTGAAAGAGACAATGATCTCAATCTTTCCCTAAACTCAGATGGATTTGACGCAATTGTTAGAGCCAAAGCAGCAGTTGAGTCAGTGTGTCCGAATCAGGTATCCTGTGCTGATATCCTAGTCATGGCCACTCGGGATATGATTGAGCTGGTATGTATGTCAAATTGTAAATACTTTAGAATTGTCTTGCAACTTTCTTTTCAATTAACTTGTCGGGTATACTGCAATTGTTAAAATGCAATTACATATAACTAAAACAATAAATAAGCATCGACCAAACGAAGGAGAAATGCAATTACAATAAATGCATTCTACATTTCTAGTCTTTTCTTATTTGGCTGGTGTTGTTATCTATTATAATATGTTTGAGGCTACAACAAAACAATATGTGACAACTGCCAACATGCCATATTATGTAACTTACCATGTCATTGTACAAGTATGTTCTCATTCATTTTGTTAATTATTTCTTTTTAATAAAAAAACAGGCGGGCGGCCCCTCATATTCAGTTGAGTTGGGTAGGTTCGATGGCTTGGTATCGAGCTCTGACAACGTTGATAATAAGTTACCACTACCAACGTTTAATTTGGATCAACTCACAGCCTTATTCGCCTCCAACAATATCTCTCAGAAAGATATGATTGCTCTTTCTGGTGAGCAATACACGCCATTTCATTTTTTTTCTGAAAGGACGTATACAAATGGGTCTTGTTGAACTGAAATGGGTTAAATGTTAAAGGGTGCGTTTGGATAGGTGTGGGAAGAAGGGAAGAAGGGAAGAAGGGAAGAAGTGGGAAGAAGTATTGGGAAGTGTGTAACTTTGTGAAGAGTTTGAATTGTTTATAATTTTTTTTCTTCCCATCTTTCTTCTTCCTCTTCTTCTTCTCTCATCCAAACGCACCGAAAGAGATTCACACAGGAGATCACGTCATAAGATCTACCAGATCGTTTCCGTCGTTTTAGTAAGAATTGATTTTGTGGGCTTCAACTAAAATCAACTTATAACCTCTCAATCCTTCTGCTTCAGAGCAGCAATAAAAGAAGTCGTAATTTCTTTTTCTTTGATAGTAAAAATTACTACAAATTCAAGTCGTAATTTCTTTTTTGAGGGTCGATAGAGGAGAAACTTATGATTTTTTTTTTCATTTTTTTCCCTGTCAGCATGCCACACCATTGGCTTGGGACACTGTAACAAATTCAAGTCACGCCTCTATGGAAGTACAAAGGATTCATCTCTCAATCCGTCTTATGCAGCCTATCTAGCTGACAAGTGCCCCGAAAACTCCAATTCAGACGATCACGTGTTTTTAGATCCGGTAACACCCGGGACATTTGATAAGCAATATTTCCAGAACCTTATAGATGGAATGGGATTGTTCTCTTCAGATCAGGTTCTTTACACTGACACCCGATCTCAGCCACTAGTCAATTCCAGCAAGCATTTGTCAGTGCCATTACGAACTTGGCTCGGGTTGGTGTCAAGACCAGTTTGTCAGGTAATATCCGCAAAGATTGTTTGGCTTTGAATTAAGCCTTTGAGTTTGTATGTGGTTTGCTTGGATTATTTCAAAGTTTATCCTAACTGCAATAAAATTGTAATTATTTTATTTCTATTGGGGGTCAAACTTAAAAAAAGTTGGCCCTGTTGTTTTACCCAAAAATTAATGTATGGATTCATGCTATTTTCATAATGAATTTGTTTCCTTAATTATCTGCAGAAATTGGTTCATGGAACAGTAGACCAAAACAAGTGTACCATCTAGTTTTGCATTTTTACTATGTCCTTTCAAATATTTTTTTTAAGGCACTTAACTACTTTTCACTCATCTATGACGAGCATAAGTTTAACTAGGCAATACTTGATATATCCTTCAGGGCAACGCTAACATATATTCAAAAGGTTTGAAAAAAGCAAATTGAAAGTGACCTTACAGTAAATTGAAGTCTGTATGATGTGTAACGTTCTGTCTTTTGTCTTTCCAAAAAAGATATATATATATATAAAATAAAGGAAAAATATAAATTTACGAAGAAAATATTCGTCCACAACCATTCAAAGTTATACAAATTAATGCAAATGTAGAACAAGTTGTCTATCATTTTTAATTAATTTATTGAGTGAAAGGTCGCAGGTTCGAAACCCCCTTTAAAAATAATTTGGGTGGCTTAGACTTCCAATTTATCTTCAAAAAAAAAAAAATGTTCCGGGCGTGTTGAGGAGAGAAGTGCTTCCCATGCTCTGTTGCTCACCTCCTAATTGAAATTTGAAAGTTATATTTTCCCCTCTTTCCAACCGCCCAAATTTGACTCCCCAACGAATTATTGGCACTCGTTAAAAAAATTTTCATATATTGTTCTACCATACAAGCAATGCATCATCTTATGAAATTGTAAAGATTCAACCCATATCTATTCAATAAGACAAGGGTGAAGAAACGCTTCTAACTAAAAATAACTATATTGATAATTTGATATAAAAACAATAATGACACCTCCAGTGTCTATGGTAAAAAAGCAACCTGGTCTGTCTGTTTTACTTGGTCAGACTTGTCAGTTTCTAGTTTCTACACATGCTATCCGACCACTTGGTCAGACTTTTTCAATTCAAAATTTGAAGGAATTGTTCTGTTGTGTGTGTGTGTGTGTGAGAGAGAGAGAGAGAGAGAGAGAGTTGATTGTTGCCGTTCAAGCAAGCACAAGGGTTGGCGAGTAGCAATGGGGAATGAATTTGGTAAAAGAGAAGGAAGAGCGCATACCAGATGAGATCAGGAGAAATTGGAGGGGTAAGGCGTCGGTGCTCCCAACTCTGAAAACGAGGAGGGAGAGGACGGAAGATAGAGGGGTATCGTCGACGATATTTCTAGGTGGAGGGACACAAGAGGGGTGTCACGTGTCGGAAGAGAGAGCGAGCAAAGAAATCCCTAGCAGCCAGCCACAGTGAGCTCGGATCCGCATATTTTGCCCCCGAAAGCATGGAGGGATTCTGGTTTGATGGAGAAGAACTAGGAATTAGGCTTTCGATTGAAGCTTTTCTCTTCTCCTGGTTTGATCGAGAGGAGAGAAACAACTGGTTCGTGTGATTGAGTAGAGAGGAAGGCTGTGCTCCAGAATTTTTTAGTAAAAAAATGGAAGAGAAGGGAATGATTGAGAGAGTGGAGTAAACTCTTATTTCTAATTTGGAGGGTACAAATTTAGAAGAAAGTAGAGTAAATTCTTTCCGTTATTCTGATTTCATTGATATCATCGAGTAAGTACAGAGTAAACTTCTCCTTATTTTTCTCTCCTTTCTCCTAAATTTTGCTTCTCTGGAGCAGACCCGAAGGGTTATGGCATGAGAGAGTTGGTCTAGATCGAATGGGTTCAGATTCGATCAGGGTAAAAGAGTCACAAATTATTAGCTTTATTATTTTAATATTATTTATATTAAAAAATATGTTAGAAGGGCAAATAAAGGAGGGATACGAATTTTCGTGAAGTAAAATCAAGAGTTTTAATTTTCAGGGGATAAATCCTGTATTTCCTCAGTTTTGAGGGGTACAGAAAAATTTTTTCCTTTAGAATATGTCTATGAACTCTTTGATTCCAAACAATTGTAATGTACATTCTAATTATTCACATAATTTTACAGAATCTGACTATATTTGAATATTTCAAGCGATTTTGCATACATTTTAAGTCATTTGATCACAATAATATATATTTAAACTCTTTATATACTTTGAAATATGTTTATCAACACACTTATTCAAAACGATTGGATTATACATAATAATTATTCATGTAATGAGCAAATTTTACAAATTCTGAGTATATTTGAGCATTTCAAGCGATTTTGCATTCATTTTAAGTCGTTTAATCACAATATTCTGTATTTAAGCTCTTTATAAAGTCTAGAATATATTTATGAGCTCAATTATTTAAAAAGATTGGATTATACATTGTAATTATTCAAATAATGTGCAGGTTTTACAGATTCTGATTATATTTGAGCATTTTCAGCGATTTTGCTTTCATTTTAAGTCATTTATCGCAATAATCTATATTTAAACTCATTACATAGTTTAGAATATGTTTATGAACTCATTTATTCAAAACAATTGTATTATACATTGTAATTATTCGCATAATATGCAAATTTTACAAAATCTGAGTATATTTGTGCATTTTAAACGATTTTGAATTCATTTTAAATCATTTGAACAAAATAATCTATATTTAAACTCTTTATATAGTCTATAATATGTCTATGAGGTAAATTATTCAAAACTATTGGATTATACATTGTAATTATTCACATAATGTGCAAATTTAACAGATTCTGTTTATATTTCAGCATTTTAAGCGATTTTTCATTTATTTTAAGTCATTTGATCACAATAATCCATATTTAAGATAATTATATAGTTCGAAAATATGTTTATGAACTCACTTATTCAATACGATTGTATACATTGTAATTATTTAGAAGATGTGCAAATTTTACAGAATATTAGTATATTTGAGCATTTCAAGCTATTTTGAATTCATTTTAAGTCATTTGATCACAATAATCTATATTTAAAATCTTTATATAGTCCAGAATATGTTTATAAGGTCAATTATTCATAACGATTGGTTTATACATTGTAATTATTCACATAATATGCAGATTGTACAGAATCTGAGTATATTTGAGCATTTCAAGCGATTTTGAATTCATTTTAAGCCATTTGATCACAATAATCTATATTTAAAATCTTTATATAGTCCAGAATATGTTTATAAGGTCAATTATTCAAAAAGATTGCATTATACATTGTAATTATTCACATTATGTGCAGATTTTACAGATTCTGATTATATTTGAGCATTTCAAGCGATTTTGTAATCATTTTAAGTAATTTGATCACAATAATCTATATTTACACTCTTTATATTATTTATAATATGCTTATGAGCTCAATTATTCAAAATGGTTGGATTATACATTGTAATTATCCACATTATGTGCATATTTTACAGAATCTTACTGTGTTTCAGCATTTCAAGCCATTTTACATTCATTTTAAGTCATTTGATAACAATAATCTATATTTAAACTATTTATATAGTCTAGAATATGTTTATGAGGTCAATCTTACAAAAAGATTGCATTATACATTGTAATTATTCACATTATGTGCAGATTTTACAGATTCTGATTATATTTGAGCATTTCAAGTGATTTTGCAATCATTTTAAGTCAGTTGAACAAAATAATCTATATTTAAGCTCTCTTTATATAGTCTTGAATATATTTATGAGCTCAATTATTCAAAAAGATTGGATTATACATTATAATTATTCACATAATGTGCAGATTTTACAGATTTTATTATATTTGAGCATTTTCAGCGATTTTGCTTTCATTTTAAGTCATTTGATCACAATAATCTATATTTAATCTCATTACATAGTTTACAATATATTTACGAACTAATTTATTCAAAATAATTGAATTATACATTGTAATTATTTGCATAGTGCAGATTTAAAATAACCTGAGTATATTTGTGCATTTCTAGCGATTTTGGATTCATTTTAAGTCATTTCAACACAGTAATCTATATTAAAACTCATTATATAGTCTAGAATATGTTTATGAGGTCAATTATTCAAAAAGATTGCATTATACATTGTAATTATTCACATTATGAGCAGATTTTACAGATTCTGATTATATTTGAGCATTTCAAGCGATTTTGTATTTATTTTAAGTCTTTAGAGCACAATAATCTATATTTAAACTCTTTATATTGTATAGAATATGTTTATGAGCTCAATTATTCAAAATGGTTGGATTACAATTTGTAATTATCCACATTATGTTCATATTTTACAGAATCTTACTGTATTTGTGCATTTCAAGCGATTTTGCATTCATTTTAAGTCATTTGATCACAATAATCTATATTTAAACTCTTTATATAGTCTAGAATATGTTTATGAGGTCAATCATTCAAAAAGATTGCATTATACATTGTAATTATTCACATTATGTGCAGATTTTAAAGATTCTGATTATATTTGAGCATTTCAAGTGATTTTACAATCATTTTAAGCTAGTTGAACAAAATAATTTATATTTAAACTCTCTTTATATAGTCTTGAATATATTTATGAGCTCAATTATTCAAAAAGATTAGATTATACATTGTAATTATTCACATAATGTGCAGGTTTTACAGATTTTGGTTATATTTGAGCATTTTCAGCGATTTTGCTTACATTTTAAGTCATTTGATCACAATAATCTGTATTTAATCTCATTACATAGTTTAGAATATGTTTACGAACTAATTTATTCAAAACAATTGAATTATACAATGTAATTTTTTGCATAGTGCAGATTTTTAAAAAACTGAGTATATTTGTGCATTTCAAGCAATTTTGGATTCATTTGAAGTCATTTGAACACAATAATCTATATTAAATCTCTTTATTTAGTCTGAATATGTTTCTGAGGTCAATTATTAAAAAAGATTGTACTATACATTGTATTTATTCACATAATGAGCAGGTTTTACAGATTCTGATTATATTTGAGCATTTTTAGCGATTTTGCTTTCATTTTAAATTATTTGATCACAATAATCTATATTAAAGCTCATTACATTGTTTAAAATATGTTTATCAACTCTTTTATTCAAAACAACAGTATTATACAGTGTAATTATTTACATAATGTGCACATTTTACAAAATCAAAGTATATTTGAGCATTACAAGCAATTTTGCATTCATTTTAAGTCATTTGAAAAAAATAATCTATATTTAAGCTCTCTTTATATAGTCTTGAAGAAATTTATGACCTCAACTATTTAAAAAGATTAGATTATACATTGTAATTATTCACATAATGTGCAGGTATACAGATTTTGAATATTTGAACATTTCAAGAGGTTTTGAATTTATTTTAAGTCAATTGATCATAATAATATATATTTAAGCTCTTTATATAATCTAGATTATTTTTATGAGGTCAATTACTCAAAAAGATTGGATTATACATTGTAATTATTCACATAATGTGCAAGTATTACAGATTGATTATATTTGAGCATTTCAAGTGGTTTTGCATTCATTTTAAGTCATTTGATCATAATAATCTATATTTAAACTCTTTATATAGTCTAGAATATGTTTCAGTGGTCAATTATACAAAAAGATTGGATTATGAAATGTAATTATTCACATAATAAGTATATTTTATAAATTCTGATTGTATATGAGCTTCTTAAGCGATATTGCAATCATTTTAAGTCATTTTATTACAATAATCTATATTTAAGCTCTTTATGTAGTCTAGAATATGTTTATCGGGTCAATTATTAAAAAAGATTGTATTATACATTGTATTTATTCACATAATGAGCAGGTTTTACAGATTCTGATTATATTTGAGCATTTTCAGCGATTTTGCTTTCATTTTAAGTCATTTAATCACAATAATCTATATTTAAGCTCATTACATATTTAGAATATGTTTATCAACTCTTTTATTCAAAACAATTGTATTATACAGTGTAATTATTCACATAATGTGCACATTTTACAAAATCTGAGTAGATTTGAGCATTACAAGCAATTTAGTATTTATTTTAAGTCATTTGAACTAAATAATCTATATTTAAGCTCTCTTTATAAAGTCTTGAATATATTTATGACTTCATCTATTCAAAAAGATTGGATTATATATTGTAATTGTTCACATGATGTGCAGGTATTACAGATTCTGATTATATTTGAGCATTTCAAGTGGTTTTGCTTTTATTTTAAGTCATTTGATCATAATAATCTATATTTAAACTCTTTATATAGTCTATAATACGTTTATGAGGTCAATTATTCAAAAAGATTGGATTATAATTTGTAATTATACACATAATTTGCAGGTATTACATATTGATAATATTTGAGCATTTCAAGTGGTTTTGCATTCATTTTATGTCATTTGAATATAATAATCTATATTTAAACACTTTATATAGTGTAGAGTATGTTTATGAGATCAATTATTCAAAAAGATTGGATTATACAATGTAATTATTCACATAATAAGTAGATTTTATAAATTCTGATTGTATATGAGCATCTTAAGCGATTTTGCATTCATTTTAAGTCATTTTATCACAATAATCTAGATTTAAGCTCTTTATATACTTTAGAATATGTTTTTGAACACATTTATTTAAAACGATTGGATTATACATTGTAATTATTCACGTAATATGCAGATATTAAAGATTCGAAGTATATTTGATCACTTCAAACAATATTGTATTCATTTTTAAGTTATTTGAACAAAATAATCTATAATTAAGCTCTCTTTATATAGTCTAGAATATGTTTATGAGCTCAACTATTCAAAAGGATTGGATCATACATTGTAATTATTCACATAATGTGCAGGTTTTACAATTCTGAGTACATTTGAGAATTTTCAACGATTTTGCATTCATTTTAGTTAATTTGATTACTATAATCTATATTTAAACTCATTATATGGTTTATAATATGTTTGCGAACTCATTTATTCAAAAAAATTATATTACAAATTGTAATTATTCACATAATGTGTAGATTTTACTGATTCAGATTATATTTGAGCATTCCAAGGGATTTTGCATTCATTTTAAGTCAATTGATCACAATAATCTATATTTAAATCTTTATAATGTCCAGAGTATGTTTATAAGGTCAATTATCATAACGATTAAATAGATTATACTTTGTAATTAGCAGATTTTACAGAATCTGAGTATATTTGAGCATTTCAAGCGATATTGCATTCATTTTAAGTCATTTGATCACAATAATCTATATTTAAACTCTTTATATAGTCTAGAATATGTTTATGAGGTCAATTATTCAAAAAGATTGCATTATACATTGTAATTATTCACATAATGTGAAGATTTAACAGAAATCTTAGTATATTTGAGCAATTCAAGTTAATTTGAATTCATTTTAAGTCATTTGATCTCATAATCGATGTTTAAACTCTTTATATTGTCTAGAATATGTTAATGAGGTCAATTATTCAGAAATATTGCATTATACATTGTAATTATTCACATAATGTGTAGATTTTACTGATTCTGATTGTATTTGAGCATTTCAAGCGATTTTGCATTCTTTTTAAGTCATTTCATCAAAATAATCTATATTTAAACTTATTGAATAGTCCAGAATTTGTTTATGAGGTCAATCATTCAAAAAGATTGGATTATAGATTGTAATTATTCACATAATGTTCACATTTTACAAATTCTGATTGTCTTTGAGCATTGAAGCGATTTTACATTCATTTTAAGTCATTTGATCACAATAATATATATTTAAGCTCTTTATATACTTTGGAATATGTTTATGAACACACTTATTCAAAACGATTGGATTATACATTATAATTATTCATGAAATGTGCAGATTTTACAGATTCTGAGTATATTTGAGAATTTAAGTGATTTTGCACTCATTTTAAGTCGTTTGATCGTTTTTGAACATGTTTAAGCTCTTTATATACTTTAGAATATGTTTTTGAACACATTTATTTAAAACGATTGGATTATACATTGTAATTATTCACATAATATGCAGATATTAAAGATTCGAAGTATATTTGATCATTTCAAACAATATTGTATTCATTTTTAAGTTAGTTGAACAAAATAATCTATAATTAAGCTCTCTTTATATAGTCTAGAATATGTTTATGAGCTCAACTATTCAAAAGGATTGGATCATACATTGTAATTATTCACATAATGTGCAGGTTTTACAATTCTGAGTACATTTGAGAATTTTCAACGATTTTGCATTCATTTTAGTTAATTTGATTACTATAATCTATATTTAAACTCATTATATGGTTTATAATATGTTTACGAGCTCATTTATTCAAAAAAATTATATTACAAATTGTAATTATTCACATAATGTGTAGATTTTACTGATTCAGATTATATTTGAGCATTCCAAGGGATTTTGCATTCATTTTAAGTCAATTGATCACAATAATCTATATTTAAATCTTTATAATGTCCAGAGTATGTTTATAAAGTCAATTATCATAACGATTAAATAGATTATACTTTGTAATTATTCATATAATATGCAGATTTTACAGAATCTGAGTATATTTGAGCATTTCAAGCGATATTGCATTCATTTTAAGTCATTTGATCACAATAATCTATATTTAAACTCTTTATATAGTCTAGAATATGTTTATGAGGTCAATTATTCAAAAAGATTGCATTATACATTGTAATTATTCTCATAATGTGAAGATTTTACAGAAATCTTAGTATATTTGAGCAATTCAAGTTAATTTGAATTCATTTTATGTCATTTGATCACATAATCGATGTTTAAACTCTTTATATTGTCTAGAATATGTTTATGAGATCAATTATTCAAAAAGACTGCATTATAAATTGTAATTATTCACATGATGTTCAAATTTTACAAATTCTGATTGTATTTGAGCATTTTCAGCGATTTTGCATTCGTTTTAAGTCATTTGAAAACAATATTCTGTATTTAAGCTTTTTATATATTCTTGGATTTGTTTATGAGCTCAACTATCCAAATAGATTGGATTATGCATTGTAATTATTCACATAATGTGCAGGTTTTACATATTCTGATTATATTTGAACATTTTCAGCGAGTTTGAATTCATTTTAAGTCATTTGATAACAATAATCCATATTTAAGCTCATTATATAGTTCAGAATATGTTTATGAACTCTTTGTTTCCCAACAATTGTATTATACATTGAAATTATTCACAAGATGTGCAGATTTTACAGAATCTTAGTATATTTGAGCAATTCAAGTTATTTTGAATTTATTTTATGTCAGTTGATTACAATATTCTATATTTAAACTCTTTATATTGTCTAGAATATATTTATGAGGTCAATTATTCAGAAAGATTGCATTATACTTTGTAATTATTCACATAATGTGTATATTTTACTGATTCAGAGTATATTTGAGCATTCCAAGGGATTTTGCATTCATTTTAAGTTGGTTGATCACAATATTCTGTATTTAAACTCTTTATATATTCTAGAATGAGCTCAACTATGTAAAACGACTGGATTATACATTGTAATTATTCACATAATGTGCAGATTTTACAATTCTTATTACATTTGAGAATTTTCAGCGATTTTACATTCATTTTAGGTAATTTGATTACTATAATCTATATTTAAGCTCATTATAAAGTTTAGAATTTGTTTATGAGCTCACTTATTCAAAACAATTATATTAGAAAGTGTAATTATTCACATAATGTGCAGATTTTACAGAATCAAAGTATATTTGAGCATTTCAAGCGATTTTGCATTAATTTTAAGTCATTTGATCACAATAATCTATATTTAAAATCTTTATATAGTCCAGAGTATGTTTATAAGGTCAATCATTCCTAACGATTGGATTATACATTGTAATTATTCATATAATATGCAGATTTTACAGAATCTGAGTATATTTGAGCATTTCAAAGCGATTTTGAATTCATTTTAAGTCATTTGATCACAATAATCTATATTAAAACTCTTTATATAGTCTAGAATATGTTTATCGGGTCAATTATTAAAAAAGATTGTATTATACATTGTATTTATTCACATAATGAGCAGGTTTTACAGATTCTGAGTATATTTGAGCATTTTCATCGATTTTTCTTTCATTTTAAGTCATTTGATCACAATAATCCATATTTAAACTCATTTCGTAGTTTAGAATATGTTTATCAACTCTTTTATTCAAAACAATTGTATTATACAGTGTAATTATTCACATATTGTGCACATTTTACAAAATCTGAGTATATTTGAGCATTACAAGCTATTTTGTGTTTATTTTAAGTCATTTGAACTAAATAATCTATATTTAAGCTCTCTTTATAAAGTCTTGAATATATTTATGACTTCATCTATTAAAAAAGATTGGATTATACGTTGTAATTATTCACATGATGTGCAGGTATTACAGATTCTGATTATATTTGAGCATTTCAAGTGGTTTTGCTTTTATTTTAAGCCATTTGATCATAATCATCTATATTTAAACTCTTTATATAGTCTATAATATGTTTATGAGGTCAATTATTCAAAAAGATTGGATTATAATTTGTAATTATACACATAATTTGCAGGTATTACATATTGATAATATTTGAGCATTTCAAGTGGTTTTGCATTCATTTTATGTCATTTGAACATAATAATCTATATTTAAACTCTTTATATAGTGTAGAGTATGTTTATGAGATCAATTATTCAAAAAGATTGGATTATACAATGTAATTATTCACATAATAAGTAGATTTTATAAATTCTGATTGTATATGAGCATCTTAAGCGATTTTGCATTCATTTTAAGTCATTTTATCACAATAATCTAGATTTAAGCTCTTTATATACTTTAGAATATGTTTTTGAACACATTTATTTAAAACGATTGGATTATACATTGTAATTATTCTCATAATATGCAGATATTAAAGATTCGAAGTATATTTGATCATTTCAAACAATATTGTATTCATTTTTAAGTTATTTGAACAAAATAATCTATAATTAAGCTCTCTTTATATAGTCTAGAATATGTTTATGAGCTCAACTATTCAAAAGGATTGGATCATACATTGTAATTATTCACATAATGTGCAGGTTTTACAATTCTGAGTACATTTGAGAATTTTCAACGATTTTGCCTTCATTTTAGTTAATTTGATTACTATAATCTATATTTAAACTCATTATATGGTTTATAATATGTTTACGAGCTCATTTATTCAAAAAAATTATATTACAAATTGTAATTATTCACATAATGTGTAGATTTTACTGATTCAGATTATATTTGAGCATTCCAAGGGATTTTGCATTCATTTTAAGTCAATTGATCACAATAATCTATATTTAAATCTTTATAATGTCCAGAGTATGTTTATAAGGTCAATTATCATAACGATTAAATAGATTATACTTTGTAATTATTCATATAATATGCAAATTTTACAGAATCTGAGTATATTTGAGCATTTCAAAGCGATTTTGAATTCATTTTAAGTCATTTGATCACAATAATCTATATTAAAACTCTTTATATAGTCTAGAATATGTTTATCGGGTCAATTATTAAAAAAGATTGTATTATACATTGTATTTATTCACATAATGAGCAGGTTTTACAGATTCTGAGTATATTTGAGCATTTTCATCGATTTTTCTTTCATTTTAAGTCATTTGATCACAATAATCCATATTTAAACTCATTTCGTAGTTTAGAATATGTTTATCAACTCTTTTATTCAAAACAATTGTATTATACAGTGTAATTATTCACATATTGTGCACATTTTACAAAATCTGAGTATATTTGAGCATTACAAGCTATTTTGTGTTTATTTTAAGTCATTTGAACTAAATAATCTATATTTAAGCTCTCTTTATAAAGTCTTGAATATATTTATGACTTCATCTATTAAAAAAGATTGGATTATACGTTGTAATTATTCACATGATGTGCAGGTATTACAGATTCTGATTATATTTGAGCATTTCAAGTGGTTTTGCTTTTATTTTAAGCCATTTGATCATAATCATCTATATTTAAACTCTTTATATAGTCTATAATATGTTTATGAGGTCAATTATTCAAAAAGATTGGATTATAATTTGTAATTATACACATAATTTGCAGGTATTACATATTGATAATATTTGAGCATTTCAAGTGGTTTTGCATTCATTTTATGTCATTTGAACATAATAATCTATATTTAAACTCTTTATATAGTGTAGAGTATGTTTATGAGATCAATTATTCAAAAAGATTGGATTATACAATGTAATTATTCACATAATAAGTAGATTTTATAAATTCTGATTGTATATGAGCATCTTAAGCGATTTTGCATTCATTTTAAGTCATTTTATCACAATAATCTAGATTTAAGCTCTTTATATACTTTAGAATATGTTTTTGAACACATTTATTTAAAACGATTGGATTATACATTGTAATTATTCTCATAATATGCAGATATTAAAGATTCGAAGTATATTTGATCATTTCAAACAATATTGTATTCATTTTTAAGTTATTTGAACAAAATAATCTATAATTAAGCTCTCTTTATATAGTCTAGAATATGTTTATGAGCTCAACTATTCAAAAGGATTGGATCATACATTGTAATTATTCACATAATGTGCAGGTTTTACAATTCTGAGTACATTTGAGAATTTTCAACGATTTTGCCTTCATTTTAGTTAATTTGATTACTATAATCTATATTTAAACTCATTATATGGTTTATAATATGTTTACGAGCTCATTTATTCAAAAAAATTATATTACAAATTGTAATTATTCACATAATGTGTAGATTTTACTGATTCAGATTATATTTGAGCATTCCAAGGGATTTTGCATTCATTTTAAGTCAATTGATCACAATAATCTATATTTAAATCTTTATAATGTCCAGAGTATGTTTATAAGGTCAATTATCATAACGATTAAATAGATTATACTTTGTAATTATTCATATAATATGCAAATTTTACAGAATCTGAGTATATTTGAGCATTTCAAGCGATATTGCATTCATTTTAAGTCATTTGATCACAATAATCTATATTTAAACTCTTTATATAGTCTAAAATATGTTTATGAGGTCAATTATTCAAAAAGATTGCATTATACATTGTAATTATTCGCATAATGTGAAGATTTTACAGAAATCTTAGTATATTTGAGCAATTCAAGTTAATTTGAATTCATTTTATGTCATTTGATCACATAATCGATGTTTGAACTCTTTATATTCTCTAGAATTTGTTTATGAGGTCAATTATTCAAAAAGACTGCATTATAAATTGTAATTATTCACATTATGTGCAGATTTTACAGATTCTGATTATATTTGAGCATTTCAAGCGATTTTGCATTTATATTAGCTCATTTCATCAAAATAATCTGTATTTAAATACTTTAAATAGTCTAAAATATATTTATGAGGTCAATTATTCAAAAAGGTTGCATTATACATTGCAATAATTCACATGATGTTCAAATTTTACAAATTCTGATTGTATTTGAGCATTTTCAGCGATTTTGCATACGTTTTAAGTCATTTGAAAACAATATTCTGTATTTAAGCTTTTTATATATTCTTGGATTTGTTTATGAGCTCAACTATCCAAATAGATTGGATTATACATTGTAATTATTCACATAATGTGCAGGTTTTACATATTCTGATTATTTTTGAACATTTTCAGCGAGTTTGGATTCATTTTAAGTTATTTGATCACAATAATCTATATTTAAGCTCATTATATAGTTCAGAATATGTTTATGAACTCTTTGTTTCCCAACAATTGTATTATACATTGTAATTATTCACATGATGTGCAGATTTTACAGAATCTTAGTATTCTATATTTAAGTCATTTCATCAAAATAACTCAAGAGATTTTGCATTCTTTTTAAGTCATTTCGTCAAAATAATCTATATTTAAACTTATTAAATAGTCCAGAATTTGTTTATGAGGTCAATTATTAAAAAAGATTGGATTATACATTGTAATTATTCACATAATGTTCACATTTTACAAATTCTGATTGTCTTTGAGCATTGAAGCGATTTTACATTCATTTTAAGTCATTTGATCACAATAATATATATTTAAGCTCTTTATATACTTTGGAATATGTTTATGAACACACTTATTCAAAATGATTGGATTATACATTATAATTATTCACGAAATGTGCAGATTTTACAGATTCTGAGTATATTTGAGAATTTAAGTGATTTTGCACTCATTTTAAGTCGTTTGATCGTAATATTCTATATTTAAGCATTTTATATAGTCTAGAATAATATTATGAGCTCAATTATTCAAAAATATGGGATTATACATTGTAATTATTCACATAATGTGCAGGTTTTACAGATTTTGGTTATATTTGAGCATTTTCAGCGATTTTGCTTTCATTTTAAGTCATTTGATCACAATAATCTATATTTGAAATCTTTATATAGTCCAGAATATGTTTATAAGGTCAATTATCCATAACGATTGCATTATACAGAATCTGAGTATATTTGAGCATTTCAAGCGATTTTGAATTCATTTTAAGTCATTTGATCAAAATAATCTATATTTAAACTCTTTATATAGTCTAGAAAATATTTATGAGATCAATTATTCAAAAAGAATGGATTATATATTGTAATTATTCACATAATGTGCAGTTTTACAGAATCTGTTTATATTTGAGTATTTTAAGCGATTATGCATTAATTTTATGAGGTCAATTATTCAAAAAGATTGCATTATTGATTGTAATTATTCACATAAATTGCAGATTTTACAAATTCTGATTATATTTGAACATTTTAAGCGATTTTGCTTTCATTTTAAGTCATTTGATCATGTTAATCTATATATAAGCTCTTTATATAGTTTAAAATATCTTTATGAAAACACTTATTCACATAATCTCTAGATTTTACAGAATCTGAGTATATTTGTGCATTTCAAGCGATTTTGCATTCATTTTAAGTTATTTGATCATAATAATCTATATTTAAACTCTTTATATAGTCTAGAATATGTTTATGAGGTTAATTATTCAAAAAGATTGCATTATGCATTGTAATTATTCACATAATATTCCGATTTTACAATGATTTTATTTGAGCATTTTAAGCGATTTTGCATTTATTTTAAGTCATTTGACCACAATAATATATATTTAAGCTCTGTATGTTTAGAATATGTTTATGAACACACTTATTCAAAGCGATTGGATCATACATTTTAATTATTCACATAATATGCAGATTTTACAGATTCTAAGTATATTTGAGCATTTCTATCGATTTTGCATTCATTTTAAGTCATTTGATCACAATAATCCATATTTAAACTCTTTATATAGTTTAGAATATGTTTATGAGGTCAATTACTCAAAAAAAAATGTGGATTATACATTATAATTATTCAAATAAATTTCCGGTTTTATAAATTTTGATTGTATTTGTGCATTTTTAAGCGATTTTGCATTTATTTTAAGTCATTTGACCACAATAATATATATTTAAACTCTTTATATAGTTTAGAATATGTTTATGAATACACTTATTCAAAGCGATTGGATTATACATTTTAATTATTCACATAAAATATATAGATTGTATAGATTCTGAGTATATTTGAGCATTTTAAGGGATTTTGCATACATTTTAAGTCATTTGATCACAATAATCTATATTTAAGCTCTTTATATAGTTTAAAATATATTTATGAACTCACTTATTCAAAATGATTACATTATACATTGTAATTATTTACATAATTTGCAGATTTACAGAATCTGAGTATATTTTAGCATCTCAAATGATTTTTCAATCATTTTAAGTCATTTGGCCACAATAATTTATATTTAAACTCTTTATATTGTTTAAAATATCTTTATGAACTCACTAATTCAAAACGATTGAATTATACATTGTAATTATGCACATTATGTGCAGATTTTACAGAATCTTGCAATATTTGAGAATTTCAAGCGATTTTGCATTCATTTTAAGTCATTTGATCACAATAATCTATATTTAAACTCTTTATATAGTCTAGAATATGTTAAAGAGGTCAATTGTTAAAAAAGATTGTATTATACATTTTATTTATTTACATAATGTACTTACAGATAATGATTATATTTGAGCATTTTAAGCGATTTTTCATTCATTTTAAGTTATTTGATCACAATAATCAATATTTAAGCTCTTTATATACTTTAGAATATGTTTATTAACACACCTATTCAAAACGATTGAATTATATATTATAATTTTTCACATGATGTGCAGATTTTACAGATTCTGAGTAAATTAGAGCATTCCTAGTTATTTTGCATTCATTTTAAGTCGTTTGATCACCATATTCTGTATTTAAGCTCTTTATATAGTCTAGAATATATTTATGAGCTCAACTATTCAAAACGATTGGATTATACATTGTAATTATTCACATATTATGCCGGTTTAACAATTCTTATTACATTTGAGAATTTTAAGCGATTTTGCATTCATTTTAGGTAATTTCATTACTATAATCTATATTTAAGCTCATTATAAAGTTTAGAATATATTTATGAACTCACTTATTCAAAACAATTATATTAGAAATTGTAATTATTCACATAATGTGCAGATTTTACAGAATCAAAGTATGTTTGAGCATTTCAACCGATTTTGCATTCATTTTAAGTCATTTGATCACAAGAATCTATATTTAAACTCTTTATATAGTTTACAATATGTTTACGAGGTCAATTATTCAAAAAGATTGCATTATACGTTGTAATTATTCACATTATCGCAGATTTTAAAGATTCTGATTATATATGAGCATTTCAAGCGATTTTGTATTATTGTTAAGTCATTTGATCACAATAATCTATATTTAAACTCTTTATATTGTCCAGAATATGTTTATGAGCTCAATTATTCAAAATTATTGGATTATACATTGTAATTTTTCACATTATGTGCATATTTTACAGAAACTGAGTATATTTGAGCATTTCAAGGGATTTTGCATATATTTTAAGTCATTTGATCACAATAATCTATTTTAAACTCTTTATATAGTCTAGAATATATTTATAAAGTCAATTATTTAAAAAGATTAGATTATACAATGTAATTATTCATATTATGTTCAGAATTTACAAATTCAGATTATATTTGAGCATTTCAAGCAATTTTGCATTCATTTTAAGTCATTTCATTAAAATAATCTATATTTAAACACTTTAAATAGTCTAGAATATGTTTATGAGGTCAATTATTCAAAAAGATTGGATTATACATTGTAATTATTCACATAATGTTCAAATTTTACAAATAGTCTAGAATATATTTATGTTGTCAATTATTCAAAAAGATTGGATTATACAATGTAAATATTCATATAATATGCAGAATTTATAAATTCTGATTATATTTGAGCATTTCAAGCGATTTTGCATTAATTTTAAGTCATTTCATCAAAATAATCTATATTTAACTACTTTAAATAGTCTAAAATATGTTTATGAGGTCATTTATTCAAAAATGTTGGATTATTCATTGTAATTATTCACATAATATGCAGAATTTACATAACCTTAGAATATTTGAGCATTTCAACTGATTTTGCATTCATTTTATGTCATTTGATCACAATAATCGATATTTAAATTTTTTTATACAGTCTAGAATATGTTTATGAGGTCAACTATTCAAAAAGATTGGATTATACATTGTAATTGTTCACATAATTTGCAGAATTTACATAACCTAACAATATTTGAGCATTTCAACTGGTTTTGCATTCATTTTATGTCATTTCATTACAATAATCGATATTTAAACTTTTTATACAGTCTAGAATTTGTTTATGAGGTCAATTATTCAAAAAAATTGAATTATACATTGTAATTATTTACATAATGTGTAGATTTTACTGATTCTGATTGTATTTGAGCATTTCAAGCGATTTTGTATTCATTTTAAGTCATTTGATCAGAATAATCTATATTTAAACTCTTTTATATTGTCTAGAATATGTTTATGAACTCAATTGTTCAAAACGGTTGGATTATACATTGTAATTATTTACATAATGTGAAGATTTTACGGAATCTTAGTATATTTGAGCAATTCAACTTATTTTGAATTCATTTTAAGTCATTTGATCACATAATCGATGTTTAAACTCTTTGTATTGTCTAGAATATGTTTGTGAGGTCAATTATTCAAAAAGACTGCATTATACATTAATCTTGTTGAGTATTTTAAGCCCAAAGTAGTATAGGCGTCTTTTTTCGGCCCATGTATGGCCCAGCCTGACAAGTTCTTCTGTCTTACGTTTGTTTCTTTTTTGGACCGGATCTGTTTTAAGTTAGGTGACTAGTAGGCCTGTCAAAACGGAAAATAAAAACGTGATGCCGTTCCGTTTTCAAAATCGGAACGGAATGTGACACCAATTTTCGCTGTCGTTTCAAAAAACGAAACGGAAACAGAACAGATAACTATATCGTTTTACTGAAATGGGACATGGAAATACGAAATCACAGTGGAAAACAGAAACGAAATGGAATGTGGCACCAATTTTCACTACCGTTTCAAAAACGAAACGGAAACGAAACAGGTATTTTGATTCCGTTTCTGAAACGGCACGAAAATGGAAATGTGGTTTTCCGTGATTGTTTGGCACGTTTGCCAGGCCTAGTGACTAGCGATAGAAGGCTGGAGCCTAGAGGTGAGAGAGTTTCATCTATCAGTATTGGTAATGTGATCTCCATTAAATGTCTTGAAAGATTGCAGAACTTAGGAAATTGGAAGGATAAAAAGTATAAAAAATATTTAGTAGATAATATTTCTACATATCCCCTGTCAATCAATGTCATTAAGAATACGTAATATTTAATGACAATACACTTTTTGAGATTAAGTTGGAGGAACAATAGTCTTGAGTATCAATTTAAAGCAAGCACCATTGCGCACTTAAATCTGAACATATATCGAAAATGTTCTTGAATTCTCCAAAAGGCAATAATACATTCAACCTCAACCAGTCAAGACGTTGGTGTTATATTGCAACCCGTCCCTCTTCAGCAACCCAATTAGATCTCATCACCTCACTGAGACACTAACACAAAAGAAAAATACCTTGACAAAATGAATCAACAAAAGTAAGAAGATTATACTATACGATCATTTGTTTCATTGTTACGACTAAAACGCTTCAGAAAACAAGGGAAAGTAATTAAAGAAAATATCATAAAAGTAAAAGAACTTGTTCTTTATTAAACCCGGAAAATTTTTAACAAAGACAAAATTGCCTCTCAGAATTTTAAATAGAACAAAACAACAATTTTTTTTTAATAAGAGCACAGCGATAGCAGCAATGACAGTGCCGCTATAGTCCGCCTTATAGCGACATTCCCATTACCGCTATAGGCGCTATACTGTATTTAACGGTAATGGCGCTATACTGTATTTAAATGGAATAGAGGTCAACAAGTTTTCTTATACTTTCCTGTATTACACCGCATTTTTTGGGGGAAATTCTAAGGTTTCTTTTCTGATCATCTGTGACTATTTTGGTGTGCTTTCTTTTATAATTGATCAACAACAAATTTTAATTCAACAGACAACACAGAAAACTATACAGTTTTAGTTGCATAAAAAACAACGAGGACGAAAACAACCCACGGCCCATGTGATTGGTTTCGGATCTTATGTAGCTTAATTTGTGTATTTTCCTATGTGGTCCACTCTAGTAAACTTATTTTTAACATGCAACATAAAATGCAGTTTGGTTTTTATACAGAAAATCAATGAAAAATTAAAGAAGCAATGCACGGCAGCATATTATTGCCTTGCTTTTTTAAATTAAATAGAGGCATTACTTTTAACAACTGTGCTCTTATTAAAAAAAAATATGTTGCTTTGTTCTATTTAAAATTCTGAAGGATAATTGTGTCTTTGTTAAAAATTTTCCATTAAACCCATTTATAAGGAAGAACATTATACTATACAAACATTTCATATCCAGTAAAGAATCACACAATTAATACGTCTGTAACTGATATGTATATAAAAAGAAGGAACTACTTGCTTCAGCGAGTAGTCACTAGTCAGGTTGCCACGATTGGTTACTGTTGCACAATTTGCTTCTTTGGAGCTAACATGCTTTGCACAACACTTGAGAAAGGAACTACTCCGAGGAAAACAGCCCTCAGATTTATTCATCATGGTCTAACTAATATAGCATAATCATCAGTAATCGCTGGTGCAACTAATACAGAATAATCTATCAGTAAACTCAAATAACAACAAAATGAATTATCACTGGTGCAACTAATACAGAATACTCATCAGTAAACTCAAATAACGACAAAACATTGATAGAAACTCATGAAAATACAGTAGATTGTGTGGAATATCAATAGTAAGTGAAAACAGAAATAGCTAAATTCTTTAAAGTAGATTGTGTGGAATATCAATAGAAAGTAAAAACAGAAATAGCTAAATTCTTTAAAATAGTTTACTGACATTGTAAACAAAAAAAAATAAACTTAAAAAATAATCAGCTTAAAAGACAGAATAAACACAAAAAGGTACAAAAGGATTTGCTCCACAAGAAAAAAATAATGATATTAAGAACTTAAAAAAATAATGTATCAGATAGATTTATTGAAAGGGTTCTGATCTACATGAGTGAAGGGGCAAAGAAATTAACAATGTTGAATGTAAGCTAGAGCGAAGTGATATTTGAGAATGAAAATTGCCAACTTCACATGTTTTTACAAATTTCCTTTTCCCAGTACAACTTAATTGAAAACAAAGTATAACCAACATAATAAATTATCAGAACCACTTTTAAAAAGAAAGACAAACCAAGAACACACATTTTGAAATGTTTGTCTAAAGGAAGCAAGTTCAGTAAAATTATGTGCCCTCAGAAAGTTCAAGTTTACCTTTCTCGAAATTCATAGACGGCCAAAAGATAGAACAAGCGTGCTTTTCTAATCAGTACCAAGTATGATATAGTCAGCTCTGATATTGATTGTTTCCAAATAAATAAACAGTACCAAGTTTTCACAACACTTGTTAAAAGTGAAACCAATTTTTATAGTTTTGCAGTGGCATAAAACCAATTAGTCATTCTGCGATGACATATCTCAAATTTCAAAATTTATAGTGGCATAAACCTAATTGCCCCATTATTTTTTCCTTTTTCCTCTCTTTCCATTGCATGCATCCTTAGAGGAAAGGACTAAACCAAACTAGCATCTCAAAAGACAAAGCTCGCTATGTTCTTGTTCTATAGATAAAACTTACTGTAAAGGCATCAACCTGTCTCGATTTGTAAATTAATCAATACTTCATCATTGGGCAAAGATAAAAGGAGAGAAAAAGCAAAGATTGAATTAAAGGAACAAAATTGAACAAACAAATTCATATGCTTTTACGATGTTTATGCTTTCCTTCATAATACAAAAATAATAAACTGAAAATTCAGCAGCAAATGTTTCAAGGTGTTTTTTTTATTCTAATCAAGTTACCAGAAACTGTACCACTAAGAATAAAAGAGAAAATGAACTTTAGCGTTCCAATTAACAAAAAAAACATGAAAATAGCGATTGTAGCTCTATATCTAGAAAAAAACAGTCAAGGTATGAAGTGTAATTGTGTAAATGAGCTCACAAAAGAACAACAATCCACTAGAATGGACGCCATTGTGACAAAAATGAATTATCCATCAGTTGTGTAACGAATACATCATAATCATCATATTAAAAAAAGTAACAATAAAGCATAATCATCATTAACAGAACAAATTTAAAAAGAATATTACAACAATATAGTAGGCTACATGAAATATTAATATATAGAGAAGAAATAAGTAAAAGATAATGCTGACTGACATTTTATATTTGTGAGTTGAACATATACAGAAAATAAATTTAAAGTAAAAGTAAGCCTAAAAATACAAAATAGTGAAAAGACTTACAAAATGATTCACTCCCCCAAGACAGAAGTAATAATATTATGCACTACATAACTTGAGAAATGATGAATTGTGTATTTAATTAGTTAAAAAAAATTTCAGGCTTACATTAGTAAATAGGACATGAGCAAATTAACATCCATGTTAGCTAGACTGAAGTGATATTTGAGAATGAAAATGTCAGCTTGGCATGATTTTATGGCATTGATATCTATACCATATCTACAGCAATGAGGTTAACCCAAATTGGGCGCTCCGCTGCTTTTAGAATTCAACTAAGATATGCCCCTAATTCCAAATCCCCAGTGCAACTTAATTTGGCACAAAGCACAACCAACAAAAAGTTCAATGCATCTACAGTAGTGATATAACAAGCGAACCTGCTTGGCAAACATAATAAGTTATCAGAACATTTTTCAGAAGAAAGACAGCAAGAACACACATTTTTCAATGCTAATGCTTAAACAAAGCAAGTTCAGTAAAATTATGAGCCCTCAGAAAGTTTACATTTACCTTTCTCAAAATTCATAGACAGCTAAAAGATAGGACAAGCACGCTTTTCTTTTCAGTACCAAGTATGGCTTAGTCAGCTCTGATATGAATCTTAGGGATGAAAACGGAGCGGAGTAAGACCAGAGTCACACTATCAGCTCGGATATTGATCTTTTCCAAATATCCGATCTGTATATTGTTCGGTACCAACATTTCACAGCAGTTCTCAATAGTACCAGATAGAAGTACATTTCCAAATTGATAAGATTTGAGGGGTATATATCCAATTTTGATTTTTCTTTCCTTTCCTTTCCTTTCTTCTATTGCATGCAACTGACTAAACCATACTAGCATCTCAAAAGAATTCGGTCATCACTAAAAGACTTGCAGTGCAGGTTTTAAAAAACACACACAAAGGATTCGGCCCCAAGCTGTCTCCATTTTGAATTAATTAACACTTCATCATTGGGCATAAGATAAAAGGTGAGAAAAAACAAAGATTGAATAATAGGAACAAAACTGAATTAGGAAAATCATCATATGCTTTCAAGATGTTTATGCTCTTGACTTCATCATAGAAAATAACAAACAAATAACCACAAATTCAGCAACAAATGTTCTAAAGTGCTTCTTAATCTAATCAAGTGACAAAAAAAAAAAAACTGTATCACAAGAAATAAATGACAAAATGGACTTTAATGTGCTTCCAATCAATATACCAAAATAAAAAATAACGATTTCGTACCTCCAAATACCCTCGAAAAGGCGATCAAGCTAGTAGTAAATTAGGTCACAAAAGAAAACAATTCTACTGGGATGGACACATCAACATCAGACAAAAGTGCGGCAAGAAAAAAAGTGAAAAAAGAAAAGAAATTCAGAGAGAGGGATAGAGGGGTTAGGGTTTGCCTTTACTGGCATTGAAGAGTTCGCAGTGGAGGAGACGACAAAAAGGAGCTGGAATCCAGATCCTCTTCAATAAATCTTTAGATTATGGATCTTCAGTTATACGATTCGGATTGTTTTGAGATTCGTGCCGGACTGTTCAGGTTTTGACTTTTGACTATAAGCTGTGAAGATGGGCTATTAAAATTGATTCAATAGAAGAAACTAGTTGGGCGAGATATGTTTATTTTAGGGCCTAAACTAAGTCATTACAATCTTGTTTCTTCTTTAATTGTATTGATTTACATGCACTTTTTATTTGGATAATAATTAAGGAAGCTAGAAGCTTTTTTTTTTTTTTAAGTTGTCTTAATTCAAATTTAACTTTTCTTAATTGACAGAGTGCTTTTGATTTTTCTTTTTCCTTTTTTTTTGGGGGGTCTCTTCTGGAGGGGATAATTTATTTTCTTTCAAATAAATTTGACATTGTTTTTTTCTTTTGGGGGGGAGGGGGAGTGTTGGCGATTACCAATTTAATATTGTCAGACTAGCGAGTTCAAACAATCAATTTTGATTTGGTTATTTTAATTTACACACTGAAAACTTTTAGTTAGCATTCTGTAGAAATATGTGTTCTATGTATAATTTGGGAGATATATCCAGGCTCAATACACATGTTTGAAATCAACAAAAAACGGAGAGCGCAAGTTTGAAACCCGGTGGGAGGTCTTTTATAGACATTTAATTTAAAAATAAGTTGGATAACTTAGACCTCCGATTGAAAATACTACAGAGTTAATTGTCTCGTAAAATCGCACTAGCAATTTATACAACGTTTTCACCCAAAAAGTATCGATAATTGATGCAATTTTCGACGGGATGTCTCCCAAGATTTGCTCCAAGATTCTCAAGAATGGGGTGGAGATCCCCCACAGGAGACTCACCCTTGCTCCGGGATTCCCTGGTCTTCCCTCCCCTTCGACTTCTCCTCCTGCGCCGTCCATCTCCTTTACGGACGGCTCAGATAGGCTCTCATCCGCTTCAGTTGATGTTCAGCCAATCTTGTCGAAGTTTAAGGGCCCAGATTCCAAGGGGGTGCTTCTTCCTTTGGAGACAATCGTCGATTTACTCCAAATCAGCGCTAAACAAGCTAAAGACTTAGCTTTGACTTCCTCTCCGGTTATTACTTCACCGACCTCCTCCGGTTCGTATGCCAGCATTCTTGCGAAGCCCAAGCTGTCAGCGACACATATCTCAAGGGTGTCGGTGGCTAAACCTGTCTCACCACCTCTCAACCGAATCCAACGGTTGAGAGAAATTCGCAAGATCCAGATTGAGAAAGGTCTATGCTTTAAATGCGGGGACAAAGGACATATAGTAGATGGGTGTCGATGTGGAAAAGTATGTTTTCATTGCAAGAAACTAGGTCATTTGGCTCACGAGTGTTTCCGCCTCTTTGACCTCTCCTCTTCCAAATCCTCTTTCTCTCCAAAACCTAACCCTAGATCCACTGTCAGAACTTCAGCCATGGCGCAGAGAGTACTTACCAGAATCAAAGAAAACGAACAGACGAAGGCGCTTGAACAAGAACTGAGAGGCAGTGTAGTTCTCCAAGCGGAGAGCAAGGTTACAGTTGCTGAGGTTATGGCGGGGTGTAAATCTCTCCTTCCGATAGGTATCCCTTGGACTGTTCGAGTTCTCCCCTTCAATCACTTCCAAATTGAAGGATCTGCTGATTGGCGTGACAAGATCGAAAAGGAGGACAGAGTGAAGCTAGGGATTCACTGGTTCAAAGTGGTGAAGAAGGAAAGTGAAAGAGCTGAATTACTCGATCCAAGGGCTAAGAGAAAGACTGTCTGGGTGCGAATCTACGGCGTTCCTTACGGCTGGTACTGCTGGCCCACAATCAAAGATCTGGTACCCTTTGGCGACATTGTCGACATCGACAAGATGACAGCAACCCGCAAGGACTTGCGCTGGGCCAGGGTTCAGGTAGAAATGAAAGCTACAGATATGGTTCCTTCTGATCACTCTTTTGAATTGTTAAGAGAGTCTGATAGGAAGGAATTGATTGATGCGAAGTATGTTGTAGAGACGGAGGAGCTCTTGCAACAGCAACCTCTGCTAGATTATAGTCAACAGGCTTATGTCGAAGCCTGCGGCAAGCTTGAAAAAGATCTCCAAGAACAGAGAAATCAGGTACTAATTAACTCTGTACCGCCTGGTTATGAACATGTCCAGCCTTCTGTTCAGCTTTTTGTTCAGCCTACTGCTCCTTCTCAGCAGCAGACGGGTACCATGTTCTCTAGTACTGGCAACTCTAACAGCTCACGCCAAAATCTCTCAGGCCAAAACCTCAACATAGGACCCCAGTTCTCTCCTAACGTGGGTGGCCAATTCAATAGTAATGCTGGTTTTTTTCCTCCTTTCCCTGTCCAGCCTAATTACTTTACTGGCATGACTGGCTGCTTCCCACAGAACTATAACCCTAGTTTTGGTTTCCCTGGTCAAGCTGGCAATGGGGGATTCATACAAGGAAATAATGTGAATCTGAAAGATATTAATGGTGGTAGAAAAGTTAATAAAAACAAGAGGAAACCGTTTAAGAAATACTGGACCCGCTCCCAAACTAAAAACAAAAGCTCCAACCTGGTGATTAGAGAGAAGGTTGACAGTAGGGACCTCTCTGGTAATACTAAGGAAAGAGAGGAGGTGTTTGGTAAAGGAAAAGAAATAGTGGGGCCTTCTGACCATGAGTCAGAGTTTGGTGAACTTGAAGAACTAAGAGCGGCCAACCTGGCTCTAAAGTCACAACTTAGGATGGAAAGAGAAAAGCAGCACAACCCAGTCGTAACTTCTGCCTCAGCAGCTATTGCCACTGCTTCCTCCCTGGAAGGTATTCCTCATCATACTTTAGCTAATTTTTTCCCTTTTAATAGTTTAAATGATTCCCAAATAGTGGGTCTTTTAGAAGACCTGGGAATTTCTTTAGGAGTAGACAATATGGATAGTTTAAATATGATAAACTCAATTAGATCAATGGAGTCTAACAGAATTTTGAACATTCTGGATGGGATTGCTTATACCATCAAGACTCAGAACTCTTTTGAAGTTCTGTCCAGGCTTGATATTTCCAATGATTAGAATTTTAAATTGGAATATCAGAGGTCTAGGTCTTCCTGAGAAAAGAAGACATCTGACTGAAATGATTAGAAAGGATAACTTTAGTGTAATTAGCCTTCAAGAAACAAAAAAAGTTTCTTTTACTAATAGATTTTTAAATTCTATAATTAGAAACTTTTCCTAGAGCTTTCTTCCTTCTAAAGGGTCTTCAGGAGGTATTCTGGTAGGCTTCAATGAATTCCTATTTGAGCTAGTTAAATGGGATATTAGAGACTTTACTGTCACTGTAATTTTAGAAAGCAAAGCTGACAATATTAAGTGGGCCTACACTTCAGTGTATGGTCCTGTGCTTTCAAGGCAGAAAATTGCCTTTTGGCAAGAACTCACCAACATTGCTACCTCCATGACCTTTCCTTGGGCTGTTGGTGGTGATTTTAATATTATTAGATGGAGGAGTGAAAAAGTAGGTGTCAACTTTGATGTTAGAAATATGTCTTTATTTAATAATTGGATAGATACTTTTGGTTTGCAAAACTTTAAGTGTCCTAATAGGAATTATACTTGGTTTAGAGGGGGAAGAAGTAGACAAAAAGCTTGTCTAGACAGATTCTTCATCTGCCCTTCTTGGTTGAAAGTTAAGAGGTTAACAAAGGTTTATCTCAACTGGTGGCAGGAGGAGTCTCTGGACCTTAACAAAGGTTATCTTGGACTCACAAAATTGCTACCCTTAGAAGAAAGTTAAGAGGTTGGAGTAAAAACATTAACAGGGACATTAGAGAAAAAAAGGTAAAAGTTGTAGATAAAATTAAGGAACTAGATAGCTTTAGTGATGATAGAGATCTATTGGATGATGAACTTGAAAATCTCTTCCAATTAAAAAAAGAACTCTCAGATATTTATGCTGAAGAGGAAATATATTGGAAGCAAAGATCTAGACTGACTTGGCTTAAAGAGGGAGATGCAAATACCAAGTTCTATCATTCAATTGCTAATCATAGAAGTAGAAATAATAAAATTTCTCATCTTTTTATTGATGAGGTAGAATGTAGAGATCCTCAAATTATCCACAACCATATTATGGCATATTATGCCAATATTTTTGGTCAAAGTGGTAATGTTTGGAATTCTTTAAATGACAATGTTTGGGAGGAACATGAAATTGTCAGTGAAGAGGATAATTGCCTCCTCTCTCCTCCTTTTACAGAACTTGAAATAAAAGCAGCTGTGTTTGATATGGGGGCTGAGAAATCCCCTGGCCCTGATGGGTTTCCCATGCTCTTCTATCATAAGTTCTGGGACATACTTAAAGAGGATATTCTTAAACTCTTTAAGGACTTCTATGATGATAAACTAAATATCTCTCACTTTAACAGAGCATGTATAAGCCTCATCCCAAAGGTGGCTCATGCCTCAAAAATCAAAGACTATAGACCTATTAGTCTTATCAATTGTAGCTTTAAAATTTTTACTAAGGTTTTGGCAAATAGACTAGCCCCTATACTGGATAAAATCATTCAGCCTTCTCAGAGTGCTTTCTTAAAGGGTAGATTTATCTTAGATGGTGTAATAGCTGCCCATGAGGTACTCCACTCAGTTCACAATTCTAAAGAAAAAGGAATTCTTCTCAAATTGGATTTTGAGAAAGCTTTCGACTATGTGAACTGGGAGTATATTTTAAAAACTCTAAAACAAAGGGGTTTTAATAATAAATGGATGAACTGGATTAGATCCATTCTGGTAGGAGGTAGAAATACAGTTAATATTAATGGTTCCTTAGGAAAGTATTTTTCCTGCCAGAGAGGCTTGAGACAAGGAGACCCATTATCTCCTTACCTCTTTATTCTGGCTGCTGAAGGATTAGCCAAACTAATTTATAAAGGGTCAAAAAATGGTCATTTCCAAGGCTTAGGAACTATCCTCCCTGATAATAACAAACTGATTCACCTGCAATACGCAGATGACACTTTGTTATTCCTAAAAGTTGACCAAATTATGATTGAAAAAATGCAATGGACCCTTAAAGCCTTTGAAGGAGCTTCTGGTCTCAAGATAAATTTCTCTAAATCAGAAATTATTCCTCTTAACATCAGTTTGGAGGAAACAAACCAGTTGGCTAATATCCTTTGTTGTAAAATAGGAAAACTTCCCCTTAAATACTTAGGTTTACCTTTACATTGGAAACAACCTAATAGAGGTGATTGGAAGGAGATGGTAGATAAAGTCAGAATCAAACTTCCAACCTGGAAAGGTAAAATGCTTTCTATGGGTGGAAGACTAGTTCTTATAAACTCCACCCTGTCTGCGGTCCCTCTTTATTTCTTGTCAATGTTCAAAGCTCCTAGTTGGGTGATTAAAGACATAGATAAAATCCGCAGAAAGTTTCTTTGGGCAGGAGTAAGAGAGGATTCTAATAAGAATTCGTATAGTCTGGCTTGCTGGGATAATATTTGTAGGAACAAAATTCATGGTGGTTGGGGTATACTTAACCTAAAACACATGAATTTAGCCTTATTAGGTAAATGAGCTTGGAAGTTCCTGCATAATAAGTGTAGTAGCATTTGATTAAGTATTATTAGAAACAAATATAGATTTCATAATTCCTCTAACTTCTCTCCCTTTTGGTCAAATATTCAGAGAATCATGCAGTTGGTAAAAATTGGAGGTACAAAAATTATAGGTAATGGTAAGAATACCTCCTTTTGGCATGATAGATGGTATGAAAATGATCTTTTAAAAGATAAATTCCCTAAGTTGTTCAGCAAGGTTAAAAAAAATCATTTTTCAATTGCTCAAATTTGGTCTGATGGAAATCCTAGTTTTAGGTTAAAAAGAGGGATTTCTTTGGAACTTAGGAGGGAGAAAGATGAGGCAATTAACCTTCTCTCGAATTTTAACTTTACTTTTGAAGAGGATAGCTTCCTCTGGCAGTGGGAAAATTCTGGGGTGTACACGGTTAAATCGATGTACAATTTCCTTAATAATGGTGGTACTAATGTTATTTTTGAAAACACTGTGTGGAAGCTCAAAATTCCACTTAAGTGTAAGCTTTTTCTCTGGCTGTCTTTAAATAATAAAATCTTAACGAGAGACAATTTAATTTCTAGAGGATGGCAAGGTGATACCACTTGTAGCTTTTGCAATCAAAACGAGACTATTGATCACTTATTTTTCCACTGCCAACAGGCTTCTACGTTTTGGCATACTATTACTGATAGTATTCCTCAAGGTTACCCTTTAGATATCAATTCTATTAATGACTTCTGGTCCTCAACCTCTCTTTTGCACAAAGAAAGAGGCTGTTTTTATAAAACTTTATTTGCTGCCTGGATTTGGGTTATTTGGAATGAAAGGAATAGTAGAACCTTTAATTCCAGTACTGGTATTAACCCTTTTAACTTAGTAGCGGCAGCCATGCATCTTTTCTATGTGTGGACAGGTACAAGAACTGGTTTGGAGCAGAGGATCAGGAGGGATGCCGGTACCAATGGCCTTACTAGTACAGGCCAGCCCAGAAGTAGGGCTGAGATTGATAGAAATACTGAGCAAGCAATGGATGTTGAAGATGAAGATTTATTGGGAGATGTGTGAAGACTTGTTTTTCTTTTTCTGTTCAGTGTAGTAAGCTTGTAGTAGGTTGGAGGTTATATTGATGTAACTACAAACAACCTTGTTTTCCCTTTTTTTTTTCTGGTACAATCACCTCTGGTGATTGACTTCTGTAAGACTTTGTTTTGCATCAGTAAAGTATGCAGGCTGCTGTTTATGGTGGCTTTTTTCAAAAAAAAAAAACTTAGACCTCCGATTTATCTTCAAACAAAAAAAAAAAAAACAAAAAAACAAAACAAAAAACGGAGAGCCTCACCATTTTTTTTCATACAAATCCTATCGCCATATATACAGTAATGTTCCGTTGCTGTGGCAAGTGTGCATTGACATTGATCGAACTTTTGTTTGGCAAATAGTTACTTTTGAATGGCTCTAGAAATACAGTAGGTAAGATGTTGATTTTATCTTATGCACACTCCATTGTTTCCATTGGCTGAGACATACCGATAGTAACAACTCTAATAGATGGTCGAAAAAAAATAAACAAGTAATTACTTTATACAATGTATGAAGCTGATATACAATTAGTCAGATTTTAGATGTGTTCTAATTAAATTTTATTTCGTCACTTAAATTTTTATCTTGTAATTTGGAAGACTTTATTTATTTAAAGAAATATTACTCGACAATCATGAACCAGCGTTACAAAATAGCCTTAATTAAACATTTTTAAATTTGAGGCAAAAAAACTGACAAATAAAATGGCTTAAGTTGTCAGTTATCAGTTCTCACTAGGAATGAAGCTATACATTACCATATCACTAATCTTGCCCTTGTGAATCAAATATTTTTTTAATATCCCTTCCTTAGTAAATCCAGCCTTCTCCAAGACCTTCTGTGACCCCACATTCTGTACCAACACCAATGCTTCCAGCCTCTCTAATCCCTCCATGTCTCCAAAAATTGTCCCCAAAACTAGTTTTACTGCCTCAGTTGTGATTCCTCTCCCCCAATACTGCGATGCAATAACATATCCCAGCTCGGCACGGCACTGATGCTCAGCTGTGCGGCGTGTCACCTGATACGAAACAGAAAGAATTAGCCTTAAATCACGTTTTTTTAAGTGCTATCACAAGTTCACAGTCAAAGTAATTGGAAAAAAGATTAGGTTGAAGTCGTTTCGACATAAATTTGTAGTCAGAGATATTCTGAACCTATTTTGCTGTGATTTCGTAAGAAATTTTGTAATTTTTGCACTTCAACGAGATTGTGATGATATTCTAGTAAAAAGACGAACATTTATCAAAGGGAACATGCCGTTAACAAATTGAAATTTGAAATGGTGATTTTATTTTATTTTGAGAAATGTGAACAAGACGAACTTGTCATCGACAAAATATAAAGAACTAAGCAAATGACCATAAGAGATATATTATACATGAAACAGCACAATAGCATTAATTACCTACGGTAGAATTAATTAGTAATTATTTTTTTCCAGAGGAAACCCCACAAAACATGTTTATTTCAAATTACCGAGATGGCACCGACAGGTCGACCATCAAGACAGATAGCACGCATCCACGGATGCGGCAGCACAGTTTCTTCCATGAAAGTGAGCACGTCTTCCTTGTTAGTGAAGGTGTCCCAGCGCCACCATGGGGAAACCCGGTCATCAGAAGCCCAGACAAAGTAATCATCCACATCCGTCAGTTCGAATTCTCGGAGAGTCACCGTAAGGGGCTGGCGGCTTCGGTTTATTTCTGTTGTCTGTTCATCCATTTCGAGTAAAATAAAGGGATGGTTCTTATTTCCGAGAGGATTTGTTTGTGTCCGATGGAGAAGAAAGTTTGGTATTTATAAGGTCTCAGCAAGGTATCTGTCCAATGAAGAGATAAATTGTATAAAGAAATTAAAGAGTTTCGGATGGAGTCTGTTTCCTACTTCTAGTCAGATGATCTAAACTATGATTTGACTTTTTGTCTTAAACAAGGACATATCTTCAACATTTGATCAGGGAAAATTGTTCATGCATGTCGGTCTGCTTGTAGAATCATTAACTACTATGCTTGTTAAATGAATCTCTTCTCTTCTCTTGTTAGAGGGAAATCTGTTTATTAGGAAGTTCAGAAATAAGCGGAAATAAAACCAATAGGCTAGGGAAGGTATTGACAGTAAGGGATGCAGGTAAGAGGAGTTGTTCTTGGAATTGGTGCTAGGGTAGGGGCGGCATTGACATGGGTCAGCATCAGATGCCTTTCTTTCCTTTCACAGAGATGAGTAGCAATAGGGCTAAAGTGGTAAGAGTAAGCCTAAGAGGTTGATTTCTATAACGGGTTTCCAGGCGAGCGCAAGAGAATAGGGTTTCTTATTAGGCGTCTGAAAGGAGAGTGGAGTAGATTCACTAGAGGCAGACTAGGAAGCTTTACTTACCAAAACGAGTCAACCGGCCCACCCACCCTTTTTCACACCTGATACTTTTGATTCAATACCATCATCGGCATAAAGTGAACTAGATTCTTTAAAATATTTGCGAAGAACGAATTAATCCTTTATTTTTTTTTGAAGTACCCTCCCCTGAGACAGAAAAAGAGAAAAAAAGAAATGGAATGCCATATATGGAATGAATAATCAAGAAAAGATCTTTCTTGATTATTTCTTCCATATTGATTCATATACAATTCTTATCATGATTCATGAACGAATGCCTAATTCTTTATATTTATTCATTGATATAACGAGTATTTTATTGAAAGATTCAGTTATTACCGAACAAAGAGAGATTCTCATTATAAAGGATAAGATCAATTCGGAAGCAACTTTTTGATTATTCTAGCAGACAGAATTCCATTGGTCTAATTTGGGACTCTCCGATGTATCTTTATTCTGTCTACCCCCAAAGAAAGATGCCGATAATACCGAACTCTAGTCCTTTCATTTTTTGTGGCCATAGAGGGCTATGAAGCTGATGTTTCATGTACGGTTTTGAAATAGCGATGAAAAATGTGATGTTATTATCGACTATGATTATCTAACAGTTCAAGTACAGTTGATATAGTTGAAGCACAGTCCAAATATGGTTTTTGGGGGTGGAATCTGTGGCGTCAGCCTATAGGCTTTCTAGTTTTTCTCATTTCTTCTCTAGCCGAATGTGAGAGATTGCCCTTTGATTTACCAGAAGGAGAGGAGGAATTAGTAGCAGGTTATCAAACCGAATATTCGGGTATCAAATATGCTCTCTTTTATCTTGCTTCTTACCTAAATCTATTAGTTTCTTCGTTATTTGTCACAGTTCTTTACTTAGGTGGGTGGAATTTTTGGAATGACAATTGATATCTTTATTACATTAGCTAAGACTTATTTGTTTCTCTTCATTTCTATCACAACAAGATGGACTTTACCTAGGATGAGAATAGACCAGTTATTAAATCTTGGATGAAAATTTCTTTTCGAAAGATCGTCGTAGTTTATTTATATTTCAAATTGATTGTATTGATCATGTAATTGAAGAGCATATTATCAGCAATAGCATGTCTGCACTAAATCGATCTGATAGCTAGGAGTAGGCAGGCTGGCTCGGGGACATCGAGCTTCTATCTAGTATGTGTCGTAGGCTCCGGTACTACATCTGATAGGGTTGTGTCCGTCTTCGGGTATGTAATCATCGAAAGAAGTGCTTAACACTGGTGGGGCTAGGGCTCGGGTACCTCATATGATAGGGCAAGCGTACGTAAGTAAAAGTGTCAGGCGATCCTAGTTATCGTTTTCCGGCGTGATCCATCGAAACGAAATCAAAGTCTTAGAGTTCTGGCTTTCTCCTCTTTCCCCATTTGCCTGACTCGCTTCCTTATCTGCTGTTCTAAACCACCAATCCCTGCTCCCAGTGAGTAACTAGTTGTTCTACAAAGGGTGTCACATGAGCCCCTTTCATATCTACCTTTCCACCACCTGCCGCTTAGGCATCAACTAAACTACGAGAGAAACAAACGGAAGGAACGCTTGCATTCTGCTGCATCAAAACCCGCCTCTGTTAAGCTTTGACACTAGTCCTTGAATGAACAAATTACGGTAGACTTCGTAGGGGAGCACACCCTCGAAAGTCATTAATGCTCCTTTTACTATCTTCTATGATACCAATCGCCCTCTTCTCATTCTTATTCTTCGATATATATAGTCTAAGCAGATTGACGATCTAGGCTCCAAAGAAGCAAGAAGCTTGGTGCCATGGGCGTATGAAAACTACTGTGTGTAGGTTATCAAAAGCAAACTCTTCTGTGTACAATGTATCCCTTCAGAAGGAGAAATCTCACAGTACCCGATGGTATATATAGTTGTTCAGCTCTCTTTTTAAATACTCTTCTTTGATGAGTTCTCTAAAAAAGCGCAAAGACACTGCCTGCAAGCTGTCCGAATTTCACTAGCTTCTTTTTTAAGCTCTAAATGGAATAGAAAATAAACATATGTTGAGAAAGATTCACAGTACAAGCAAACATACCAAAAAAGTAGATAGAACGAGAGAGATGATGTTCCTATTTATCCACTTACGCATCAAGCCACTAGTGGGCTTATTGAGCTAAGCCAGAGATTCTGGACACTTTTTACTCTTTTATTCCAAAATAGAGTTTAGAAAATTATATCAAGATAGATTGGGTTATTCCACTTTTTATGGTCCATGCTGTAACCGTACGCAACTTGTGTTGTACTGGCTCCCTATATTGTGCAATTAACCCGGAGGCCCCCAAAATTGATTGAACACGGATTTCATCGGGAAATCTTATCCATACGTGATTTTATATGGTTGGCCGATGTTCAAGGTGAAAAACCGAAAGTCATCGACGACAACCTAAACCCAGAATGGGACGAGACCTTTTATCTCATTGTAGAGGATAAAGATACCCTATAGTTCTTGAAGTACAACGAATTTTATATCTATGTATGTCTTTAGAGCAAGCTGGTTGGTTAACATGGTTTTAGGGCAGGGGTCGAAATGCCGTCTTCCCGGCTGAAGCAGAGACCGAACAAATTGCACAGGAGAGAGTGGCCTCGGAAGACTATGCGAGCAAAAAATGAAGCTTATTTTATTAAGCCCGGGGTGTCCTAACGAAGCCGGATGCACTGTGGGTTTAGAAAAGACACTCATTATATACGATAACATGGCCCAAATTCTCTTCTTTCTTTTTGACATTTTTTCTTCAATATAGGATATTTTATAAAGTATCATTCTCATCTTATTTATTATAGAAGAAGACAGCCATAAGAAGGATAATAGCCTCGAAAAAAGATACTACCCTAGGAACGTATTTTATATGCTTAACAGCAAAAGCTAGCCAAGACTGGGAAGATATGATTTCAAGGGCTAGCTAGGGTACTTCTTCAACGTTGGATAATGGCACTGCATTAAGGTTAAATCAATTTAGCTTTTTATTTTGCGCGGATTCCACTGTTTAATAAACACACTATTTACGAGAAAAAAGAAAAACAAGAAAAGAAAAACTGGTACTGAGCAAGACAAGAGGATCGAACGAACGAAGAGAGGAAGATACTCAACACCCAGAAGAGAAGGAGAGAATAAACCAAACACTGAGAGGTAAGCGCTAGAGCCTGAGAGAGAGGAATTAACGAACAAAGAAAGGGAATTACTCGAACCAGAAAGATAGGATTTCACGCACACAGAGGAGTGAAGGATTTGCTACACGCACGGAACTTCTGGTTCCTATTTATCACAAGACTACAGAAATGCTTTTCTCACAATAACAAATCCAAGAAAAAAGCTCCAGAAATTTATCTTAATTAACCCAGAAAATACGACAAGGATTATCGTATAATGACGTGTCGATACGTTCGTACCTCAAAATAGTCAGTTAGGTTCGAGCACGAGGGCGGCACCTCGCTCTTCTAGTTGTATAGTTTCTCCTTTCTAGTTGACAGAAACGCGGGATGTTCACGGGGGGTGCGGGTGGTACGAGACAACAAAGGAGATGATCTGCCCCTATTTTGCATTTCCTCTTGTCGATTTTAGCTTGGGAAATCCTTGAGGTATCGGGCAAACGCAGGCGTCCTACTACGTAGGGTAAAAACGCGAGACGGCAGACTGAACAAAGGAAATTACCAACCTAAAGAGAGTATACGGGCTTGCGTGTGTAGTTACCCTCTTGCGGAACCATCCTGGATGCAGTACCAAAAAGCGGGCTGCATATGGGTCGTACGAGACCAACAGGGTGAGGTAAGGCGTTCGCACGGAGGATGCCGCACGGGGCAGAGACCCGGCTACTGAAACAAAACGGAGGGAAGTCAATAAGTAAGGGCTTCCTGACGATGAACTACCGATTCTCACCAGAGAGATTCAGCATCTGCCGACTGCCTCCAGAGAAGGAGGGGGACAGGCCTCGAATGAATTGAGGCCCAAGCCCAGCATCCTTTCGGATACGACATGAAAAATCGTGACCTTCCGAGGAGGTTCCCACTAGTCAGACACTCCCGTGGGTAGAAGGAGATAAAGACTGTGGACCAAAGTAAGCAAGCACCTGGTACTTAGGCCAGCAGGGGCAGGCTCCCTGCTATCAGGATGTTGTAAGGTTCAAGAACAGAGAACTATAAGAGGTCCGGGGCTCAGGTAAGTCATACTGACGCACAGATAACCAAAATATAGTATGCGCTGGGTGTAAAAGGGTGAAAGTCCACACTGACCATCAACTTCTACTACTTTTCTAACTAACTGGAGAAAAAATAAGGAATTGAATAAAAGCAATCCAGTCTGGAAGAATAACTTGCTTGACTTCATTCAGGTCTCTGTCAAGGATTTGCTTGAGGGAAATCGCCTATTTCAAAAAGGTATTGATTTCAATCAATCAAGTCTGGGACAAGTACTTGCTTGATTTTCATCAAGTCTATTCTTTACCAACGGAATTGCGGGATACTTCACTCAACTAAAAGCTGGTTAAGAAGGAAGGCACGGATAGAAAGAGAAAGTAAAAAATACCAACGCTTTGCACTCCATTCCTGCCGAGTGAACCGTACCGACGAGCCTACCAATCCGGGATTGACTTTTTTAGGATTATTTAGTTAGACTTCATTCAAGTCCCTGCACTAGCTCAGAAAGCTGAGGCAGCGTGGGGTCGGACCACATATCCCTATTGTGAAGAGGGTTTTCTGTGCCGTGCGTGCTGTTCTGTTTTACTGTCAGGCTCGTTCTTTTCTACTCTTGATTTGGCTAGAAATCGTTTGGGCTGCGGACCACGGTAGAGATCAAATGCAAACTTGTTTTATTGCGCATCTTCCTTATTTTTCTTCTTATAAATACAAGACCACTTCTTCTCCATTTTGGCGGTCGTGTCACCAACAATTCTTTTTCTTTCTTCCTAGACCCACCTTTCGATCAGCCTAAACAAACATTATTACTCATGCCAGACCGAGCGCTTAGAAGCAGAGCTCAAGTTTATGTAGCGAGAGCTAAAGCTATAGTGAGGCAGAAAGCGCTTTTTCCTCTTATCCCACGAAAGAGGACTTCCGCATTTTCTCACATACAACAATTTGAGGTAAGATCTTCCTTCCAATCTCAGTCGTACTACTACTTATAGTATAGATAGAGGACGGCTTTCCTTCGGGCAATCGTCCGTCTTTCTCTTCGGAGATCAAGTTCAAGGCGCGTAGCGTCAGTGAATGGCTGGGAATGGAAATGACTGAATCAGTTTACACTACTAGCTTCGTTGTGGATGAAGCAGACTTTTCTACGTTTGGCATCTCAATAGCACCTATTGTGGCTACGGTAAAAAGAGACAGAAAAGAAGGAGGGCGTTAGCTCTGTCAAAATGTTCTGTTGCCCTGAATGAATTTAAGCAGTTTTTTTTTAGGGTTTCATTTTTAGCTTATTCATCGCTTCACATACCGTTTTGCAACTCTTCAAGGAGGAAAATAAAACATCAAAATACTGATACTCGCGGCAGGTTAGCAGCCGGTAGCGAGTATAAGCCATTGAAGCGGCGCTTGGGCAGGTGAGGTACCCTCCTTTCAGATCAGAAATATCCGGGGTGTTTTCCCCTTTTTAGAACTTATACGGCTTTGAAATCTCCCAGGGTAAAGGCTTGCATAGCACAGGTAGGTTCATCTTGATGGGCACTAGCTCCCCGCGGCTGTTTCCATTCATCGGTTAATATTATAATTCCACAAGAAAAAAGAAACTCAACCATTCCAATAGCAATGGTGTGATATATGGTTATTTTAGTCTTCCTTGGTCGGCCCCATGCTTTTTCCTTTCGAGGCGCATCAGCCGCTTCCATAACAGAAAGCCACACACCTATATCGCTTTAAGCATTGTCCGGAGTATTGGAAGCTCCCCGTCTTTGCTCTAAGACGACCTGGCGCTGGAACTTTATATGCTTTGCGAGATGATCAACATAAGTGGCAACCCTTACTAAAGTTGAATAACTTCCCTCATAGAACACTTCGGAAAAGACATGAATACGGATTCCCTCTAGGTCATATGAGCCCAACCCGTTGAGCAGAGCAATGACACTCGGGTCAAGACTAGCTTGAGCTAGAAGAATTTCCTTCGCAGACGGGCTATCCGGATTCAAAATTTGCGAAAGAAAATTAGGGATGGTTTTATGAACTCTGCGTAAAATACCATTGTCATTTCTTCAACGGCTTGTTGCAAGATTTGCAGTTTATTTGTTTCCCTCATATCCCTCCTATTTTTTTTTCCCATCCTCGTTTTAAGAGCAATTTTTTTATACCGATACTGATTCCCCGAATTGCTTGCGCTAACTCCCAACATATCAACGCCCATTTTCATTAACTTTCGTTCTTAGTCAATAAGAACCTGAGTATTTGTGTTGTGATTTTCTCTGTTTTGTATGAAAGTGAGTGCGGTTCTTATGAAGTGTGTTTTTTGCTTAGTAAGTAGATAGTGGTGTCTGTCTATTTTCTTCTAGTTAGTTATATGAAGCTCCATAGAAGTTCTTCAAGGGAAGAAAGGGCTTGATAGGCCTGCATACATAGAACTAGGTGCTGGGCTATTAACTTTGAAAGAGGTCTCAATGGTCTACACAACGAATACATAGGGCCCTTGCTTGTGTGGATCACACTTCTTCGAGGAAAGCGCCTAATGCCGACGAATGCAATCGGATAGTGCCAGCAGACAGACCTATCGAATGAGTTTATATCCTTGCTTGGCCATAGAGGATCCAGCCGCTATGATAGGAGACAGGTTCCTTGCTTATTCACTAGGTCATGGACGAGAAATTCCAATAATTTTTATATTTCTTTGTGTGCATTCTTGGAAAGATCTAGCTGTCAGACCACAACTGAGTAGTAAGCATAATGCAAACTTCGAGGTAGCTATGAGTGAATGATGCTTTGTCCTAGTTTGCCAAGAAGACAAGACTGCATTTCTGCCTACATCAATTGCACGGCTATTTGGGACTGATGGACCAACTAGAAATTAGTGAACTATGACGAAGGAGATTGACTATTGTTTTTGAGAGTTTGTTAACTTCGGTCAATCCATTTCTTTCTTCTTCGACAAGCCTGGGAACACATATTGCAACATTGGCCTTGACAAGGCAAGGCAGGAAGTGGCTAAAGCTAGAGTACTTGATAGAATCGGACGTCACAAAGTGCTTTGACACAATCATATCTTACTTCTTGACTCTTTGCCATTGCCATATTACCATTCTGGAACTTCTTGAATTCGCTTCGCGCCTTCCCTTACAAAAAGGTATACTCTGTCGCAACCGCTCCCACTGCTTAAAGAGGAGAACTCCCTCTCGCCGGTGCTCACGTCTACCATCTCGATTGTTGAAAGACAAGATAGGAAGAGGGGTACCTGCTCTTATATTATGCGCCTGATGCTTATAGGTCAAGAAGGAGTCGCTTAGGAGGACTGAGGATAGGCTTTGGCTTAGTTAGTACACTGAAGACTGATTCTTTAAGCTTCCATTCATTCAGAAAAGGAGGTCCGTCTTGATCATATTCAATCTTCCTTATCAAGCATCTCTAGCGCTATTATTGCCAGAAAATTTTACTCTCAAAGCCTACGCGAAGGAGGTCTTGATTTGGCTTACACGTCTCGACTAAGGCATGCAGACCGAGTGCACAAAAAGTGGAGTACAACAACAGCGGAACTTCTCTAGTGCCTCAAGCTAGATATATCAAAGTGCTTCTGATCAAGAAGGTATTTGCGGAATGTCAGTAGTTGAAAGAAAAGGCTTTGATTTCCATTGAGTTCAAGGGCTGGCTATTATTATGCTACCAATGCAGTAGTTCAATGCTTTCCTTTTTGCTCTTGCTAATAGACTAGGCAATCGGTCAGCTTCTTTTCATTTCAAGTACTACTCAAAGGGAATCTTCTTATTGACTGACACAATAATGCATCAATATCTAGAAAAAAAGAAGAGGAGAAGTAAAAAAACTTATTAGATACCAGAGTCAATGCAATGCTATCGAATAAGTTATATCTTATCTACTATTGGATTTGAACCAATGACTCCTGCCGTATGAAAGCAATACTCTAACCACTGAGTTAAGTAGGTAATTTAAAACCAAAAAGACAAATGGTTCACTAATTATCTCTAGAAGATGTCAGCCCATCTATTACGAGTAAACAGATCATAGATTTGTGTCACTTGATCTATCTTTCAATCAAATTCTTTCCCGGCTGACTGGCCCTTCTTTTTATGAGAATTGAGTGTTGGCGGCTATAGGGTCTTTTCATTCAAGTAGAGCACCTCCTACGTAATGCTTTGAACATCAGCTTATTCTGTTCTGAGAAAGAAAAAGACTTGATTTTCTGGTCAGCAATCTATCCAGCATAATGGGACTCACAATCGTACTCATGATAGGGTTTTAAGATGTATCCTGTGTCATATTCCACTTGAGGATATAGACTCGCTCCGCGCCTAGCCTAGAAGAAAGAGTACTTGATTGTTGAATATGGCTTGTGTCATTGACCTTCTTTTTGAAGAATTGTGGATGATTGCACAAGATGCTAGATATAGTGAATGAAATCTCAATCTGAAAGCAGCATAGAAAATTTGATCTTTGAATGCAAGACTCTTGTCTCATTTCAAAGTAGATCAAACATCTCTTGTGAATACACAACAACCATTAGTAAACTTATTAAATTTTTGATCGAAAGCATATAAACTTCTTTGAGCTTCGTGCATTACTTCAAGCTGTCAAAGCGATCAGGGGTTAGTTAGTGCCTTAGAGTAGAGGTAGGTAGTAAGTTTTTCAAGGAGAAGAAAGCTTGTGAAAGTCTCAAAAAGAGGCACTTCAAAGATGCTATCACTATGTAGGTATGGAGCGGGCAGGAGTGATGATCAAGGGTGCCGCGGAAGAGCTGTAGCATGATGAACCTGAGGCGCGCAGCGGTGAAATACCTTATGTATGTCGGACCTATACCACATAATGGAAGTCGGCTCACCCAAAGAGTGTGTAAAAAAACAAAAAGGATTCTATTTATTAAATGTCATTATTCAATCATCAAATACTACTAGATCTCTCAACTCAATTGAGAAAGGCCAAGATTCTCTTTCTAGAGAAAGCAGTTCAAAAGTAAGTAGCAGGATGGACTCTCACAAGAAAGTGGAAGTGTGTTGAATCTATAATAGGGCGTCAGTCTTTGAATTCTGGTGCTTTCATTCTATCCCCTCCCTCTGGCTGAGACGACCATCTTGCCAACTTGAGAGCAGAGCTTAAGGAAGAGATTAATTAGAAAAGGAACATCTATCACACCAACTAGGCCCTAAGCCTTCATTTTGATTTGGCAAGACTTGCATATGAGATTCAAAGTACTTACATTTGCAAGAGCAAGCAGAATCAGGAAGGATTTGGGATGACCAATAAATAATGTGCTTGAGCTTCTTTAAGAAAGTAGAAAGACTCTGTTGAGAGTCAAAGCATAGGTCTCATTTCACTTACTCTAGTTCATTAAATAACTGAACCGTGCATGGGCTTGTTTTGTAGCACTAGTTGCAGTAGTAGACTCTTCATATCATAGTTCTCTCCATTCTCAGGGGAATAGCTGTGGAGTGGGTTCTGTACCAGATAAGAGAAAGCTTTCACTCTTCTCAAGGTAGCGCGATCTCCTTTGTCAGTCTTGGTCTTCTATTTAATGAAGCTACCTCTTCTTATCTCTTTCCTACTGCTGGTGTGGTCTTACTGTTCTTGGTATAGATTGAGGCCGCTAAGGTGACAGAGATGTTTAGAGAATATGGGGTCGTTTGGCAACATCAAAGTTTAGTGGGATCAAGGGTTAAAGTTAGCATTTTGAGATTAGTGTTTGAGGTTAAAGTTAATAAAAGTTAGTACTAACTTAAAGTTAGTAATTGTTGTTTGGCATGATAAGTTAAAGTTAGTGATCAAAGTGAATGCATTTAATTATAACATTCATTTTAATGTAGACATTTTAGAATTCGAAAATTTTAAATCTTGATATTTTTAAAAGATGAAAATTAAAATTTTAAATTTTAAAATTTGAAAATTGAAATTTGAAATTTTGAATTTTGAAATTTGAAATTTTGAAATTTGAAATTTTGAAATTTGAAATTTGAAATTTGAAATTTTGAAATTTTGAAATTTGAAATTTTGAAATTTGAAATTTGAAATTTTGAAATTTGAAATTTGAAATTTGAAATTTTGAAATTTGAAATTTTAAAATTTAAAATTTGAAATTTTTAAATTTTAAAGTTTCTTCTCAAGGTTTTTCTCTTTAGATACAATATAATTTTTTTTTTTTTTTGTGTTTGAGAAAAGCTTAAATATATGGCCAAGTTAGGAAGGTAGTGCTAATCCCGTTGACCCCAAAGTTATTTGGGGATGCAAGCCATGTAGGTTAGCTTATTGGCCCAAAAGTCAAGCTAAACTTGGCAATACCAAACGAGCCCTATATAGGCAGTGAAGAAGAAAGGGAGAGCTGGCTTACTCATAGGAGGGCTGTTCTAGATGCGATTTAGAGACTGCTAAGGTGAAAGAGCCCGACCACGATGAATGAAGGAGGAGGAGATCCGGTAATCCGACTCTGATCTTTCCTGGAAACTCAAATCTCCCCCCCGCTGCGCACCTTGCTCCCGGGATGTCGGTCTCTAAACTAGTTAGGGCCCGTTTGGCGACACCAAGTTTAGCTTGACTTCAACGAGCTAACCTTTGGACCTTACGATCCTTGGGTCAAACAGGATCAGCGCTACTCTCTCTAACTCGATTCTACAGTTATCTGAGCGTTCCCCAACAAAAAAAAAAAAAAAAAACTCGTACCTAAAGAGAAAAATTTGAGAAGAAATCACTGCACGGGAAGGAGATCGTACCTCTCTTCCGATCTCATTTTGTTAGATCTAGTTTTAAATCGAAATTGAAGAATTGAAAGGAGCGAAACCCTAGCCGGAGAGGAAGGAGAAGCGAAGGCTTGGTTGCACGGGAAGGAGATTCGAAAGCTTTTGGTACAATGCTCTCTTCTCTCTTCTTTTTACATGATTTGGTTGTCACGATCTCTCTTTTCTCCATTAATTTCTACTCTTGTTTTGATCTGCTCGTTAAGATTTGAGTAGATACCTTAATCAGTACTGGTAGGATTGAAAATGATGCATATTTCTCATCTTATTTTTCTTTTTTTTATTCTGGTATATTATGGTGCTTGCGCTAGTATAATTAGATATGGTTTGTTTTCTCCTCTTGTATAACTCAATTTGGAGATCATTTTTTGCCTTGGATTCAAGTAATTCAATCTGAACATCACTCATATATATCTCAGATCCAAAACGACATCCCACTGTAGCATTTCATCTACTTTGTGTGCACGTTTTTGATCAATTAACTTGTTTCAGGTTTTAAAATCTTTCAAACTCGAATGAATATTAAACAACTACATACTTGGAAAATCTAATTTCTGGCATATACCACTTTCTTTGTCCAAGTCAGAATAGATCTTTCTTCTTGAAAAATCTATTTACTGCTACGTGCACATCTATAGATGTCATTAACCCCTTTCAGGCTTTCTGGCCTACTTGGAAGTCATTTTTTAAAAAATCAAATCTAATTCAATCCATGTTCAATCCACATTATTCTGTAATTTTTTATTTTCAGAATTTCCATTTTTATTTTCTTCGTCATTGTGATTTTATTAAAATTGTATTTGCATTTGAATGTTATGAGACTAAATATTTGATATTAAAATTGTATTTGAATGTTATGAGACTAAATACCTTGGCCCTGGAGGAACTTCTAAAAGTTTTTTTCTTTAAAGTTGTTTACTAAATATTTGATATTATGACATAAAATGCTCAAAGTACCAAACCGGCAGAATTTGAAGGTGTTTGTATGCACTACTAATTGGTTCACTACTACATACCAGCTACATGCTGTACTTGTGATTCTCAAACTGTTATTTACTGGTACCATTCGGTATTAACTTATTTCAATCTTTACAGGATTGATGCACTTCTTGGAGGTAGTTTGAGGCAAGGTCAGGTGACTGAAATAGCAGGGCCCTCATCGTCTGGCAAAACACAAGTAAACCTTTATTTCTTCTCAAATTGCTGAATTTTACATTTTGAAATTTGGTAATGAGCTTTCAGTCAAATAGGCAGTCTCATCATTAATTTGTAGGTGTGTCTCTCTTCTGCCACTCAATGTAGTATTAAACCCAATGTAGTATTAAACCAAATCCAAACAACTTTCCTATTCCCTCTCTGTATCGGTCCATTGTTGCATATATATCTTTTGTACCCCAGGTATTAAGGAGATGCGATGTTCTGTGTAGTTAATTCCAAAAGTACCCCTGTTGTTCATTCTTTTTATTGTGGAACCTTTACTTATTATTGATGTTATCCTTCTCATAGAAATGTCAATCGAGGAAGAATATTCAAGCTATGGCGAATCATCAAGTGATGAAGAATTGGATGATGTTATTGTATCAATCGTTCGTTGGACACACCATGCAATGCTAATTAATACGCATTATTTTAAGGAAGTGAGAAATGACCGAGACCTAACAGGGAAGCAATATATTCTAGGTATATTAAACGGCCACCATGAACGTTGCTATGACAAGTTTAGAATGAGCACAGAGAATTTCAATGTTTTGTGTGATATATTGAAAGAAAAAGGTTTAGAAGCTCGTGGGGATGTGATAATAGAGGAGCAAGTAGCAATGTTCCTTCAAATTGTTGGTCATTCTCACACATTGCGGATAATAGGCGAGGATTTCCAACATTCAATAGAAACAATATGGAGATGTTTTCGTGATGTTCTACAGTGTATTCTGCGTTTGCAACCAGAGTACATCAGATTGCCTAGCCAAAATGCGTGGGTCCATCCGAAAGTGTCTGAAGGGACACGACATGCTGCATTCAAGGTATTTTAATTTTTAAATTTTGAAAAAAATAAAAGTAAATTAACACGTAAAATTTGTTAACAACTGTAAAATATATTTCTATAGGATGCATTAGGCGCAATTGATGGTACACATATTATGGCGTATCCAGACAAAGGTGATCCGTATCCTCAGCGATTTCGGAATAGGAAGGGAATCAACTCTCAAAATGTTATGGCTGTCGTCGATTTTGATGGTAACTTTCTAGCTGTTGTTACTGGTTGGGAGGGGTCGGCTCATGACAATTTGATACTTCAAACAGCAGTTCAAGATGGGTTTGTTGTTCCACCAGGCAAGTATTATCTTGTAGATGGTGGTTATGCAAATACTAGACAATTCCTGAGTCCATATCGCAACACAACTTACCATTTGGCACAATTTCGTGCTTATCAACAAGGCCAACGACAATATGATCCAGAAGAGTTGTTCAATTATCGCCATGCTCAACTGCGAAATATTGTAGAGAAAACATTTGGTGTTCTTAAATCTCGCTTTAAAATCTGTGTACTCATGCGCAAGTACAAGTTCAGAACCCAAAAAAATGTTATCAAGGCATGCTGTATTCTTCATAACTTCATCAAGAGCCAAAATCGTCTTCAAGATGTTTCTGATGAATGTTTGTTTGATCAAGGGATAGTGAATGATACCTTTAGCAATGACCAATTAGCTGGAGATACAGGAACCGTCAATACACAGGTAGATGATTTAAGAGAGGCTATAAAGAATATTTTATGGAATAGTAGATGATTTCATGCATTCAGTCTACTTGTTAGCAATAAAATGATCTTTATTACATGCTGGTAAATTTTCTATGTACTTGCAGTAGTTAAACTTCTATGTACTTGTCTGTAATAAAAGGATGTTTGAATATATGTTGGTAATAGTTCATTTGTATTGAAATATTTTTGTTCACTGGTTACTGGAACTTGCTAGAGAAGTAAAAAATGCTAGAAATAATTTAATACTTCAAATCAGATTTGGTGACAAAATTCGGTCTCAGGAGCTATTATGCAAGTTTGATCAGCTCCTTATGTCCATATTGCAAATTGCACTGGTAATAGTCCATATTGCAAGTTTGATCAGCTCCTTATGTTCATTGATTAGTGTTTCAATTTGCATTTTGTTGAACTATTTTAATTTAAAATTAGACTATTCTTGAGGCCATCTGAAAAGGCATGCTTGGTATATGGAATTTTGCATTTGTCCTTAGTACATGCTTGGTATAATAATACGTTTTCCATCCAATTGTTTCACAAACTTCATGATTTCAAGCAATGTCTCCAAAGCACAGAAAATAAGAAAAGGAAAGGCACGGACAACTGGGTTCGTACTAATTAACGCTTCTTCTGGGTTTTTGTAATAATGCACTGTGAAATGGTAAAATATGCTTGATTTTTCTCTTTCGAATCCATAATCCATGGTAGAATGTTAGCAAGAACTATCAGATGTATTATTTGCCATCGCTTTGTATTTTCAAATTTTAAATTTCAAATGTTCCAATTTCATATTTTCAAATTTCAAATTTTAAAATTTCAAATTTTCAACTTTTACAATTTTCAAAATTTTAAAATTTCAACTTTTTAAATTTTCAAATTTTCAAATTTTTAAAATTTCAACTTTTTAAAATTTCAAAATTTGAAATTTTCGAATTCTAAAATATCTAGATTAAAATGAATGTTATAAGTGAATGCATTTACTTTGATCACTAACTTTAACCCATCATGCCAAACAACAATTACTAACTTTAAGTTTAGTACTAACCTTTGTTAACTTTAACCTCAAACACTAATCCCAAAATGCTAACTTTAACCCTTGATCCCACTAAACTTTGACGTTGCCAAACGAGCCCTTAATGATCAAAATAAGATAAGGTATACCGATAAGATAAGGTATGTTATGATTCTACAAGCAGGTATATTCATACGGCAAGTCAATTTGATTTTAATACCATAAATATTAAATACGTAAAAGGTCAAAGACAAAGGTCGGATAATAAGTTTCAAGGTTTACAAAGGTCGAAATAAAAAAAATGGTCCCCCGGAAAAAAAAAAGCAATCAAGGTATGAAGTGCAAATGAGGTCACAAAGGAAAAACAATCCACTGGAATTAGAATAGACGCCATTGTGACATAAAAGAATTATTATCCATCGCTTGTGTAACTAATATATACATCATAATCATAATAATCATAAATAAAAATACAGCATAATCATCAGTAAAAATGACAAAATATTGGAAAGAATCTTACAACAATATAGTAGATTGCGTGAAAAATTAATATACATATGCGTTTGGCACCATTGAGTTTAGTTCTAACCTTAGTTAGTGACTAAACTTTCCTAAGGTTAGGTTACCAAATGAGTTGTGGTTAGGAAAGTTAGCGACTAACCAATGTCTAACCTTCTAACCATGCAAAATGGTGAGTTAGAATTTTCTTCTCGCATTAACATGGAGAGAGAAAATATTAAAGTATTTCCTTTCAATTTTTTAATGATGATTAATAATAATTAGTAACTAATAATTAATAATAATAAGTAATTAATAATAATAATAGTTATTATAATAATAATTAAAGTAAATTACTAATTCATAATTCGAAACAAATAATAATATTAATTAATAATTACGAAAATTTTAATAATAATGAATAATAGTTATTGTTATATTAATTATTAATGAATAATTAATGATAATTAATAATTGTTGGAATTCGGAGAAAGTTTGGTGTCCAGCGACCCGCTAAGGGTACCAGCGACCCGCTGGGTCGCGGAACCAGATATGCGTCTGTTCGGTTCTGTAACCGACAGAAGCTATATAATCTCAGATCTAGTGTTCTGTTACTTGGTTGTCTTGGTAATTCCGTCCCTAAAGGTCCAGAACCCTAGAGAGAGATCTGAGAGAGAGAGGGAGCCTTCTCCTCCCTTGCTTGATGGATTTCCAAGCATGAATGAGAAGCACGGCATGTCGGGCACTTGGAATCGTGGATGGTGGCGCTAGGCCCTAACTTGAGGTCGTAGTGCATCGGCCGCATACGGAGAGAGACAGAGGCTGTGCGCAGCGGTTGCATGGTGGCGATGGCTTGCGGTATCGCCTACGAGATCGAAGTCTGGTATATTCGATTCTTCCACAACGGTAATCTAATCCCTATTAGATTTACATTATTCATGATAGGTTTGTAGTAGAGGTCCTACCTACCCAAACCTTCAATAATAATAAGTAATTAATAATTAATAATTCAAAATAAATAATAATATTAATTAATAATTATGGTCATATTTATAATAATTAATAATAGTTAATGTTATATTAATTATTAATTAATAAATAGTAACTAATAATTAATAATAGTTATTCGTATATTAATTATTAATTAATGGTGATTATTAAAAATTAGTAACTAATAATTAGTAAAAAGATGTAATTAATAATTCAAAATAAATAATAATAATAATTAATAATTATGGTAATATTTATAATAATTAATAATAGTTATTGTTATATTAATTATTAATTAATAATTAGTAACTAATAATTAATAATAGTTAATATAATAAAACTAATAATTAAAAATAAATAATATTATTAATTAATAATTACGGTAATATTTATAATAATTAATAATAGTTATTGTTATATTAATTATTAATTAATTATTAATGATGATTAATAATAATTAGTAAATAATTAATAATAAACTAATATAATTAATTAATAATTATTGTAATATTTATAATAATTAATAATAGTTGATATAATAATAATATTAATTAATAATTATGGTAATATTTATAATAATTAATAATATTTTATTTTTCATAATTTATAGTCAATAATAATAATTTTTATTAAAATAAATAGTTATTAACAACTACTAATTAATAAATGTTAACAATAATTACACCATTAATAGTTGCTAACCTTAATACTAACCTCAACATATCGCGCCAAACAATATTTACTGACCTTAAATTAACACTAATCCCATGAAATCTCTACCTCACCATTTTACCCCTCTAACCCCAAAAAGTATTAAACTTACACCACTAAATATACTAATCTTTGTTTTGCCAAACGCACACAGAGAGGAAATAAGCAGGCCTGGTAAACGTGTCAAACGCACACAAAATATACGCATTTCATTTTCGTGCCGTTTCAGAAATGAAACCAAAAATACTATTTCGTTTCCGTTTTGTTTTTGAAATGGCAGGAAAAATTTGTGTTGCATTCCGTATCGTTTCTATTTTTCATTATAATTTCTAATTTATGTGTTATATTTTGGTAAAACGGTATAATTATCTGTTTAGTTTTTTTTTTTTAAATGGCAGAAAAATTGGTGCCACATTCCTTTTCATTTCTGAAAACGGAACGGCACCACGTTTTTTATTCTGTTTTGACAGGCCTAGAAATAAGTAAAAGCTAATGTTGACTGGCATTCTATATGTAATGAAGTTGAAATTCAATCTTGGTTTTCTAATGTTAGACTCCTAATTTTTTTTTCATCTAAAGTATCAGCGAAATTCTATATGTATAATAAAAAAAAATTTTCAACTTTCTTTTCTCATTGAAGCATGCACTCTTGATATACGAATTGGAAAAAAAAAAAGATATTTTATTTCCGCGAAGAAAATAAAAAGGAGGCTTCATATCACTTCTTTCAAAAAGAAAAAAAAACGACTTAGTGATTATGGTTACAGTTTTGTAAGAAACGATTATATTAGCAGTTTTATAATTTCATTAAACATGACACTTTTTAAATTCAGTGAAGTCAGGAGAGAGAAATAAGCGATGTGAGCGGCAAAAGGACAAAATAGTAATTTGTAATAATTTCTTAACTTAAGCTATCTAATTAGGAGTCTTAATTTAAGATGCCATGTCATCAACTTTTTTTAAGATTGAATCCTAATCAATATTTAAGTATCTTTACTAATCTGTATTTAAGACCCGTTTGACGAAGTAATTAAGTCTTTGTTAACTCATTTAAGAAAGAGTTAGTTGCTGCCAAACATGATCTTTCTTTTTTTTTCTTTTCTTTTTTCTTTTTTTTTTTCTATCTTGGTGGCCGCTACCAGTAGGCCTGTCAGTATTCCCTTCCATCTAAACGGAATGTTAAACGGAAGAGATTTCAATTTCGTTTCTGAAAACAAAACGAAAACGTAACTGAAACTTATAAACATTAATGAAACGGAAAACGGAATTCTGCTGAAATCAATGATAAATGAACGATGGAACGTGAAACGAAATAGAAAATTGTTACGTTTGATGAAACGGAACGTTAAACGAAATAAATTTTTATTTCGTTGACTGAAACGGAACGAAAATGAAACAGACCTATTTCACGTTCCGTTTCAAAGTTTGATTGATCTAGCTACCAGCCTAGCAAGTACTATCTAAAAAAAATAGTCTCCTCGTTCCCACTCTTCAGGGGATAGTAAAAGTTTAATTAGTCTTCACACCCTGATTTGATTCTGGGGTGTCAAATTTCTTCGCAAACCATCCTTTTCACCCATCAGTTTCCACTCTCGCCATTCGCCAAGGAGAAAAAGCTGGAGCAAAGAGCGTTTCTTCTCCACCCATTCCTTTATATTCTATCGCCTCACCTCTTCTAGAGCGCAGCCTATTTTGAGGTACGATGCTTCTATTTACTACTAAGACTTTCTGGACTCTCTTGTCCAATTTATCATTTGTCTGGCTATTGATTTGTGGTACTAGGTCCAGAGATAGAAGCCATACTGAAAATTATGCACTTGACTCTTTTCAAATATGGTAATTGAGAAAGAAAACACAATTATGTTCGTAGCCAAAAAAATTGTGAAATTATTCCCGACCAAATACCAAGAAGAAGTTTTGAGAAAGACAATACGTATTTCCATTATCTTATTTATGTTTCACTCGATGTACTTTTTGTGCCTTTCCTCTGTTTAGTTACTTATTTTATGGATTCTTGTTTCTACAATACAGCCCCATTTGTCAAATCACAATCACATCTGCACACATATTCGGTAATTTATTATACGAATTTACCTAATATGCATGATTGCCTAGCCCATTATCTTTTTCCCTTTTTGCCCCATTTTTTCAATCTTAATTCTCCTGTCATGAAGATCAGCTCTAGGTGGGAAATTAGAGGAACCTTCATATTCAAAACAATAAGATACTAGCAAACAGTTCCTTATTAATTTGTTCTATCAAAACCATGCACTTACTCAGTTACTCTCTTGTTATGTCAGTAAATCAATGTAGCAGTAGAAGTAATAACACCATAATTTAACTAAATTTTAGAACAAGAAAATACATTGGTCTCCTATAAAAAATTTAGGTAGACTTTTGTGTGCTAACTGGAACTAACATCAAGATAGTGTAGCAGACAACTGTTGCATGATAAGCCAACAATTATTCATTTTAACTTGTATGCATTTAATAATTAATACCTGCATTTTTTTCTCTAGTGATACACTATCAACTTTATCTTGAACAGTTCCCAATATCATTCTTCACTGAATTCAGTTCATTGAATTAGATTTCAAGGTCAATTTTTCGCACCTTTATGATGGACCCAACGCTAGATTACATAAGCAGGTATTTATTGGAAGAAGAAATAGAAGAGTTAAACATCAATGCTCATAAAGATGAGGCTGCTCTCCAGGATATCGAGAAGCCCTTTTATGAAATCCTCGGGCAAAAGTATCCACCTACACCAAATGAACAACTGGTATGTTCTAGCCAATTAGAATCAGACCTTAGCTCCAGTTCCAGTTCCAGTTTAAAAAGTGAGAGTTCCAATAATGACACGCTAGTAGGGAGCTTACCAGTCATGGAATTCCATAAAGGAATTGAAGAAGGAATGAAGTTCCTTCCAACTATCAACAACTTGGCGACTGATTGTAAAGAGAAAATTATTTCTGCAGATCCTTCTGAGGTAAAATATGAAAATTCTGCATGGTACAAGTTGGCTGAAAAAGATGATTTTGGGATGATGTCTAGGCCCAGGATTAGAAAGTACTCAATTGGCAGGGATTTGGATATTTTGGAGGGACGAAACAGCAAAATATCAATGGTAGACTCTGAAGAGCCCGTTAGAGATGATGTGTATGATGAAGTGCTGCTTGATCATGGAGATCACTGGTTAAAGGGAGAAATTTGGAGTCTTCGAGAAGCACTACAACTTGAAGCAAGCTCAGGTGTTCGGAAAGAAATTCAAGGGGATCACGAGCTTTACACACTACTTATCCATTGTTCAGAGGCAGTAGCTATATATGATCAGCAAAGAGCTCGGGAGCTACTAAACAAGATAAGAATCAAATCTTCTCCTGATGGAAATGGAATCCAAAGGCTTGCATGTGTCCTTGCTGATGCACTCGAAGCTCGCTTGGCTGGTGTCGGGAGCGAGTATTTTCGTCGACTCATTGCTAAACGAGTTAAATTCCCTTATACTTACTTTCTAAAGGGCTACCATATGTTCATCAGAGCAGTTCCACTTATAAGGGTGTATTTGTGTTTTTCTAATCGCAATATTCTTAATGTCACAAGGAATGCCAGAAAAGTGCATGTAATTGATTTAGGTACTAAATTGGGCTTTCAGTGGCCATCATTGATCCAAGCTATTTCCAAAAGGGAAGGTGGGCCCCCAAAACTTCGAATTACGTGCATTGATTTACCTGAGCCGGGTTTTCACCCTGCTAAACGGATAGAAAATGTCGGACAAAGGCTTCGAGAGTATGCCAGAAGTTTTAATGTTCCTTTTGAGTACAAAGGAATTGCTTCGCAGTGGGAATCAATTCATATTGAGGAATTGACCATCAATGATGATGAAGTTGTTATCGTGAGTAGTCTTTCTGGCTTAAGTAGAGTAAAAGATGAAACCTTTTCTATGGATTCTCCAAGAGACCGAGTTCTTCAACTCATAAGGCAGATCAAGCCCCAAATTTTCATCCAAGCAGAACCCAACAGATCATACAGTTCTTTCTTCCCTACCCGCTTTCGTCAGGTCTTGTCAACCTATGCTGCTTGCTACGACCTAGTAGACTCAACAATTCCACGCAAAGATAAGGAAAGAAAGCTACTAGAAAATGTATATTTTGTACCTGCCATTATCAATAGTGTAGCGTGCGAGGGGTCAGACTTGAAAGAGAAACCAGAAACCCTTAAGCAGTGGCAGCGCAGGAATTTACGAGCTTGCTTTGAACAATTGCCAGTAAATCCAGACATAGTGAAAGAATGCAAAAATCTTGTAAGAGATGGTTACGATAACCGATATTTCGTTCAAGAGGACGATAACTGGTTACTGCAAGGTTGGAAAGGAAGGGTACTTTCTGGTGTGACAGCTTGGAAACCCAAACTTGATGAAGGATGCTAGATAGTTTTTATATGCTTGTGTAATTTTGCTTCTCTCTTATTAAAGGAAAAAAAAAGAAACTTCCTTATTGTAATAGGTAGGGACAGAAAAATTGCATGTCCTGTTTTATTCTGAAATTTGACGTTTGGATTCCTTAGTTTAAACTTTTTCAGTGCTGATCGTTATTTAGCATCTTATTTGTAGAACTAATATTTTAAATGTGTCATACATATTGAATAAATGTGTCATATTAAATAAAAAAAATGGCCAACATTAACAAACATTATAGCATGAGATGTTTGACACGTATGTGTTAAAACAACACGATATGACGTGTTAAAACTTAAACGAGTCAAATTATAAAAATTTTCCATACAAATTCATTAAACAATATTTGAAATTTTTTTAGACGTGATGATACCAGTAGACCACTATGTAAGACTTTCGGACATACTATTTTTTTTCTTTTGGTAGAATTTTTGTCAGATTGGTTATTTCATTTTCTTGATTTCGGATCCAATTTTTCAGACTCATAAATATTTCACATTATTCAAGATTTATAGTACATAGTAGCGCGCGCGCACCACATCTCTTTGTACACAGTACTACAGATATACAGACCCACCAGGTTATATTATCTAACTTACTCTCCCGCTAGTTCTATTTGCATTATTACCTGACTAGCTATACTGCCCCCATACACTCATTTCCCCAACCTAACATGTCGATTTATTTGTGCTACAGTATTATACAGATGAGGATTGCTAAAATACTATGCATAGTACGGATGGCTTTCGTGTTACGAATTCGTTCTTCTATTTCATGTTTTAAACAACCGATCTAAACCGTTCATTATCTTCTACATATTGAAATCTCATTAGAAACCAAATTTTACAATTTTTAAATTTTTGTACTATTTTTCTCAGATATTTGAAAATACTTAATCTAATAAATTCTGAACCATTTAATAATAATGATTTTAAAAAATCTGAGAAAAAATAGAAAAAAAATTGAAAAAATGTAAATTTTGGTTTCTAATAAGATTTCAATAGGTAGAAGATAATGAACGGTTTGGATTGGTTGTTTGAAACATGAAATGTAAGAACGAATTCGTAGCACAAAGATCATCCGTACTATGTATAACATTTTAGCAATCCTCCGGATAAAACTCATTCTTATTCATGCTACCCCTCGTTAATTAGGAACGACACCACCAGCACCAGCACTACCATCACTAGGGACATCCAAGTACAAGGTACACAGACATTTGGGAGATTCTCCATATTTAACAGAATGGTAACTTTAACACCGAGTAATACTAAGAACATACACCTCAAGCTTTAAAAAAGGAACATTCAATAGTAGCTTTGGTTCTGGTACGGCTCGCCCTGCCCGCTCCTAGAACCCCCATCTGCCGCTTTAAAGACTATTGTTAAACATTCACAATATTTTCACAAAAGAACCAAGATATATAGCAAGCTCGACATGCACAATATATATTGTAATATTTGCCAATAATAATATACCCCTATATTCCCATAAGTCTCCATAAAAATCTAAAAAAATTCATCTATATCTGTCAATTGCATATCCAAATTTTCACAATTCAATAGTGAAAAATTATTGACATCGATGTTTTCAACAATGTCATATGCACCTATTTTGTCAGCCACACTCCTATTTGTTATATGCAGGCCTATTGCCCAGCTACACACCCCTATAGTTATTTCAAAAAAATATTATGAATGACATGTACCGGAAGTATGAAAACGAAAGAAGTTAAATTCAAAACAAGTACATCAACGATACTATTTGATTTCTGGTTTTATGTTCAATCCTAACAATTAAGATCCATTTGAATGAGTAGATGAACCCAGTAGTTTGACCAAATGCAGACCAAATGCCGTTGAGTTAGATACACGCTATCAGTTGTTAAATTCCTACAAATACCCCTAATAATAATGTGATTTGAGTGAAAGATCGCAGGTTCGAAATCCGACTGGGGAGTCTTTTATAGACATTTAATTTAAAAATAAGTTGAATGGATTAGACCTCCAATTTATCTTCAAAAAATAATGTGATTTGAGTTGTGAATGCACATCCTTGTCATATCCGAATAATCACAGACCCGAATAGAAAGAGGTTCCTTATTGGTAAGTAGCAGAGTGCCAATTCAATTTGTACAATTCCTAGATTAGAAAAGTGTTGTAATTTTCACATTCAACTGCTTGTGTTGAACTTGTTTCTAAGTAATAGGCTTTTGGGGTTTTTTTTTATTTTTTAAAAAAACATGGCTTGGCTGTTGCCAATTTAATATTGTCAGAATAACGAGTTGAAAGTTGAAACAATCAATTTTGTTTTATTTATTTTTATTTACACATTGAAAACTTTAGTTAGCATGTCTTTCTTTTTTCGAAAAATGCCCATGGGCTCTAAACTTTAGTTAGTCTTTTTTAGAAATATATGTACTACGTTTAATTTGGGAGATACCCGGGCTCAATGCTGCAGTTACAAATATCATTTTGCTTTCCGCTAATGATGGATGCATGTTTTTTATTACAAACATCAACAAAAAAAGGACAGCCTCAATTATTTTCATAAAAAATCTATCGCCAAGATTAGCAAATGGAGTTTATGATATACAGTCATGTTCCATTAGAGCAGCATGTTTGCATTGACATTGACCGAACTTTTGTTAGACAAATAGTCACTTCTTGATGGCTCCGCAGGTCCAGTAGGTAAGATGTTGCTTTTATCTTATGCACGCTTGTTTGTTCGCTCGTTTGAGATAATACTGATAATAAACAACTCTAATAGATGGTCGAAAAAAATAAATAAACAATAACCTTATACAAGGTATGAAGCAGATATACAATTAATTAGACTTAAGATTATGTTCTAAATTTTATTTCATCACTTAAATTTTTTATCTTGTAATTTGGAAGACTTTATTTATATAAAGAAATATTACTCGACAATCATGAACCAACCTTACAAAATAGCCTTAATTAAACATTTTTAAATTTAAGGCAAAAACAAAAGTGACAAATAAAATGGCTTAAATTGTCAGTTAGCAGTAGGAATGAAGCTATACATAACTATATCACTAATCTTGCCTTTGTGAATCAGATATTTCTTCAATATCCCTTCTTTAGTAAATCCAGCCTTCTCCAAGACCTTCTGTGAGCCCACATTCTGTACCAATACCAATGCTTCAAGCCTCTCTACTCCCTCCATGTCTCCAAAAATTGTCCCCAAAACTAGTTTTACTGCCTTAGTGGTGATTCCTCTCCCCCAATACTGCCATGCCAGCACATATCCCAGCTCGGCACAGCACTGACGCTCATCCTTGCAGTGAGTCACCTGATATGAATCAGAAAGAATTAGCCTTAAATCACGTGTTTTCAACTGCTATTGCAAGTTCCTGTAAAGTAATTGGAAAATTTTTGGGTGAATTAGTCTCAATAAAAAATTTTAGTCAGAAAAATTCTGAACCTATTTTGCTCTGATTTTGTCAGACCTTTTGTAATTTTTGCACTTGAATGAGATCATATCAGTACAGTAATTTTTATTATAGCAAAAGACGAACACATACCAGAGGCCACATGCCGTTAACAAATTGAAATTTGAAATGGTGACTTCTTTTTATTCTGAGAAATGGTGAACAAGAGAACTAGTCATCGACAAAATATAAGGACTAAGCAAATGGCCATAAGAGCTATATTATATATGGAAAACACAGTAGCACTATCCACGGGATAAAAAATTAATTAGTATATTTTTCTGAGAGGAAACCCCACAAAAAGTGTTAATTTTTAAAATTACCCAAATGGCGCCAACAGGTCGACCGTCAAGACAGATAGCACGCATCCACGGATGTGGCAGCACAGTTTCTTTCATGAAAGTGAGAATGTCTTCCTTGTTAGTGAAGGTGTTCCGACGTGACCATGCGGAGACCCGGTCATCAGAGGCCCAGACAAAGTAATCATCCACGTCTGTCAGTTCGAATTCTCGGAGAGCCACCGTAAGGGGTTGGCAGTTTTGGTTTATTTCTGGTGTTTGTCCATCCATTTCAAGTCAAATGAAGGGAAGATTCTTTTTTTCGAAAGGATTTATGTTTGTGTCCGATGGAGAGGAAGGTTTGGTATTTATAAGGTTTCAGCAAGGTATCTGTCCAATGGAGAGAGAGATTGTATAAAGAAATTAAAGATTTTCAGATGGACTATGTAACTATGTTTCCTACTTTCTAGTCAGATGATCTAAAATATGATTTGACTTTTGCCTTAAACAATCTCTTTGGCAGCCTCTGTCAATGTCACGAAAAATAAAAAAAGGACTTTTGTTTTAAACAAGGACATGTCAACATTTGATCAGAGAAAAATTGTTCATGTCGTTTTGTTTTTCAAGTATCAAAATTAAAAGCATTTGATGTAGTCATATTATGTTTTCTACATGCAAGTATATTCATACGGCAAGTCAATTTTATTTAAACTAGCGTTTTTTTCGCGCGTTGCACAACCTATTTTTTAAAAACTTTGTACTAATTATTGATTTTTTTTATTATTAGCATGTCACATGTTCTCGCACAGCAAACTACACAACTCAAATGAAAAACATAAATATGATATAAATTAAAGAGAACATGTGAGAATCGATACAAAATTTGAGAAGGATCTCAAAATAATTTGTAACCTAAAATACAATTTTGAATTGTATAAATAAAAAAGAATATATTTTAAAAATTATAAAAAACATCATCAAGGTCGAAATTAGATAATTTTAGAAACATTTAATACTGTACAATTTTGTGAGAAATTGTATAAAATTTCATGCAAATATTAATTTAGTAAGGTTTTCAAAATATTTTAAGGATAAAATATTATGGAGATTAAATTTTATGAAATTTAAAAATATATATGTTCCAGAATATGTGATCATGAGCAATCTCTCTTTGACATTGAAAAAGCTATATACAATGTTGATAGCAAAAATAATCGCAAAACCTACAACTATATGAGTACAAAAATTATCAAACAATTGAACAGAATCTAGCTATGAAAATAACCAGGATAGAATCTAACACACATCTGACCAGAAGCGCTCTCGCAAGTGCTGAAAGGTAATGATCATTTAGGAATGGAATTTGAGAAAAGCTTGAGCAATAAGCCAATAGCTGCGAGTTACACAAACAAAACAAAAGGTCAGTATTTAGAAAGCCCAAAAATTGAAGCACTCTCATACCTTAAACGCAAAAGGAGTGTTAATTCCTGAACGGATAGCTGCTAAATCTCTTGTAGATTATCGGATTAATTGTACTTCTTGCTCTGTTTAAGCTAACAAAATGTCAGAAAATCGAAAAGGAGATGAAGTTCAAAATGAGAGAGAACTGAAAAATTCATTTTAGATAAAAATCAATAATCAATCTAAGCAGAGGTTAAAGTACAACCAAATAAGAATGAATAAGGTCTAATTACTCAAATTTTCCCCAATCGATATTTACTACGTGGGTATGCTGAAGCTTTGTAGATGTTGCAGTTCATTAAAAAACAATCACCAGTAAATAAAGAGAAAAAAGAAGAAATGATGCACCTGAAGCAAAGACAAGACTAAGCGGCGAGGCAGAAAGGGGCTAGCGATTGAAGCGAAGGAGCTCACTGGCCATAAAGCAAGAAAGTGGAAATGAAAACTATGAAGAAAGAAATGGAAAAAGTGTATTCATCTGAAAGGGATAGAGCTGTGAGCCTGTGACTTGCGAGTTGCGAGAGAGAGACGACGTATTCCACAACTCCGTACGTACCATACAGTCCATACCCACTTATGGATGGCCTCTGTGGCCTGTGGACTGTGGGCTGTGGATCTGTCCGCTTTGAACGGATTTGAGGATTTTAACTAATATTAATCTAAACTAGCATAAGATGCCCTCGCATGTAGAAAGATAATAAAAATATGTTTTTTAATTTATCGGCGATATAAATAGATATGTTATTCAATTTATTTTTATTTTAGATGAAAAATCAATCAATATTATTGCTTCGGCTGGCAATTGATATTCAACCGCAGATCAAACTAATCGAACGATAGAAATCTCTGTTTACACCTCTTCGCATGCGTGCGTTTATAAGTAGTATAGATAAACATATGCGATGATCTGAAGCGAAACAAACGACCATGATTTCAATTGGAAACGATGACCAGAAAATGCTGGCCGGTCAGGGAAGAAAAAAATTCAAATTTTTAGACCTTTCTGAGGTGGCGTCCTACGTGGCACGTCCAAGTGACAAACTCAGACCATCACTTTGAAGTGGCGGTCTGGTTTAAGACACTTCAGTAAATATTTGTTGGATTAAAACTGAAGTGAAATTTCAAATTATTTTTAGAATTAGTAAGAAAAAATTCCTCTATTTTCATATTTCGGATCAGGGCCTGACTCTTTCACTCTTCAAAAATCAAAACTATTTGGATCGAACTAGAATTTGCAACCCAAACAGTCAAACACATTTCAATAGCTTTACTTTTGTCTGCACACTGAAAACTTTAGCTAAGCATTATTTATAGCTAAGCATTGTTGTATTTAGGAGATACAATATCTAGCGCAATACTGCGGTTATATGCCTCATTTTGATTTTCTCACTAATTTGAATGCGCATGTTTGAAATAAACAAAAAACTGAGAGCCTCAACATTTTTTTTTTCCTAAAAAATATATTGCCAAGATTAGCAAATGAAATTATGATATACTGTAGAGGTGGGTAACGTGTCAAATGGTAATGGAATGGATCATTTTCGTTTACCGGGCCATTCCATTCCATTCCGTTTTTCTTTTTGTTTTACAAACAAAATGTTATTTCATTCTGTTAGACATTTTGTTTGGACCGAACGAAACGGAACCGAACAACATTCTTTCGCACAAAAAATGGTATAATTTGTCGAAACTGAAATGAAATGACTCGTCCTGTTTATCCTTCTGTTTCGATAATATATGCCCTCTCATTTCGTTTACCGTGCTGTTTTTGGAACGAAATGAATTTTCCTACCGTTTCACATTCCGTCCTTGTGGAATGGAATTGGCTCGCGAATCAACGTGGTTCCGCGCCCAGGCCTGGAGGCTGGATATACAGTCGTGTTTCCATTAAAATGGCAAGTGTGCATTGACATTGACTACACCTTTTGTTAGATAAATAGTAACTTCTTAGTGGCTCTGCGAATACAGAAGGGTAAGATGTTGCTTTTATCTGATGCACACTGTTTTGTTCGCTCGTTTGAGACAAACCGATTGCAAACAAATCTACTTGGTGGTCGAAACAAAGAAATAAATAATAACCTTATACAAGGTATGAAGCTGATACACAATTGATCGGATTTAGATTATGTTCTAAATTCTATTTCAACTCAACACTTAAATTTTAATCGAGTAATGCTAGAATCAAACATGATTCTAGTCTCGCCTATTAAAATTTTAAATGACCAATTCGAACCGTTCAATATGATCTTCGTATTGAAATTACCTTGAAGACCAAATTTTACAATTCTTCAAAATTTCTAACTATTTTTTTCAGATTTTTTAAAATTGGAGGGTCTAGAATTAATTACATTAAAGATTTTTTAAAATTCAAAATAAATAGTAAAAAAATTGAAAAATTATAAAATTTGATCTCTAAAGAGATTTTGTTATGGAGAATAAATTGAGCGGTTCGAATTTGCCATTAAAATATCCAAAATTGAGATTCGACCGTGTTTGATAGGCTCAAGTGTCAAACGCACTTGACTCTAGCATTAATCATTTTTTTGTTATAATTAGTAAGACTTTATTTATTTAAATAAATATTAGTCGATAATCATGAACCAGCCTAACAAAATAGCCTTAGTTAAATATTTTTGAATTGAAGGAAAAATAAGAGGCAAATCAAATGCCTCAGGTTATCAGTTATCAGCAGAAATGAAGCTATACATTACCATGTCACTAATCTTGCCTTTGTGAATCATATACTTCTTCAATATCCCTTCTTTAGTAAATCCAGCCTTCTCCAAGACTCTCTGTGACCCCACATTCTGTACCAATACCAATGCTTCCAGCCTCTCTAATCCCTCCATGTCTCCAAAAATTGTACCCAAAACTAGTTTTACTGCCTTTGTCATGATTCCTCTGCCCCAATACTGGGATGCGAGCAGGTACCCCAGCTCAGCACGACACTGATGCTCGTCCGTGCAGCGAGTCACCTGATATGAATGAGACAGAGTTAGCAATGAATCATGTTTGATAGCAGCTGGGGTGAGACCATAAATTCCTTTTTCTTTTATATATACTAGGATTTTAGCTCATTATGGTCGAAATCGCAATCTGAACTAATTTATTTGTTTTAAATCGTTTTTTACTATAACGGTCATTTTCGTTTTGATTTATTTGTGATTTTGTGAGCCCTTTCTAGTTCAGTCAAGTGGGTTGTTGGTCGGGCCTTTTGGACTTTTTTTGTAATTCAATACTATTTTCAAACTAAAGAGAAAATATTCTAATGCAACATGCCATTAGCGGTTAGCAAGTTATATTCTGAAGTGGTTTTATTGATTTTTCTTATTTTGAGAAAATATTCTAGTTGTCATCGACGGAGTTCTATGAAAATTAAGCATGCAAAGGGCCATGCAAATTGTTTGTTTCAAAGGAAGGATAACCCACAAAAGTGTTTATTTAAAAATTACAAAAATGGCGCCGACAGGTCGACCCTCAAGACAAATGGCACGCATCCACGGATGCGGCAGCACAGTTTTTTCCAAAGCGAGCACATCTTTCTTGCTAGTGAAGGTGTCCTGACGCGACCACACGGAGAGCTGGTCGTCAGCGGCCCAGGCGAAGAAATCATCCACGTCCGTCAGTTCAAATTCTCGGAGCGTCACCTCGAGGAATTGGTGACTTTGGTTTCTTCTCTCTGATGTCTGTTCGTCCATTTCAAGTCAAAGATAGCCGAGATTCTTATTTCCGAGAGATTCTGTGTGTATAGTTGAAAGTTCTATAGTGTGATGTTTAATTGTGCTATATGATATTATGATCTAGCAGAGACGAAGGTTTGGTATTTATAAGGTTTCAAGGTATCTCTTCCATGGTGACATTAAATTGTATAAATAATTTGAAGAGTTTCAGACGGATTTTGATTCATGCACTCTGGTCGTGTGATCACTAGTATGATAATTTTATGGAGGTATGCTGCACTTATACAAATGGATATATATCCTATATATCGATTCAGATGTAATTTCCATAATTCCATGATATCTGCTCAATAGATATTTCCATGTAGAGTTAGATTTGGTATATATGTAATTAGGACTGTCAATTTCACCGTTTATCACGTTATGTCGTTCCGTGTAATCGAAACGGAACGAATAATGACACCAATTTTCATTTCGTTTCAATAACGAAACGACAAATGGTACAAGAAATAGTATCGTTTTGACTATTTTAGTCTCATTTCAAACTATTTTATATGTTATTTCTGAAATGGAACGATTAATGAAACAGAATTTTGTGTTGAAAGTTGTTTTTCTATTTTTTTTTCGTGTCTTTCTTGATTTTTATCTTTCATCTGCTTTTGACTAACGAGTTGGTGTTCCGTTTCCCCATACGAAACACAAATAATTTGGGCCCATTCCGTACTATTGAGCCACGTTTGACAGTCTTATGGCTCCGTTTGGATAGATGTGGGAAGAAGGAAAGAAGGGAAGAAGTGGGAAGAAGTATTGAGAAGTGTGTAACTTGAGTTTGAATTGTTTATAATAAATTTGGACCTTCTTCCTTCTTCCTTCTTCATTCTTCTTGTATTCAAATGGTGCCTATATGTAATATGTTGGACATATATAAAGATTGACCAACGTGACATACACGTGGTAGTATAGTGATTGATCTGGACCATTGATTTCTCCTTGGTACTATCTCAATCGTAGATATCTCAAATAGTAAATTATACATATATCAAAACTCAAAAAGAGTACCCCACTTTTTAAACCGCACCCAATTTACAGATTCGTCCATAGTCTGCTCCATCACATGGTTATAGTGTCCGATCCGGTCTAGACAGTTATCTTTTTTGCGAGCCAATTCAGTATTTTTTAGAGGCCGTCCAAATTAGATCAGATGGTGAGTGATAGTGCGATGCACCGTTCCTCCCGTTTGTCATAGTGGGTCCCATAAAGCACGTCCCCATGCGTGCGGCTTTATATGCCCGATCAATGTGGCCAACTGTGTAATAAATAGAATAAGCGCTAGCTGTTTAACACAAACTAGCAGCTGTGCCCACTCAATGTGTGGGCAGACTTTAATATGTGATATGTAAAATTAAAAATATTATTTAACACAGATATATTATCCATATTCAATATTTAATATAAATGTTGTCTTGATCAGCATTGAAGGTAGCAGCAGTATTCACCGGTTAACAAATAAAATCAATAAAAGTACATATGTGAACAACTCAAAAAAAATAATTCGATAAAAATAAATATATTTCTCAATAAAAAGTTTCACATAAAAATATATCGTCTCAAACAAAAAAAATAAATACAACGTGACAAGATTCTTGAATCGTTCTTGATCCACTGTTGTGGTGTGTTTGGCACGAGGGTTGAACAAGGCACGAACAAGCTGTTTGAACACCTTGTTTTGTCCGCCTAATTCACGTAATTTCCCAAAAAGCTAGAAGCGAGAACAAGGGACATGTTCCCTATTCGTGAATTTTTCTTCATTGTTTGGTTCGTGCGAACTTGAATTGTTCGCTAATAGGCAGTTCTGAGACGTTGTCAAACATAGCTAATAAATAATGATCATACTCAAAACAATACTTGTTTATAAAAATTAAAACAAGGGAGACGGAGACCTGCTTTATAAAAATGATCATAGTCATGTAGTGTGGCCCGTCTCCGACCTCTCATGCGTTTGTCTTTTTTTTTTTTCCCCCTATAAGCCTTTTATAGAAGGGTATTTAAAATAAATAAATAACTGGCTTGCAATTTTCAAAAAGACAATTACAATGGGCTGGGAAAATGGCTGAATTTGCACACTTTCATTACTTGATTTCGATATTTCTCAATTTACTTCCATAACCGTATATTTACCTGAGCAAGATGTGGAGCGACATGCCTAAATCAATCTGGGCAGTTGAACCAGATCAGACCCCAAAAAAAACTCGTTTCAGACCACAAGCAGGCTAGCAGCCTTTCCAGAGCTTATTGCATTAGACACTAAAAGTTTCCATCGGTATTATTTTATATTAATATTTTAATATGACGAAACTCAAAACAATATGTCGTATAATGGCAAAATACCACATTGAATTTTATAGAAGCACCTTGGGTTTGAGACAACAAGTTGGAGCACCTTTCAAGCACTCTAAAATGACACCTCTATAGGCTATGACAAGACCACCAGTTCCAAGTTTAATGCCTCCAAAATATGTATTACAAAATGCAAAATCTTAAAATATAATGCAAAAGAAAATTTAACTTGATTGCTTGTCTAAATATTCGATGGAGTGCTCTGTTGGCTACCAAAGAGATTGGTCACTTGTTTCTGAGTGGGGGCTTACCAATAGATCTTATGACATTATCATAGTAAATGTATTTAAATAAAAAAAAGTCAAACTAATCGTAAAAAGATGAACTGCTTATTACAACTACCATCATCATATCAAGTCCAGAAGAATCAATAGCTGAGTAAATCAATTTCCCTGCGGTACCAGAGAGTATACCAATACCATCATCATTTGATCGGTACTGCTCTCCAAGCTGTCAAAAACAGAAGTTAAATCTTCCAATTTACTATGATAAATTTTTAACACTGGTAATTTGTAGAATTAAAAAACGGAATTGAAAGAGAAACACATGTTAGAGTTACCTTGTATGTCCAACAATTATGTGTGGCACGGGATCCTAAACCTAAGTTAATATAAAATTGCAAATCAGATCTGATTAATTAACATCAAAAGCATACGCGTATGCTTCATCAAAATCAGATCTTCTATGTAAAATGGAGGTAGAATGGAATACTTTAACTGAATTTCTGTATGACTGACTTCTTGTTTAACTGAGATCTTAGATCTTCAGTACACATTTGTTTTACTTATTCAATTTCTTTTCTCTTTTGAACAATGTACGCATCATGGTGGACAAAAAAAATAATTTAAAAAGAAACCTTATAAAGGAAAGACATGGCGGAGCGTTCGTCAGAGAAGCCCTCGCCACTATTATTATTACTATTAAGTATTAACAAAGTTTGTATGGTCCGTGCAATAGAAATTAAGATGTGTAAATTTCCAGATTATGTGTTTGTACAAGAAAATATTTTCCAAAGATCTTCCTATAAAAGAATTAATAGGAATAACCTTAGAGAATGTGCGAAATTCATAAGGAGGTCCCTCATAGAAATTGACCAGGAAATCTTCGCCACATGTTGCAATGCGAAAATGCCGTGTTGGCTTAAACATACAAGTTCAGCACCGTGAGTGGCCATCAAAATCACCAACGACCACCTGCACCATAGAAGAGAATATTTTTTTATGCTATCCACAATCAAGTAACATAGCAATGTCAAATTCTACCCAATTAAAGCACAATTTAATTGCAATTTAACATCCTCATGACTGTAATACTGGTTATTTCTCTACCCTAAACTCCTAATTGCAGGTTGAGAAACAAAAAACACAAGATGAAAAATGTAATAAGCAAGGGAATGGAAATCTAATAATGGTCGGAAGAAAAGAAATAAATGATAATGGATATCACTTACATGAATGCGTGAACATAGGATTTGCCTCTGCCATCACCAGACAACAACAATTCTCTGTCCGTCAAGCGACCACTACAAATCATCGATCCTCCCGGACAAAGGCCTGAACTCATTCTTCAAGGCCCGATCGCCGTAGCAATCCCACACTCTGACAACGTTTGAGACGTCAGCCGAGGCGATCCACTCATCGTTGGGGGAGAAGCGCGCGACAATGACGGGATGTGAGTGTTCGCCAGAGACGAAGGCCTGGAGAGGGTTGGCGAGGCTTCGAATGATGACGGATTGACCATTGCAGTACAAGAAGGAGACGCATTTTGGATTGCCAGAGATCAAGATGCCGTAGCCGTGCTCGGTGGTCAACAAGCATGCATAGGTCTAAATCAGGCTTGGCAATAGCCAGCCAACAAATTTCATTAATGAAATAAAAAAGGTTAAGAGTTTGATGATTGCATCAAAATAACATATCTTACTAAAGGAGAAGAAGAAAATTTTAAGAAAAATCTTACAAATTTCAGTAGTTTGATCTCCACCAAAAGATTTCCTCTTGATAGAAAGCAGAATAACAGCAGACTTTCTCCTCTGGAGGCACCGTGGGCTAGCGCTCGGCAAGGGTGAGATCTTATTAGGTATTACTTGAACTTGAGGCTGCAAAACGGGATGTGCAATTTGGAGTCACATACCTAATTGGGTTGTCCAATGCCTTTTCCTGGTGATGCAGCAAAAGTGCAAAACAAAAGAAGGAAAAGAGGCGAAGGGGTGCGAACTGCGAAGAAACCTAATGAATTTTAAAAATATTCGGCCACTGATGAAGAGATGGGGGTGGGACTGAATAAGCCTAAGAAAATTAAGAAAGTTTGTTAAACAAAATTTCGTGTAGTGGAGCATCGAACTAAGGTGCGAAGGAATAAATTACGCGTCTGTTCCAATCCAGTAGCGCTCTAGACAGAGAGTCAAGAGCCATATATCTTTCCGTCTATAGATTACATCTGATCCGCATATCAAATAATTAATGATCTATATTACAAATTGAAGAGTTGGATACATCCTTGATTTGAAGGTTTACACTCTTGGATTGGTGTATTTAATATAGTAGAGATAGAGATAGAGATAGAGATAGAGATAGAGAAGAGATAGAGATAGAGATGACTATAAAAATTGATTGTTGGTAATCTGGCCCTGCCCCACTGCATGAAAAGTCTCTGCACGAAGTCTTGCATTTTAAGGTCCCATGAACACTGTCTTTTCATAACAGTTTGAATTAGATGTTTATCAAAGACTTAATCGTTCTTGGATAATTAAGAAGTTTATCCAAAAAAACATCAAAAAGAGGAGGGTGCCCATGCATGAACCGAATGTGCTGGGTATGAGAGATACAGTGCATAATTTTTTTTTTTCGTGAATTTTATTATGAGATTCTTCTATCTATAACCGCATTTCAATCCATAATTATTTGGATAGGCTTACAATTAGGTTCCGATTATTGTCTGAATTGCATTCTACTCCAAATTTCCTAACATATAAATCAAGTTCTCTAAAAATATATATTAAATAAAAATACACGCACTCTATGACAAAAATTATGATCGACAATTTGGCCATTTTGCAAGATTAAAAAATCATAAATCTTTTACAATCAATAAAAATAAAATTGATCGCACAACACGCAATATCAACACTAGTGTAATTAGATTTAGGAAGATTTTTTTTATAGCAAATCAATACTCTTCAACACTCTAAATAAAAATGCCAGGGTTTCCAAAGATGTTTTGGATACAATTAGCGCGACACGCGATTCACACCACTCAATTTTTTCTCCACTTCAATCAACTATGTTGCAGTTTTTTTTTTTTTTTTTTTTTTTTTAACCCGTTGCGCGAGGGCGTTTAAATTTTCGCCACAATTATTTGTAGGTAACTATCTATTTTGGAGTCGCCTCTTTTGAAACTTCGATTTTTTATTGTTTTTATTTTAAACGTGATATTTGTTCTAAATTTCAGAAATTAAAGTATGACTCCAATGAGCTTCGCTCAAGGATATTGAATTTTATTATAAATAATATATGAAAAAATTGTGTATTAATTTTTCAAGTCGATAGATGATTTTCAAGTGAGAAATTTTTTTAATAAAAGATATTAGAGGAAACAATTCTATTATAAAAATATATTTACTATATAAGACAATTTGATAAGCTAATATTTGATCAGGAAAGAAAAATAATAATAATAATTATAAAATCATAAATTCTAATTGAATTGTGAAGTGAAAGATGAATAAAAAAAATGTGAAACAATAATACATTGAATAGTGGTTCCATTACATATTTTACACATGATATTGTTTATTAATTATGAAACAATGTAAGGGACGTATTAAAATTATACATAGATATACATTAACTATTATATTTTTACTAAGTAATAGAAATGGAAAATAAAGTTTGCTACTTTATAATCGGTTTGTCTTCTAATTTTTCATCTTAAATATCTTCATGATTAAGAGACATTGGCTCTATTATGCAGTTTTCTCCTTCACTTTCACTATCTAGCATTTGTATAGATTGGTTTTCTTCTTTAATCTTAATCTGGTGTGGTTGTATTGATTTCATTGGATAATTTTCTCCACCACTGTCATTATCTGCCATTTCTATAGATCAATTTATTATTATTTATCAATCTAAGTGGGGGATTATTAGAAATAGCTAGATATATAAATGTGTGAAGAGGTGCATTTAGAAGATGCAATCAATAGGTGCCACAAGCGGATGAGATTAAAAGGTGCTATGGCTGGACGTCATGTGCAAATATCATAAAAGAGTGCCATGATCGGATGCCATGAAAGGATTCTAGAAGCATTTTGCCCTCTCTGAGGCATTTTAACAAACACCCACTCCTCGCTCCATTACACCACCGTTTAATCATCGATCTGTACAGCCACGTCTCGGGGCATATGGTAATCTCTTTATGACCTTTTTAAATTTCCCACAGGTACCATGCCACAAATAATACTATAATGATCACATGGTTTCATGAATAAATTCCAACGACACAAATCTCACAAATGATACAAGTTATGTTTAGACCTTGGATGACTCTGATTATATCGTTGCTTTCCAAATTCTGATTACATCAGTTTTAAAACCCACTTTCACAGGACTTCCATTTTTGTCAGGGTAATTTAGCTAATTAATGTCTAACTAAATAACATATACATTTGGATTTGATCTGCTCAAAATTGTACACGGGATACAGACACACTTGAGGTTTGGCAGAAGGTTTGGCTGAGATAAGGAAGTTCTTCGACTTTCTAGTTGGTTGAAATTACATATATACAACTGTCTACTATCACGAGGATCACAAGTAAAAAATGTTTACAAATCTAGGCACCTGTAATAGCTAATTACTTTCGAGCATGTGCCTTCCTTTTCCTGACATTTGAAGAGGAAGGGATATCTGCAAAATGAAAGGTTATTATATTAAGTGTTAAAAATTATTTAAGCTTAAGTGTATAAAAGATTAAAAGTACAGGATTTTGATGTGTGGAAAAATTCATACTTATTCATTTTTACAGGGGTTTTTGTTGGTGCTTAAATTTATTTTTTTCGGACTCAAAAATGTTTGTCATTGTAATGAACTTGAGATTCTCTGTTTTCTGGCCTTAGTTGTTAAAATTTGAACTTGATACATTCTAGTGAAAATAATGTCAATACCACTGGCAAAGGAAAAACAGGAACAATCCTAGTGGTGCATTCTCCTTTTTTATAACAACAACAACAACTAAGCCTTTTGTCCCAAAAAAGTTGAGGTAGGCTGGATTCTCCTTTTTTACTTTTGAGAAAACTAATCAAGTACTAGAATGCTGCTTAAATTTTAGATAGTGACCAATGACAAAACTACCTCCCACTGATGCACAGATGCCACTTTTTAATGGAATTGGAGGGACAATTATTCTACAAATACTTTCAAATTTTAATTTAAATAGCATATCATAAGTACTTATTTATATTTTTACTTAATGAGTATGAAAATAAATGTAAAGAGTTCAGTTCGAAACCAATTTTTGGTGAAAGATGTACAAGAGATGTCTGTTACGCCTCAAACTTTTGTTTCTTTGTAGAAATACTATCATGAAAATATCTATTTTACATAACCTATATTATAAAGGAATAAGCATGAATAAGTTAAGAGGTAGGGACAGTCACCAGTACTTGGAGTCTCAAATAATAAATTCTGTGGTTCTGACAGAATGGTACTGTGAGATGAACTTGGTGCAGCAGCTCTTAGTGCATCTAGAGTGGAAACAATGATACATCATATTTCAGTCTAACAGTAATAATTGATATAATCTGAGAATGTTACAATACAACTTAATTATCAATGCAAATACTTTACACATTTTCAAGTTTAATAAATAGCATGACTACTTATCAATAACATTTTCAGGAACAATATTTATTTGTGAAACCTGTGAAACCACGGGTAGGAAAAATAAAATAAAATACATTGTTTGCTTTGTGTCTGTGTTAATGAATGGAGTTTCTTTCAATCAAAGGAAGCATGCAATGAAATTACAAGAACTCATTTTTCTTTAAAGGAAAAATTATATATTTGAGATGAAGGTAATAATTACCTGATAACTGCCTGCCATCTGGACTTCTCCCCCACGTAAACTTACGACCCTCTATGGAGCAGTGCTCTACAGATTGTAGAAACTCTTTGTCTCCTATTGACTGTAAATTTGGACAGCTATTGATCCACAGGCATCTGAGTGACTTGAGATTCCTAGTCACTTCATCTGGAATAGATATTATGCAAGGACAATTACTCAAGGACAAAACCTCTAGGGAAGTGAGGTTATGCAAACAATTGGGAATTGAGTACTCAAGTTCACCACAATCATTCAGCTCAAGTACTTTTATGGAAGGTGGTAAGGCCATCTTTCTTGGGCAGGTAAGCATCTTGCAGTTGCAGATAACCAACTTCTCAAGTGACACAAATTCACAAAAGGATTCTACTGGCAGGGACCTCAGTGTTTGAGACAAGCCTATCTCAATACACTTGAGGTTTGGCAGCAGGTTTGGCTGCAAACAATCCACAAGACTTTCCAGCCTTTGGCAGTTGAATATTGCTAGCTCAGTAATGGAGCAAGGCAATTGTGATACTGTTTTGTTTGAACACTCTTCAAACTTAACTCTTCTTAACATAGATAAGTCATCTTTCCCCATCCAACTCGGTGGTAAATTCGGACCATTATAATTGAAAATTTCAAACACTTCTAGATTTGAATAGGAAAATTAACCTTCAATTTTTTTGGGGTCAGGACATAAGCCTTCAAGTACCTCTTTATGAATCTCACTGTTTGATAGTGGAAGAAATCCATCCTGCCAAAATAGACGCAATGTTTTAAGATATTCCTGTTTGTTTAGTTCTGCCTCTTCAGCAGCCTTTTTACTAGAAACATTCTCAAGTCCTCTTATGTCCAGAAATCCACGAACTCAAGTCAGGTGTTTTAAATTCTCAATTCTGTATCTCCCCTTATTTCCTACTTTATAGGTGAGGTCGTAAAGTTGCATTGTTCTCAAAAGATTAGGCATGCGACTTAAAAAAGGTACTACGTGAAGGGGAGGTCTAAAAAATTCCAACCCTGTAAGCTTGTTAGAACCATCTAGAAATCCTGAAGATTCTGAAAAATTATCGCAATCTGACATATCTAAATGCTGGAGATTAAAAAGGTTGCAAAATGAATCGGGCAAATTTTGAATTTTTGTACCAGAAATATCCAGAAAATGGAGATGTTTCAGGTTTCCAATATTTTCTGGTATATCAGTTATCTTGCATTGGGAGAGTGATATGCGACAAATACTTGTGAGTTCATCACACCAGCTTTTAATTGATCCGACTTCACAGTTAGGAGAGGCCACTAAAGAATGTAGTTTCTTATATTTATGCATCTTTTTTAGATTTTCAGGCTTTAGTTTCTTCATAAATATAGATATATGATGTATATTAAGGGAGATCTTTATAAAATCCTCATTTTCCAGGCAATAACATTCGTCTCTTGTAATGGATTGGCAAATATCATGCATCAAGTCGTGGATCACATATTTATCAGATTTACCAGCAGAACTTCTTTTATAGTGAAAGAAACAACTGTTTTTCAAGTCATGAAAGTAACTCAAAGCCAGATCTTCCATATCTTTCAGCTTTTCCAGCTTTGGAATGAAACCTTCCATGATCCAAAACTTTGCTAACTCAATATCAGTAAATTCATGATCTTTGGGAAACAACGAGCAAAATGAGAAACATTTTTTTAAATGTGATGGTAAATACTGATAGCTCAACTGAAGTACTGGCATTATATCATGCTCCTTATGTTCCAATTCCCACATTTTACTATCTCTAATAGTAATCCAATGTTGCTTGTCAATCTTTTTTCTCAAAAGACCACCAAGTGTTTTTGCAGCAAGTGGAGATCCTTTAAGCCTACTACAAATTTCACTAGCAATATACTCCAACTCTAAATAATTATCATGCCCAACATCTAAACCAGTACAGCGCTTGAAGAAATCCCAGTAGATATTATGTTCCAAACACTCCAACAAAATTGAATCCAAAATAGTCATGTTACTCCCACTACATTGAAAAACCTCAGGCAACCTGGTGGTTAATATGATTGCACTTCCTTCATAGACTTCATTCATTGGCCCTAGTAGATCTTGCCAGTCTTTGCTCCAAATATCATCAAGGACTAACAAAACTCACTTCGATTTTAAAATGTTTTCTAAAGTCTCTTGTATTTTGTTTAAATTAGTAAGATTGCACTCCTTACCAGTGGCATTCTCAATTAATTGTCTGGTCAAGTTTTCCATATCAAATTTGTCAGAAACCCAAATCCATATTGGGTAATCAAAGTAGATTTTCACATTCTTATAGATCATTTGAGCAACGGTAGTTTTTCCTACACCACCCATGCCAACAATAGGTAAAATAGCTAATTTTCCATTTTTTCCCTTACTTATGTTACTCTGAGCTACATACAAATCGGACAGTATTTTCTTTTTCCTTTTTTTTGTACCACTAGATTCTGGAACTAACAATGAATGGATTGCCCTATTCAGTTCTTTCTCACGCCCATGCACTTCCTCACATCTAGGAATAAAGGATGTTGTAGTAGGTCTAGCAGTTTTACTAAATTGCCTCGGATTTTCTGGTATATCATAATAGTTGCATATTTTTTCTAATTCATCACAAACATAATCCAGTGTATCTTTAGCACTTAATTATCACCTTCGCTTGGAAACCCCTTGTCCAATCCATAAAATTATTAATGAGCTCGTCAGGAATGCTCCCATTAGCACCTTGCAATCTCCGCTTCTCAGAGTTGAATTCATCTAGTTTAATTTCTGCTTCATATATAGCTTCTTTAAGCTTGGCAAGGAGCACATCTATGGATTCATATCTGAAGCGCCAGCACTCTGATCTCTCAACTAACAGCCTTGCCCTTGGCAATGTGTCATAAAGCCTTAAAATGTTTTGGTTAAATTGGTTTGGATTCTCTAGTGTATTAAAAATGGTACATAATTTTTGTATTTCGTTACAAACATGATCAAGCGTACCTTGAGCACTTTTTACGTTGTCTGGGAAACCGCTTATCCAGTTCTTCAAAGTATTAACAAGCTCGCCTTGAATCCTCCAATTAGCTCCTTCTAATTTCTGCATCTGGGAGTCCCATTCAACTACGTTGTCTTCTGCTTTGCAGACGGCTTCTTTTAACTGGGGAAGGAGCTCATCTATGGGTTTATATATGAAGCACCAGGTCTCAGATGTCTCAATTAGCAGCCTTGCCCTGGGGAATGTGGCTCGAAGCGTTGAGATGTTTTCTCTAATAGCCGACTTCTGCCGGAAAGCATCAAGAATGGATTGGCAAAACAAATCCATTGGTATGAGGTATTCAAAGTGAGATTTGATAAAAGCTAGAGAGAGCTTTACATTATCTTTCTTCCTTAAAAGCTAGAAAGAGTTCCACATTATCTTTTTTTCTGGTAGGGAAAGGGAAACGGATTTTTGGGTAATAAGTAACAGGGGTTTTTTTTTTCTATCTAGTGACACGATTGTTTGTAGTCTAATTTTGAGAAACAAGAGGCGAAGAAAAGAAAGAATACAGAAGATAATGATCAGTTGGCCGGAATTTTGAATAACAGGAAAGGAAAAGGCAAAAAATAATAATTGGATTGAGAGTTTGAGACTGTGTTACAAGCTTCTAAGTTCTAACGAATGCAGCGAAAAGGAGAAGAGAACAAAGAGAAACAAGGGAAATTTCCAGGTAAGTTCCTTGCACCTGTCATGTCACTGTGCCCAATTTTTCTTTTCTCCAGCTACGCGGTTTACAGTTTATTTTTTGTTTTTATATGTAAGTTTGTTCGCTCAACAAAATGGAACTCTCTAATCGGAAATAGAATAATGAACGGGAGAAATAAAATTTCACCTGCTTCAGATTCCATTCTAGGATAAGACAATGAGAAAGAAAGTCAAGAAAGTGAGATTTCAAAAAAAAGAAAATTTACCTTTGATTTTGGGTGTATCCAATGGAAATGAGAAAACTATCTTTTTGTTCTAATATTATTCTCCATTGTATCAAATTAATGTGATATATTCATTTCATGTATTAAAATGAGCTGATAAAATGTAATTAACACCTATTAATATGGTGTAAAATGTTACTTTTATTTCCACTCTTTCAAATATAGAGCAATACGATATATATATATATATATATATATATATATATATATATATATATATATATATATATATATATATACATATATATATATGTTTTCTTTCATTTCATTAGACTACATGAGCACTGTGCAAGCTAGACTTATTCCAACAATACAATTATACAAGGACGGGAGAAACAATATAATAAGAAATAGAGAAAATCAGTCATATACCCTTCTAATCTTCTCTAATCAGCCATATACCCTCCTATTATTCAAAATTAGTAATTTCTTCTATAATCACCATTAATATTTTTATTTACCCTTTTTATTATTTGAATGATATATTAATTCGAAAATTTATTTATTTTTTAATTTATGGACTAAAATACCCCTACCATTTCCCTTGCTTTTTTCCCTCTTGAAGAATGATGATTCATATTTTACGGAAGGAATAAAGATACAACATGTATGGAAAATTGGAAATAAATCAAGGCTAAATCAATAATAAATATCACCAGAACTTTTCTGGGAATTGCTTTTGATAACCGACTTTTTACTTCTTGCAAATTAATATTTATCCAAATGACTAAATTACCCTTGATATCAATTAAGATTTCTCTATTCTTAAATTTATCCTAATTTAATTTCTTACTTCTTAAGGGATTATATTTTCCATTTCTGCTAGATTTTCTGCTAAGAGACGACTGTATTATAATCATTTCGTCCTATATTTCTTCTAAGAAATTTATAATTTGCAGTTTAGTTTTGACTAATTTTTTTACTTTACTCGTGGATAGAAAATTTATTCGTCAACAATCTTATTTCAGGTAGCAATTTCTAAGTCGGTATTGGAGTTTCGTTAGTTGTACAATATTGTTTCGAGCAATGATCTAATTCTTTTGTTTTCTCTTTGACCATACAAATTATTAATTACAGAACTAATAGTAATTACACAAATTGAAAGAAAAAACAAGGAGAAAGGTGCGTGAACTGAAATATATGGTTGATTACAAGGATGGATGGTTTGGATGGAGGGAGACGAGATGATGGAGATTTGGAGAATAAACCATTAAAAGAAGAGAGAAGCTATGAGGAAGCAAGGGTGGATCCAAGTGTATCAAAAAGTGGGCAATTGCCCCCCCCCCCCCCCCTCCCCATACTTTCAAAATAATCCCTTAAAAGTGTAAAATTATATGTTATTAAGTTAGATCATTCAATTTGCCCCCCTAAAAGTTTTAAACATTTCAACATGGTTATTCTTTGCCCCCCTATTTTGAAATCCTGACTCTGCCCCTGTAAGTGAAAGGAGGTGGGAGTGTATTATTAGGTGGAGTAGAGGAGATCGAAGTTTGTTCGGCATATGTTAGACTAGTCAAATGATAGTTTAGTCATTTTGAACAATATTACGTTGCGAGCAGTAAAAAACCGGTTCTCAAAAGCAATTCACAACTTTTCTCTTTAGAATTTCATCTCCAAAACCAGCACTTTGCAAACAAAAGCTTTTTTGCGTCTCCAAATCTTGGTGTTTTACAAACTGAGATTATTAAAATTACAAGACTACAACTAATTTGTGTTCCTCGTCGTTAATCACCTTTTTTTAAGTAGAAACTCAGAATTTTTGTATTTGCATGTGTGGAAGATTAAAGTTAACTAGTTCTAATCTCGCACGTTGCGCAAGTCATTCTTATCTAAATATATTATTAAATGATTTCTTAATCTGCGGGAACTATTTTTCCCCCCCAAAGCGTATGGTAGTTGCTTTTTTTTTTGGAGGTTCTATTGATAATTAAGCAATATTATACACACATTACAATAAGTTTAATTGTTGATAGGGTGTTTAAATTTATGAAATTACAAATGTTTACCTTTCACATTGCCGCCACATCTTTTTGTAAACCAACCAATACACATGCGGCATAAATTTTGATAACAGCACAACTGAAATTAGAAATTAGAAAAGTAAAAAGAAAGCAACATGTGCTAAATGTCTCGCAAAAAATGCAAGTTTGCAGCTTAAATTTTGACCAACCAAATGAGTACCAGTACTGTACTAATGCTTCTAAAAAAAACATTAGTGAGGTAAGATACATTTCCATTCTTAACAGAACCAGTTCAGTATTACTTGAAAAATCATAAATAATTGCAATAGTATTTCTGCCACAATTATGAATCAATTTTTGGTGTAGCTCATAGGTGGTAGTTAGGCGATCTAACTCTTTTAAATAAACAACCGAAACAAAAATTAAAACTAAATACCTAGCAATGAATATCTCGACCAAATTTGAAGCTCACGCCATAAGAGCCGTCCCTCACCTGCATGGAAAGAAGATCAATAACTGAATCAACACCTAATTTGTGTAAGAGGCACTGCGTAGTAAGATAAATCTATGAAATTGACCTAAACACAACAACTGCTCATTGAACAATGAGGTCAAGATAGGCTGCACAATTGGTCATCAGAAAGAATAACAAAATTAAACGAATGAGCTGAGGATGAGCAAAAAAAACCCAAATTAGTTAAGAAAAACTGACAACCCATAGAAATGAAAGAAAAAGGAAAATGAAGAAAGCATAGAAAGAGAGATAAGAACCTAAAAGAAAGAAAAAGATGATAGTAACGAAATGGAGGCTCTATTTTTGTTTCAATTTCTGTTTCTTACAAAGTAGGTAGCAAGAGGTAAATTTCTATTTAAATTGTAATAAAACCCATCTCTTCTACTTTGAAATGGAGACTTTATGGAATGACCTTACCTAGCAAGCATATACACTAAGGAAAAACAAACGTCGCAATAACATCCCTCTCTTCTACTTTGAATCCTCAGTGCTCATGTTACTCCTACAACAATTGCATACAAACATGTGTAAGCAAAATATGTGGACACAAATATATATTTTTTTTATGATAGGAGGTGACCACCAAAGTGTACATGGCTCATGAATATTGTGTTGGAAAGTAAATAATTTTAAAAGAAATTAGAGAATAAATAGAATCAAAAGCTGACCTGCAATGGAAAAGTACTTAGCTCTATAGAATAAAATAGATAAAATCAGAATTTAGAAAGAATACATTCAATTTCATATATTTGCTATTATTAGCATGTGTGATTTTGAATGCATCTGAACCACATGTGTCCTTTATTAATCGCCTCAATATTAACTATGATGTGAACCACCAAACTGGGTACTGGTATGTGTCGCGGCTTTTTCGTCATTCCTCGAAGAATAGAATTGGGTTCCACGAGAAATGGGAACATAGCCTTGGATTCACCCCCCTTATGGTTCGATCTCAGTTCGAGTATCTCTTAACGACAAGAGAACCAAAACATGAGTCGCTTCTTAAAGAGGTTTGTTGATTTCGTGGGTCCTTTCTTTCCAGTAGGCGCAAGCCCCAACTGTTAATTACCCCGTGATCGCTCACGAAAACCTCTGATTAAGGGATCTGAAGAATTTGATGTAAAGGCTAAGGGGAATCATTGGTTTTACGTTTATTTCTTTTCTTTTAGTTTAAACCGGACTCGATTGGTGTACCAGACCTAATTAACGGGATCCAATTGAGGACATTTCGATCTGTTGAAGAGTTTTCGTTCTTGAAGTGGAGAGGTTTCAGTCTTGATTTCAGGTTTTGTGTTTTGATTTTTTAATTTCTTAAGTTTCTCTTTGGATTTTACAATTTTCACGGTTCCATTTTATTTTTATTTTTAATTTTAGACTTTTGAAATATCTTTTTATATTTTTAATTATATTTATTTTTTTTAAATACTTGATATTCAATATACTTCCTTTGGAATCTTAATATTTATTTTTGAAAATTTATTAAAAGAGTTTAATTGAGTTTTAAAACTATTTTGAAATTTTATAAAAATTTATTTAATATCATTTAGGATTTTATAAAGTTTGTTCAATATGGAAAATATTTCAAAAATAGAAAAGACCAATAACTTGATAGATTTTTATATCAAAATATAAGTAAATTTGGTTTATTTGGATTTTTAGAAATTTACGGACATTTTATTTGAATTTTTTTGAGTTTCCTACTATTTTTAATGAATTTTTAAATTTTATGATGATTTGGAATTTTTTGGTTGGTCCACGTCAGCAGAGAAGGCTGAGGTGGCTTGCTGCGTGGATCTGACGTGGAGCTGACGAGGCATAGACGTTGAATGGGCTTGTTTGATCTGTGTAGTGGGTTGCTGACAGGAAAACGATTCGTCACACGGGATTTGGCCACAGAGGATCGTTTGTGGCATCGGACTTCATCTCCTTCAAACCCGATATGAGGGAATTTTGCAGTTTGATCCCTATACTTTCTCCGGCCAAATTACGACGATTCCGGCTGCCGTTTCCGTTGAGGTTGGGTTCGTTAGAGTCGTGGATGTGAGGAGAAAACTTTGGTGCCATCAATTGGGGAAATGGAGGCTTGTATTGTAATTTAGCATTGGATGAAGCTCGAGCTGCCATTAATGGCGCCTGAAGCTTTTTGTCACCTTTCCTTTGCCAGTTTGAGGTTTCCTGAATTCATGGAAGTGCCTTGAAGACATTTGTGCAGTCCATTTGACTTGGAGAGACTTTGAAGTGGGTAATTTCGACTGAGGCATTTCAGCTTAGATTTGAACAGATTTGAGACCCTTGTTGTGGGACCCACAGAGCCATTCTCTTGTACCAGCAGCGTTGTGGATAGCTTCAGGAGGTCAAACTTGGCTTGTCTGTATCTTTGTTTCAGTTTGGAGCGCCATGGTTTGATAGGCGAGGCATTGAGGCAGAATGTATTAAATTGTATATTTTACTCAATTTTCAATTTACATGTAAGTGCACTTGCAGCAAATGAGTTTGATTTAACCATCATTTTATGTCAATTTGTATTTGTTTTAAGTGCTCAATTCAATTCAGATTATAAGACCAAGGTGTCTAGCATTTGTCACAACTTCCAATTTCCATTTTTAAGCAATTTTACTACTGTTTTGATTAATCCTTTATTTGAGTTTCGCAGATGCAGTAAAACCAGTTGCATAGGCCACAACAAGCTGTAAGAAGTGTATTTGAGTACACCTCTTGTTTTAATACTTTTCAAAAAGATCTGGAATTTGGAAAATAACCCTTCTACTTTCATTAATGTGCATAACATCATATCAAATTAAAAAAAGACTGTTTCTTGCTGTTCATAAGATCACATACTTGCTATCCATGCTTCCTTTTATGTTTTTATGCAGAGAAGACCCCTTTCTTTTATTAATCTTTATTGCTGGTCAGATTTAACCTTATTCATGTATGTACACATTTTTTGTTTTGTGATTGTAAAGCTAACTTGAAGGACTACAGAATCTTCATCATTCATGCATTCATGTCCTAAATTTTCAATCAAACTGCACATAAAGGGACTGGTTTGGGTTTAACATGACCTCCATTATTTTTTATACCATTTTGGATTGGTAACGCCTTGAACATGGCCAGACCAGAGCCAGTGCTCTGACACAACACCATGTCAAGTTAAAGCCTTCACAAGAGAGTTGAGCTGTGCTACAAACCCTCAAGTGATGGCCATGGTTGCCTTTACATTTGGCATGAGGATACTCCATGAAGCGAAGAGCTGGGCTCTAAACCTTCATGAAGCACCTTTCTTTGACCCACCCCATGGCCATGACTGGAGCTGTGCTCTAGACCATAGCTCATGGTGATCATATTTACATGGCTCAAGCACACCATTGATTGGTGGCTGAGCTAAGGAGAAGGGACAACAAAACCACAAATTGACACTTCAAAATAGCTTTCTTTATTTCAAAACCAAGCGATTACAAGATGGAGGCTCTCAATTTCACCTCTTTCTCTCTCTTTCCCGAGTGTTTGATGTAATGCCTAGCTTCAATCTAACCTTGAAATCTCTAATTGACTGTCTAAACCTAACCCAAGTGTGGCGGCCTCTTCTCTCCTTTTTTTCTCCTCTTTTTTCAGGCTTTGATTTGGGTGTTTATATAGGCTGGAGTCCAGGGCAACGCTTCTTTGGCCCGGCTTGATCTTCATCGTCAAATCTCCATCTAGTGGATCCAAATGGGCTGCGCTAGGGCTTGGTATCGCAAAACCATGGACTAGAGATTGTGGTTTCGCGTCTGTGGCCGAGAGGATGGCCACGTCGACGATTCTCTTCGTTTCACCCGGCATCCGCGCGGTAAAAACACGAATTTCCTCTTCTTTTCTTTTTACTGGGGGGGGGAGAAGATCCTTACAGGCGGGCCCTGCTTGTAAGTTTAATGAGAGAGAGACAAGATGGGTAGTCTAGGTTCTCCGTGAGCCAATATAACATTTCAAATTTCTGTGCATGGTTTATGCAGAACGAGTGCACCCAAGCTTTTAAATGAAAACAATAATTCATCCAAGGGGCAGCGACACACCTGGCCCCCCTTGGATACCCTCCAATGGTTGGACGCGCCAGAGTTGTTGATTTTTGTGGAATTTTCATTTCATTTTCATAATTTCCTCTTTATTTCTTTAAGGCCAAACCAAAATAAATTCTTTCAAGGGCTTCCCTTGGGTATTTTTGGATAAAAATTTATGGGTAGGCTTAGAAAAATATGAGGAGTTTAATGGTTTAAGTGGATTTGGCAAATTCCTCATAGATTTATTTTGGTAATTTTGTGGAGTTTTTAGGTTTCTTTGTAAATCTTGGAATTTGTGTGGGTATTTTTGGGATTTAAAAATCATGATAATTCATCATAATTCTTAAGGGATTTTTGGGTGAATTTTGAGGATTTTTGGAGTTTGTTTGGTATTTTTGGTAATTTGGTTTTGAGTTTTGGCAAATTGGAAATTTGATCTTCGCTGTTTGGCTTTAGGTTTTCGGATTTTGAACTTGGTTTTCAGGGTTTAATTTTTAGGGTCAACAAATGCCCCCCACCAAAATATGTTGTGAGGACCTTGGACAGAACGACGTGCTTTGGTGGCCATCTTCTTGACCCCTTGCTTTTTTGTTGTGGTTTGGTTTCTTTCTGGTTTGTGTTTGATTGGACTTCCGTGCCCAAGGTTTTCTTTCCATCTTGACTTTATTTCTTGGAATGTGGGTATTTTGGCCCGTCCTCAGTGGTTTTGTTTCTTGGAATACGGGTATTTTGATCCGTCTTCAATGGTTTTGTTTTCTTGGAACACGGGTATTTTGATCCGTCTTCAATGGTTTTGTTTTCTTGGAATATGGGTATTTTGATCCGTCTTCAATGGTTTTGTTTCTTGGAATACGGGTATTTTGATCCGTCTTCAATGGTTTTGTTTTCTTGAAACACGGGTATTTTGATCCGTCTTCAATGGTTTTGTTTTCTTGGAACACGGGTACTTTGATCCGTCTTCAATGGTTTGGTTTCTTGAAGTACGGGTATTTTGCTCCGTCTTCAATGGTTTTGTTTCTTTAGAATACGGGTGTTTTGATCCGTCTTCAGTGGTTTTGTTTGAAATGTGGGTGTCTTGGAATACGGGTATTTTGATCCGTCTTCGATGATTTGGTTTCTTGGAATACGGATATTTTGATCCGTCTTCAATGGTTTGGTTTCTTTAGAGTGCAGGTATTTTGGTCCGCCTTTGACTTCTTTCTTCTTTTCTCTTCTGAAGCATCCAGAAATCCTCACCATAATTTAGGTTAGGGTATTTTGGTTCATACCTGTATTTTCTTGGGTTTGGATTCTACAAGGGCCTTGCCCCAGTTTTGGTTTTCCTTTTAAATTTTGACCTCGAATACGCTTCAGTTTTTTCCATACTTGACTTCACTTGTACCTTCTTTTGGCAGTTTCTTGTCCCTTTGATTTATATCAGATTTTGGTTGAGGTTTTGGCTTTTGCCCCAGTTTGGTTGTTGTTGATTCTTGTCTTGTAGCGGCCTTAGTGATGCAAATATGAACAATTTTGCATCCTCGAGATTCTTAAGAATCCGTCATCGGTCGCAAAAGAAAAAAAATTTCCTATACTACATTTTGGCTAGTGGATTTTGTGGAGTTGGGAATATTTAGGTGGAAGGAATGACTTATGGGGCCATAAAGGCAAGTCACCCTTTATTTTGCTCACCCTCTCATTTCTCACCCTCTCTTTTTAGGTATGGGCACTCAATGTAATAGCACTCAATATTGGCATTGGCGGTATTGACACTTTTTTTTTTGAATGTAGGCCTTTATAAAGGAAATGTCTATGTATGTCCAAAAGGACAAAGACATTCCTTTGTTTTTAGGCCCGGCGGGACGAGTTTGGTTTTATTTCTTTGAGTTTTATTTGGGTTTGGTTCAATTGTATCTGGATTTTTGAGGTTGGGGACTTTTATATTGGACTTTTATTTATTTATTTTGCCTTATTTATTTAGGGCCTTGTAAAGGAATGTCCCATAATGTTCAAAAGAACGAAACATCCTTTCAAGCTTTAGCCCGATGGGACATACAACTCGTTTCTTGGATTTTGGCCGTTTGAGGGTCTCGTTCAAGACTTTATTGGATTTATTTTGTTTTGGTAGGTTTTGGTTGTTTTGGGTTTATTTTATTGAAATTTGTGGTTTTGGAATTTTGGGTTTTGGAATTTTAGATTTTTGTATGGGTTTGGTTATGATTTTTAGGGTTTTGGATTTTAGATTTTCTTTTTGGAGTTTTAGGTTATTGGAATTTGGCTAAGGTCTAGGGATTTTGCTTTATTTGGAGTCATGAAAGGTTTAATTGGTTTTATTTGGACTAGGTTTCATTGTAGATAAGATATATGTAGGTTTTGTTTTCTTTTTTTTTGTATAAGTTTTCGAAATGACTCTTAATGATCACCATGTAGACTATCACGTGGGTCGAGTATTTCTTTACTCATGAAGTGTAGGTTCTTGTAGGACATGCTTGGGAAGAGGTAATACACCCATTTGATACTTTCGTTCAACCCAATCTTTAAAGGTAAAACAATCTTCCAAATTATGTCCCCATTTCTCATGATAGACACAAAATTCTGCCCCGAGGCCATGGAGGATTGGATCTTCTTGTGATTTGATAATTTCTTTAGTCAACCTCATCGGACAACCATGTTCACTTGATATCCTGGCTATCTCCCAGATCTTCTCTTTCTTGAAAGAATATGGCCTTTTCTTCCTTTCTACCAGTGACTTGCCACCCAAAAGTCTCTTGTTTGAGGTACTGGCTTCCACTTCTTCTTTCGCCTTCCTTTTTCCATATTCCTCATGCACAATTGTGGCTGATTCTTGAGTGAACTTGGCTTTACTCTCCATTTCTTGTTTGCATTTCTTTCCTTCCATTCTTTTTGCACCTTCTTCGGCCTTGGCCATTATCCATGCCATCATTGGATCATGAGGGACTATGGATGACTCAGTATTTTCTTGGTGTTTTCTTCGAAAAGTAATGACTTTCTTTTGGAGCTCCATGCTTTTTTGTAAAATCATTGCTAATTCTTGTTGATCCTTTTCTTTTTCTTGTTGGAGAGAGACTATCTTTTCTCGTGCTCTCTCAAATTTTCTTTGAAACCTTGCTCTTCCGCCTTTGTTTGCCCTACATTCTTTCTGAATATCAACTACTTCTTGTTGCTTCTTTCGTAATTCTTGTTCGCTATTTTTCACTCTTACTTCTAGTGTCCCTATTTGTTGTTTGAGAGAGGCTACCGTTTATTCTCCATTTTCTTCTCTTTCTTGAAATTCTTTAACCTTGTTCTTATTATCTAAGTACCACTGGTACACCCTTTGCCAACTATCTTTCATAAGGTCAAGTACCTCATGTCTGCTTTTCTCATTTTCTTGGCGGCAAGTGAGCACTTTGTATTGAAACTCCTCCACCTTCTGTTGTATTACATTTTTGTTTTCTTCTTTCTCTTTTTGTAATCTAGCGATTATTTGTTGAGACTCTTTCTCTTTTTCCCGAAGAGCCGCTAACTCATACTTGCATCTTTCATTTTCTTGTTGTAATACAATTTCTCTTTGTTTAACCGCCTCGGTTTCACTTTTTCTCATTTCTAACTCATGTCGTAAGGCGATGTTATCCACCAAAAGAAGAGCCACTTCATGGCCTGCCTTCTGTTGACATTGTCTTGCCATTTGGAATCGCCTTTTCAGTTCTTCCACTAAGGATAAATCATCCATAACCATTTTTTCTGGCAATATTTCGCTTTCTTCTAACCGCACCATTTCGTCAGACTTTCCCATATTTTCAGAGCACTCCTCTTTCTCTGTAGGATCATCCTCGCGCCATTGTTGATCACTTGATCTTTCATCTTCTTCATTATTGAACCCAATATCAATGGTATGACATTCCATAGTCTCATCATCATTGGGTACTTTATTTGAGTCCCTTTGCTTTTGGTCATCTGTCATTATGACATTGCATTCCACATCAAGTCTTGTATTATCTCTTTGTGCTACTGCGTTTGTTTGCACATGTGGAGCTAGTTCTTGTTTGAAGCTCTCGGGCAATATCAAATCCCCTTCTTTAATCATTTTTTCAACGATGTTCTTAAAGACATAACAGTCGCTTGTGGGGTGCCCTAAGACCCGATGATAAGCACAATACTTTGGGTCATTTGTCTTGTTTTGCTCTTCCGGTCTTTTACAATAAGGTAGCTCTATGGCTTTACCATTCAACAATTGCTTGAGCAACGCCGCAGTTTTCTCTTTCTTGAATGAATACGGCTTGCTTAAGCGCTCCGTCAAACTTTCTTTTGGTTGATTACTTCCATTGTTATTGTTGTTAACATTTCCTTTGTTGTTTTTGTAACCACCATCTTCTTGGTCGTTTTTAACTGGTTCATTTTCAGGGTGACCGTGACCGCTTGATGAGGGGATCTCTTGTTTTCCTTTGTCATCTTTTCTAGTTGGAGGAATTTCCTTATCACTAGCCATGTTCGAAAACGCATGCATCTCCTGTTCTTCACTTATTCTGATCATGTTTACATGAGCATGCATCACCGGTCCCTTTTCACGCCACACTAAGCATCTTCGCTTGCTTTGCATTTCTTGGTTGGCCACTTTAACTATCAATCGGGTCTTATCTTTAGGCACCCATATTTTCTTGATTTCTCTTTCATTCATCAAAGGTCCCAATCGCTCCTTGACTGGGGTTGTTGATTTTTCTTTTCCTTTCTGCCCCAGTCTTTCCTTTACTGGAGTTGATTTCCTTCTTTGCCTCTTTGGTCCCAACCTTTCATGGACCGAAGCGCGGGGAAAAGTGAGCCTTTCCTTCACGGATCGCCTCGTTTGAGGATTTCTGCCCCGGAACTGAACCCGGTATTCAAGAGGAAATTCCTCCATTGTTTTCAGTACCGCCGCTGGAGAATTCTTTCGGACCAGTCGAAGTGGTGCAAATGGATTGCTTACTGGGAGGTTGGGCCTTGAATCCAGCTCGTTCTTGTAAGCCCTTTGAACCTTTTTGATAGTCCTTGTGCCTTGAGAGACTGGCACATAGACTTTCTTTGCAGTTGTTTTCTTTTGGGAGGAGCGATGGTTAGATTGGCGCTCCTTGTGACTTGAGCTTGGGTGGGCCCTCTTTTGAGGAATGAGAGCCCAATCATCTTCCTTAGGCTCCATTTCAGTAGAGATCTCGGAGATTGGAGAGATTACTACTGGCACATTTTGTGGTTTTTCAACAACACGAGCGAGTTGAAAACTTCCATCCTTTACTTGCACTATGGGCACATAGGAGTACCCATATGGTATGTTGCCGATCATGAATTCGTGTTGGTAGCAGATCGGAACTGCCCCAATCGTGAGCACTCCTTCGGGCTTGCTCATGTCAACGGTTATGGACCCCATTTCCTGAAAGAAAATAACTCCAAATGTTACCGTTAGAAATGTTTATTTGAAATTTTATAATTTTCCTAGCCTTTACATTATAGTCTTTAAATCCCAAAGATGAGAGGAGAAAGAAGTCCCACCGGGCGTGCCAGAGAATCTGTGTGGCACGAGGTGGGCTGTTGATACAAAATACTTAACAATTTTATTTATTTATTTATTTATTATTATTTTTTTTTCTAATTTCCCTAGCCTTTACATTATATTCTTTAAACCCCAAAGATGAGAGGAAAAAGATGTCCCACCGGGCGTGCCAGAGAATCTGTGTGGCACGAGGTGGGCTGTTGATACAAAATACTTAACAATTTTATTTATTTATTTATTTATTATTATTATTTTTTTTTTACTTTCCCTAGCCTTTACATTATATTCTTTAAACCCCAAAGATGAGAGGAAAAAGATGTCCCACCGGGCGTGCCAGAGAATCTGTCGTGGCTTTTTCGTCATTCCTCGAAGAATAGAATTGGGTTCCTCGAGAAATGGGAACATAGCCTTGGATTCACCCCCCTTAAGGTTCGATCTCAGTTCGAGTATCTCTTAACGACAAGAGAACCAAAACATGAGTCGCTTCTTAAAGAGGTTTGTTGATTTCGTGGGTCCTTTCTTTCCAGTAGGCGCAAGCCCAACTGTTAATTACCCCGTGATCGCTCACGAAAACCTCTGATTAAGGGATCTGAAGAATTTGATGTAAAGGCTAAGGGGAATCATTGGTTTTACGTTTATTTCTTTTCTTTTAGTTTAAACCGGACTCGATTGGTGTACCAGACCTAATTAACGGGATCCAATTGAGGACATTTCGAACTGTTGGAGAGTTTTCGTTCTTGAAGTAGAGAGGTTTCAGTCTTGATTTCAGGTTTTGTGTTTTGATTTTTTAATTTCTTAAGTTTCTCTTTGGATTTTACAATTTTCACGGTTCCATTTTATTTTTAATTTTAGACTTTTGAAATATATTTTTATATTTTTAATTATATTTATTTTTTTAAATACTTGATATTCAATATACTTCCTTTGGAATCTTAATATTTATTTTTGAAAATTTATTAAAAGAGTTTAATTGAGTTTTAAAACTATTTTGAAATTTTATAAAAATTTATTTAATATCATTTAGGATTTTATAAAGTTTGTTCAATATGGAAAATATTTCAAAAATAGAAAAGACCAATAACTTGATAGATTTTTATATCAAAATATAAGTAAATTTGGTTTATTTGGATTTTTAGAAATTTACGGACATTTTATTTGAATTTTTCTGAGTTTCCTACTATTTTTAATGAATTTTTAAAGTTTATGATGATTTGGAATTTTTTGGTTGGTCCACGTCAGCAGAGAAGGCTGAGGTGGCTTGCTGCGTGGATCTGACGTGGAGCTGACGAGGCATAGACGTTGAATGGGCTTGTTTGATCTGTGTAGTGGGTTGCTGACAGGAAAACGATTCGTCACACGGGATTTGGCCACAGAGGATCGTTTGTGGCATCGGACTTCATCTCCTTCAAACCCGATATGAGGGAATTTTGCAGTTTGATCTCTATACTTTCTCCGGCCAAATTACGACGATTCCGGCTGCCGTTTCCGTTGAGGTTGGGTTCGTTAGAGTCGTGGATGTGAGGAGAAAACTTTGGTGCCATCAATTGGGGAAATGGAGGCTTGTATTGTAATTTAGCATTGGATGAAGCTCGAGCTGCCATTAATGGCGCCTGAAGCTTTTTGTCACCTTTCCTTTGCCAGTTTGAGGTTTCCTGAATTCATGGAAGTGCCTTGAAGACATTTGTGCAGTCCATTTGACTTGGAGAGACTTTGAAGTGGGTAATTTCGACTGAGGCATTTCAGCTTAGATTTGAACAGATTTGAGACCCTTGTTGTGGGACCCACAGAGCCATTCTCTTGTACCAGCAGCGTTGTGGATAGCTTCAGGAGGTCAAACTTGGCTTGTCTGTATCTTTGTTTCAGTTTGGAGCGCCATGGTTTGATAGGCGAGGCATTGAGGCAGAATGTATTAAATTGTATATTTTACTCAATTTTCAATTTACATGTAAGTGCACTTGCAGCAAATGAGTTTGATTTAACCATCATTTTATGTCAATTTGTATTTGTTTTAAGTGCTCAATTCAATTCAGATTATAAGACCAAGGTGTCTAGCATTTGTCACAACTTCCAATTTCCATTTTTAAGCAATTTTACTACTGTTTTGATTAATCCTTTATTTGAGTTTCGCAGATGCAGTAAAACCAGTTGCATAGGCCACAACAAGCTGTAAGAAGTGTATTTGAGTACACCTCTTGTTTTAATACTTTTCAAAAAGATCTGGAATTTGGAAAATAACCCTTCTACTTTCATTAATGTGCATAACATCATATCAAATTAAAAAAAGACTGTTTCTTGCTGTTCATAAGATCACATACTTGCTATCCATGCTTCCTTTTATGTTTTTATGCAGAGAAGACCCCTTTCTTTTATTAATCTTTATTGCTGGTCAGATTTAACCTTATTCATGTATGTACACATTTTTTGTTTTGTGATTGTAAAGCTAACTTGAAGGAGTACAGAATCTTCATCATTCATGCATTCATGTCCTAAATTTTCAATCAAACTGCACATAAAGGGACTGGTTTGGGTTTAACATGACCTCCATTATTTTTTATACCATTTTGGATTGGTAACGCCTTGAACATGGCCAGGCCAGAGCCAGTGCTCTGACACAACACCATGTCAAGTTAAAGCCTTCACAAGAGAGTTGAGCTGTGCTACAAACCCTCAAGTGATGGCCATGGCTGCCTTTACATTTGGCATGAGGATACTCCATGAAGCGAAGAGCTGGGCTCTAAACCTTCATGAAGCACCTTTCTTTGACCCACCCCATGGCCATGACTAGAGCTGTGCTCTAGACCATAGCTCATGGTGATCATATTTACATGGCTCAAGCACACCATTGATTGGTGGCTGAGCTAAGGAGAAGGGACAACAAAACCACAAATTGACACTTCAAAATAGCTTTCTTTATTTCAAAACCAAGCGATTACAAGATGGAGGCTCTCAATTTCACCTCTTTCTCTCTCTTTCCCGAGTGTTTGATGTAATGCCTAGCTTCAATCTAACCTTGAAATCTCTAATTGACTGTCTAAACCTAACCCAAGTGTGGCGGCCTCTTCTCTCCTTTTTTTCTCCTCTTTTTTCAGGCTTTGATTTGGGTGTTTATATAGGCTGGAGTCCAGGGCAACGCTTCTTTGGCCCGGCTTGATCTTCATCGTCAAATCTCCATCTAGTGGATCCAAATGGGCTGCGCTAGGGCTTGGTATCGCAAAACCATGGACTAGAGATTGTGGTTTCGCGTCTGTGGCCGAGAGGATGGCCACGTCGACGATTCTCTTCGTTTCACCCGGCATCCGCGCGGTAAAAACACGAATTTCCTCTTCTTTTCTTTTTACTGGGGGGGGGGGGAGAAGATCCTTACAGGCGGGCCCTGCTTGTAAGTTTAATGAGAGAGAGACAAGATGGGTAGTCTAGGTTCTCCGTGAGCCAATATAACATTTCAAATTTCTGTGCATGGTTTATGCAGAACGAGTGCACCCAAGCTTTTAAATGAAAACAATAATTCATCCAAGGGGCAGCGACACACCTGGCCCCCCTTGGATCCCCTCCAATGGTTGGACGCGCCAGAGTTGTTGATTTTTGTGGAATTTCCATTTCATTTTCATAATTTCCTCTTTATTTCTTTAAGGCCAAACCAAAATAAATTCTTTCAAGGGCTTCCCTTGGGTATTTTTGGATGAAAATTTATGGGTAGGCTTAGAAAAATATGAGGAGTTTAATGGTTTTGGCAGAGCCAGTGCTTTTTATTTTTTTTAATTTTTTTAAATTTTAAAATTCAAATGGAGAATCCAAATCGTTGATCTTGTTAAGTTTTATCGGCGATGCATTTTCATATAAGTTTTATAAATTTTGAAGTTGATTTGATACTTGATTAAGTGACCAAATTATGAACGTATTAGAATTAATCAAACCAGGTTCGTTCATTTGTTTACCACTTAATCAAGTATCAAATCAACTTCAAATTTTATGAAACTTATATGAAAATACATCGCCGATAAAACTTAACAAGATCAACAGTTTGGATTCTCCATTTGAGTTTTAAAATTTAAAAAAATTAATAAAAATGAAAAGGACTGTTTGGAGCAGTCCTTTTTCCGGCTGCTGAGGATGCGGGTGCTGGTCCCAACAGGGATTGATGGCACGGAGGAGTTCGACGGAGAGAGGAGCGATTAGAACAGGCAAGCAACGACTCAGATCAACTACGGAAAACAAACGTACAGGATGAGAAAACTGTAGTTAGTACAGTAAAATCCCTCTCACGTGCTTTGCACGACGGCCCAGCTTTATATATTTCTATTATATTTCTATTGCTTGTCCTCGTGGTATTTTTTGGTTGTACATTCTTCCAAAAGTCAAGAAATATAAGTTACCCAGTACTAAGATACGGACGATCTGCTGGTATAAGTTGGAAATAAAAAAAAAATGAAAATAAAAGTTCAAATACCAAGTTGAAAAGTTGCAACATTTTTTTTTATTTCCATATTATATGGTATTTTTTTCCATATAAAATGATCATCATATGGTTGAAGGAGAAAGAAAGAAGAGAAAGGGATGGGCAATATAGTCTTACGTTTCAAAAATTAAATTTTTAGAATGAGCAAGGTTCCGGTGCCACAATTTTGTAGTGTCACAAATGCCACACTTTCCTTTTTTTATTTTAAATGTCAAAAAATTAAAATATAATCGTTCAATCCAAACCGTTGATCTTGTTCATTTTAACGACGGATGCGTTGTACTAAAATTTCATAATTTTTAAAGCTTATTTGATACTTGATCAAGATGTTGAAAAATGGACATATTAGAATGAATCTATTTTAGTTATTTTGATCCGTTCATTTTTCACCTTTTGATCAAGTATCAAATAAAATTCAAAAATTATAAAATTTTATGACAATGCATCCGTCATTAAAATGAACAAGATCAACGGTTTGGTTCAGACGATTATATTTAAAAATTTTTATATTTAAAATAAAAAAGGAAAGTGTGGCATTTGTGGCATCAAAAAAGTGTGGCACCGGAACCTTGCTCATAAATTAGTGTATCATCTAAATTAATAAAAAGGGTAAATGGTAGTACTAATGATGATTAGAAGGGCAAATTACTAATTTTAAAAATAGGAGGGTATACGGCTGATTGAAAATGATTAGGATGATATACGGCTGATTTTGCCTAAGAAAGGCTTATAAATACCAAATTTCTGTTCGTTTGGATTATTGGATGATATACGGCTGATTTTTTTTTGGGGGATATTCATCCCTTTTCAATTTTCTCATCATCTTATTCTTCCCACCTTCCCTCCGCCATGGAGTAGTGCTTTGGACAATAAATTTTTTTTTGGAGCAACATATATTTTTTCAAAATGTCTAAACTATCTTTAACATTAATCAAGATTTATTTTCCTAATTTATTTCCATAGCATATTTTCCCAATTTATTTCCTTAACTATAATTTTTTTTCTCTTCTAGCTTTTCTGCCAAAAGAAAATCAACATACTTAAAAATCACATTTAAATGATCGCCCACGGATTTTTTTTGTTTTGTTTTTTTTGTTTTTACTTATTTAAAAGTCACAATCGTTGAAAAAACCAAATGATAATATATACTTCATTTTCTTGTCACGGTTGGATAATTGTTGCTTAATTAAAAGCCGGTAACCCCGACATTGTTTCAAATATATATATATATATATTTGCATATTTTTTTCGGGGCCGATAAGGATCATCCCCAGATCCCATCATTCCTGAAAATGCGTTTTTATTTTTGGAAATTTTTCGTAACTGTCATTTCTGTTTTTAGAAACCCAACGCTCATCCCTCGCTCCAATATATTTAGCTCCCTCTTTCGCTCATCCATCTCTCCCTCTTCCCTCCTTCTCCTCATCCTTCTCATCTGATTCGCTCTCTCTCTCTCTCTCTCTCTCTCTGTAACTGTAACAATCATCCTCATCCAACGTTCATCCCTCCATCTCATCTGTTTTGATATACATAACAGTTCTAGTTAACACAGAGGGGAGAGAGGCAGCGACACAGAACGGAGGGAGCGAACACAGAGGAAAGAGCTACAATTATAACTGTTCTAGTTAATACAGTAAACAGTTCTACTTAATATATATAAAGATTCTACTAATATACAAAACAGTTATATTTAATATATAAAGGTTTTACTTAATATATATAAAAGTTCTACTTATATACATAACAGTTCTACTTAATATATATAAAGGTTCTACTTATATACATAAGTGTTCTACTTAATATATATAATAGTTCTACTTATATATATAAGTGTACTACTTAATATCTATAAAGGTTCTACTTATATACATAACAGTTCTAGTTAATATATATAAAAGTTCTACTTATATATATAAAGGTTCTAGTTAATATACATAAAAATTCTAATTATATATATAAATATTCTAGTTCCAAACATAACAGTTCTAGTTAAATACATACTGTTCTAGTTAAAAATATAACAGTTGTAGTTAAATACATACATGTTCTATTTCAATATATAACTGTTCTAGTTAAAATGCATAATTGTTCTAGTAAATATAATCCCCTCTGTGACTTATTTCTTTTTTCTCCTCCCTCTCCCCTCCCCCTTTCCTGCCTCCCCTGTCATTTTCGTTATTTCTCCATATTTCGCTCCCTCCCCTCCTCTCCTCCCTATCGCTCATCCTCTCTATACTCCATCATCCCCATCATCTTCTCTGTTTACGCTCATTTCCTCTCATTCCTGGACTTCCGAAAATAAAAAACGCATTTTCCTAAAATAGAAGGGGATGACGAAGATGATAAAAGAGGAAGGATACGGAAAGTAATTCCGTATTTTTCTTACTCATTCTTCCTTTAGATTCCTAAAATTTTCCCAAACAGTTTAAACGCAATTTGTCATCAAAATCAATTTTCAGTATAAATAAAGAAAAAATTGGACAAAGTATCCAAATTCAAAGTCCTTTTTTCGCTAAAAAATTTATAAAGACAACAAATGCGTGTATATATACCTAAAAATATGGAAAAAAAATAAATTCAAAATTCACTGGAAAAGGAAAAAGAGGAGAGACGAGGATTACTCATAGAAATACCAGCGAGAAGGACAATTTAGTCATTTAAAAAATAATTCTGTTGCTCCAAGAAAAAGTATAAGTTGCCCAACAGCCCAAAGCACTACCCGTGTACATAGGGCTGAAAAACGAAAATCGTTTTAACCGTCTTTCGTTTCGTTTCGTCCAGACGAAACGGTTAACGTAACAACAAAACGGTTTCGTTTGATTAGACGAAACAATAAAAAAATTTCGTCCATGTGTAAATCACAAAAATTTCATCCGTTACGAAACGAACAACGAAACTAAAATGAACAACGAAATAGTTTCGTTTCGTCAACGAAACGAACAACGAAACTAAAATTCTGTTTCGTCAACGAAACGAAACGGTTAAACAAAACACTCTAGTTTCGTCACCGTTTCAACCGTTTTGCAGCCCCACGTGTACCCCTAACTCCACGTGATGGGAATTGGCCAATTGGGTTTTTGGGTATACGTTGGAAATTACACCCGTATTTAAATTATGTTAAGGTCTTTTCATTTTAGCCTGTTTTATTTCTCATTTAGTTATGGTATTTAAGGTTAAGCGAATATAAGTTTGCCAGTGGTATGTGGTGTGTAGTTGTGTACCACCCACAGATTTCTTTGCTCGAAACAATTACACGAGCAATAATGTATTGACTTTTCTAAATTCTAATTTTTACTGTTTTTAAACGCGAGATTTGTTCTAACTTCCTGAAATTAAAGTGTGGCCCGACCTTTAATGGAATTAGTTTTCTGAAATGAGAGAGATAATAATGTTGTTTTATTATTGGCAAATTTCACGAAGAATTGGTGTAATAGAGTACATAAATTTAGCATTCCAAATTAGGCCAAGCCAGAATTAAGCATTCCATAGATAAGTCAAGTCGTAGGAAGACCCCTTACTAAAACCCAGAATCAAACAAAATCCATGGAGGCGCGTAAAGCACAGCGGTATAAAACACAAAATCAAAGTCGACGCTTCTGAGTTCAATCTCCTCCTCATCTTCTTCTTCCCACCTTCCTCTCCGCCATGGGGTCGTGCTCGCAACCAAACCCCGACCAACCCGACCTTCTCTCCTCCCTCCCGACGAACTTCTCATCAAAATCCTCTCTTTCCTCTCAACTCGCATGGCCGCTCGCACCTCCATCCTCTCCAGCCGCTTCCGCCACCTCTGGGAGGCCTCCCCTTGCGTGCACCTCATTGTCTTTTGTCGCGAAGAATTCATCACTATGTTCAATCGTGCGCTCTGGCTTCGAAATCCCTCCCATCCCCTTGTCAGCTAATTGAGCCTAGAGTATTCCGGCAGCCCTCTCCCGGTCCCATTTAGACATTCCCTGTGTGCCAAGGTCAGCTCCTTCGGCGTGCGACACCTAACTGTTCGAGGTCGCCATCTTATACCAATTATCCCAATGATCTCCTTGTCAGCAACTTCAATTGCTACATTGGGGGTTACCGTTGGAAAGGAGCTGAAACAGTTGCAGGAATTAGAATCATCAATAAGGGGCAAAGATGTGGGCTGGGCCAGGATTAATCATAAAAGCCAGGCTGAGAAGGAGGGCCCAAGTTAGAATCTCCACATTTCCAAAGATGACAGGTGGGTCATACTGGAGAGGATGTACTGGAGAAGAATCTAGAATGAGTCTGTTAAGCCGTTGAGATCTGTCGCAGAGGAGATTCGCTGAAGATATTTTCTTAGTTCATTTTTCTTTTATTTTTGTTTTTGGAGACAATTATATCTTCTTACATATAAATAGGTGATTGGTTATTGTAAGAGATTTTAATCATTAAGAGTATTATGAAAATTCCAATCTCATCTCTTCTCTAGCTGTTCTCTCTCTCTCTCTCTCTAATATCTCTCTCTCACTCTTCTAAACCTGAACCAATTCTCTCTCAATTCTCCTTATTCCATCAATTTAACCAAAATTAGTGTTACAAGTGGTATCAGAGCACCGATTAGAGCTGGGAAATCCATCTATTTCAGCTTCTAGTTGAGTGTGTTATTGTTGTACTTCATTCCTTGGTGCTGGCGAGACACAAGTCTCGCAATCGATTTGGATTCATGACTTCCACTAGATCCGGATCGGTTGCAATGGAGGAGATGAAGACTCAATTAAATCAACTTCAATCTGAAATTGAGCGAGTAGCAAGGGAAGGGGATGAGAGATCTTCTCACATGAAAGTTCAATGAACTCAAGCAATGAAGGATCAGTCTGAGACAGTAAACAAGAAGATGGATGAGAGGATGGATAGAATGGAGGCGATGTTTGAAAAGGTATTGAGATTTTCTGAAAAAGGACCATCAGTAGTAGATCCACCATTTATTAATCCTCATAATAGTTCTGGCTTGCTGGGGGCTCAGCCAGTAAGCAGTGACACTAATGGTGCTTTGACTGGTACCAGTAGTGGTATGGGGTCTGGTGCAGGTATAGGGGGTATGTTTGGAAATCAAAGGGTTGTACCACCTCCAGTGCAACTACCTATAACTGATTTTCCGACCTTTGATGGAAATGACCCAGCTGATTGGCTATTGAAAAGTGAATACTACTTTGACATTTATCAGATTCCCCATAACTACAAAATCAGATTGGTTGTGCTTAGTTTTGTGGGGGAAGCTAGTATTTGGTATGGTAGTTTCAGGTTGGGGATTGATAACCCACCATGGGAACTTTTAGTGGAGGAGGTATTTGCAAGATTCTCTCAAAATGCCACTCAGGAATTAGTGGGTGAATTGAAGAGGGTGCAACATACTGGCAAGGTGATGGATTACATTAAGCAGTTTGATCATGTCAGAGCCAAACTTATGCGCCAGAAACCATACATTCCAACAGACTTTTATATTGCTTGTTTCATTGAAGGGCTGAGAGAGGACATTAAGGCAATGGTTACTGTTTTGAATCCAAAGAACCTAAATGATTCTTATAAAATTGCAAATCAGTATGAGATGGCTGCTGACAGTCAAGCAAAGAGGTTGAAGTTTGCACCCAAACCACTTACCTTTACTAACAATCAGAAAAGCAAAGAAGTGGGAGAGAAGGCTGTTGTACCATACAATAAGGGAGGTAGGAATTGGCAACCAAGTTGGAAGTATGCTACTGAACCCAGTGGAGATAGGAGAGGTGAAACATTTGAACAAAAGAAAGCTCTTTGGTTGTGCCACAGGTGTGATGAGAAGTGGCATCCAGGACATAAATGTGCTATTAGAAATGTGCATTTGTTGAAAGACATGGAAGAGGATGTTGAGGAAGAAGTGTATGATGAATGCACAAAAGAGTTGGAAGAGGATGTAGTTGAAGAAACTATTATTTCTCTTTTCTCAGCTAAGGATACCAGTAAGGTAAAAAATATGAAATTCAAGGGAATGGTGGGAAAAATTCCAGTGTGTGCACTTGTGGATAGTGGTAGCACTCATTCCTTTGTCAACCCATCTATCTTACAGGGTCAAAGATTTACAATTACCAAGAATACCCCTATGGCAGTAGTAGTTGCTAGTGGTCACAAGATGATCACTGAAGCAGCTTGTAATGCACTGAAATTTTCTATTCAGGGGCATGAATTTGAGAAGGACATGAGGGTGTTGGATGTAAAGGGGTATGACCTCATTTTGGGGTTAGATTGGCTAAGGGACATGGGACCAATGGTGGTGGACTGGAGTAAAGGTTGCTTGGCTTTTAAAAAAGATAACAAAGACATAAAATTGCAGGTCTGTGAGGAAGTGGCAGAAGTGAGGATGTGTCAAGGTTATGTTGATATAGAGCAGGAAAGGAAAAAGGGGCATGAGGTTATACTGGCCCATCTTTTCCATGTGGATTCCTTAGAAGATAAGGCTAGACATGAAGTCAGTCCTGAAATTGGTCAGGTATTGATGCAATATAGGGATGTTTTTGTGGAACCAAATGAGCTGCCACCTCACAGGAAAGTAGATCACCAAATTCCATTACTGCCAAATACCAACCCCATCAATCAGAGGCCATACAGGCACTCTTACTTCCAGAAGCTGGAAATAGAGAAGATTGTGAGTGAACTTTTAAAGAATGGGTTCATCCAACCATCTTCTAGCCCTTTTGCTTCTCCAGTGCTTTTAGTCAAAAAGAAAGATAATTCATGGAGGTTGTGCATTGATTATAGGAAGCTTAATGCTAGCACTGTAAAAAATAGATATCCAATTCCCATTATAGAAGATTTGCTGGATGAACTCCATGGTTCTCAAATATTCTCTAAAATAGACCTTAGGTCTGGATATCATCAAATAAGAATGCACACTGAGGATATTTACAAAACAGCATTCAAAACTCATGAAGGACACTATGAGTATGTTGTGATGCCATTTGGATTAACTAATGCTCCAGCAACATTTCAAGAGCTGATGAACCAAGTTTTCAAGCCATACCTCAGGAAGTTTATCTTGGTGTTTTTTGATGACATCTTGGTCTACAGCCCAGATGAGGAAAGTCATGCACAACATCTTGCATTGGCACTGGAAGTATAAAGACAAAACAAGCTGTTTGCCAAACAATCTAAATGTGATTTTGGGATGAAGGAAGTAGAGTACCTGGGTCACATCATTTCCAAGGATGGAGTAGCCACTGATAAAAAGAAAATGTTCTACTGGCCTCAACTCAAAGAGTCAGTACATGACTATGTTAGGAAGTGTGAGGTGTGTCAAATGAACAAGGTGGAGCATGTGCCATCTCCTGGGTTGTTACAACCTTTGCCAATTCCTGAGCAAGCTTGGAATAGCATCTCCATGGACTTTGTTACAGGGCTACCAAAATCAGAAGGGAAGGAAGTGATTCTGGTGATTGTAGATAGGCTGACAAAGTATGCACATTTTTTCTCTTTAGCACATCCTTTTGGAGCAACTCAGGTAGCCCAAATTTTTCTGGATGGAATTTATAAGTTTCATGGTTTACCCCTCACCATCATATCTGACAGGGACCCAATATTCACCAGTTCTTTCTGGAAAGAATTAATGGGAAAAATAGGGGTCAAATTGAATTTTTCCACTGCTTACCACCCACAAACAGATGGGCAAACTGAGAGGGTCAACCAATGTGTTGAAGGGTATTTAAGGTGCATGGTTTACAATCAACAGAAAAATTGGCATAAATGGTTATCTCTAGCAGAATGGTGGTACAATACCCATTTTCATAGCTCCATTAAAACCACACCTTTTGAAGCATTATATGGGTATTCCCCAGCTCAATTGCCCATGGGTACCCCTCCAAGAAGCAGGGTAGAGGCTGTAAATCAAGAACTGAAAGAAAGGCAAAAAGTGTTGTCAGAACTCAAAAGGCAATTGACTAAGGCCCAGGATAGGATGAAGAAGTATGCAGACAGCCATAGAATGGAGAGACAATTCAAGGTGGGAACATGGGTGTACTTGAGGATGCAACCATATAGATAGGTTTCAGTGCAGGGAAAACCTAATAAGAAGTTGGGATTAAGGTATTATGGACCATTTGAAATTATTGAAAGGGTTGGGGAGGTGGCATATAAGTTGAACCTACCTCAGAATTCACGAGTGCATCCTGTGTTTCATGTGTCTCAGTTAAAGGCTAGAGTGGGAGATACACAAGCTGTGGCTCCAAATGTACCAATTGTGGGGCCAGAAGGAACTCTCAGAGAAGAATCTGAATCCATACTTGATAGGAGAATTGTGAAGAAAAAAAATGCAGCTGCAGTTCAAATTTTGGTAAAATGGAGTAATAAGCCAATGGAAGATGCTACTTGGGAGGAGTATGATAAAATTGCAGAAACCTATCCACAATTTGTCCTTAGAGACAAGGACAATTTCAAGGAGGGGAGAGTGTCAGCAACTTCAAATGCTACATTGGGGGTTACCGTTGGAAAGGAGCTGAAACAGTTGCAGGAATTAGAATCATCAATAAGGGGCAAAGATGTGGGCTGGGCCAGGATTAATCATAAAAGCCAGGCTGAGAAGGAGGGCCCAAGTTAGAATCTTCACATTTCCAAAGATGACAGGTGGGTCATACTGGAGAGGATGTACTGGAGAAGCATCTGGAATGAGTCTGTTAAGCCGTTGAGATCTGTCGCAGGGGAGATTCGCTGAAGATATTTTCTTAGTTCATTTTTCTTTTTTTTTGCTTTTGGAGACAATTATATCTTCTTACATATAAATAGGTGATTGGTTATTGTAAGAGATTTTAATCATTAAGGGGATGTTTGGAACTCTTGGAATAAGGCCTTATTCGGAATTGCTAATTCTAGAGGTTGCCAAACATCATTTAGAACAAGCAAAATAGCTTATTCGGGTCCTTATTCTTGTTCCAACAAAATGTTGGAACTAGAATGGAATAAGCTAACCATCCAACAACAAATCATTATTTTAATATTTTTTCTTGTTCTTATTCTTAACTAACCACCCAAACAACATCTCTTAATCTAAGAATAAGCAATTATTTAACATTTCTTATTCACCACTCTTGTTCTAAAATAAGCTATTCTATTCTTATTCACCACACTTCCAAACACACCCTAAGAGTATTATGAAAATCCCAATCTCGTCTCTTCTCTAGCTGTTCTCTCTCTCTCTCTCTCTCTCTCTCTCTCTCTCTAATATCTCTCTCTCACTCTTCTAAATCTGAACCAATTCTCTCTCAATTCTCCTTATTCCATCAATTTAACCAAAATTAGTGTTACACTCCTCCAGCAACTGCCTCCAATCTCTCTCACTCCCTGTCATAAATTCTGAGTTTGATCAATTTCCCTCTGGAATCACTTTAACCTGCCTAAAAAGCCTCTCTCTTGAATTACATTCCTTCTATTCGAAAGCCCGAATAGGTCAATTTCTCTCTGAATTGTGTTGCTTGGAGGATTTACACCTGGACACCAGTTATATTGATTCACTCAGCCTTTCCTCCCAATCAATCAGAAAACTCAAACTGATAATGCACAGTACCTTGATTCTTCATTCTGTGAGTTTAATTCTGCCTTCATTGGAGTCGCTTCATTTGGAAATTCAGGAGTATTTTAATTGTAATCTGTTACACATCCATGGAGAGGTTCCCATGCTGCAAAGAGCAGTGATTAGCCTCAATTGTGTTCGTGCAAGAGATGTCAGTGCTATTACAAGGCTGCTGAGTTTTATCTCAAATGTGAAAGAACTAAGCATGTGTCTAAAGGAGCCACAGGTAATAAGCTTTTCCTCCTCTATTGGTTAGATTTACGTGTGCTCAAACTATCAGTTAATGGGTACTATTGAAAATTTATATTAGATGTTGTGATTTGTTGGATATGCTTCTGAAGCACTTACATTTGTATATTGAGTGAATTGTAAAGCATGGGCACAAATTAAAAGAGTACCAAATTAAAATGGTTTTGTTAAATCAGTCAACCAGACCTATTAATTGCACTATTTTTCAGTAGAAGTTTTGTTGTTGAAAATTTAATTAACTCCTCTAAATTGACTAAGATACTGTTTAAATTATACGGATTGCAATTTGGATTGTCTAGTTAAACTTAAAATAATTTAAATTTAGGAATGAGGTTTCTTCATCTTTACAATAAAGGGAGATAAGGCATAGAATTTTGGCTTTTGAAGAACAAACATGGTTGAATACTGCACCTTTATTAGACTAGAATTGGTGAATATTTCCGTTCCATATAGAGGCTATATTAATATTTAGTGTATGCTGAACCAACAAGAGCGCTGACAAAAGCATGTCTGAGATTCCAATGTGTGATTTTTTTTCTTAATTATTGGAGAAATAATGGCATTGCAAACTTGTGGTGAATCAACTAAACACATTTGATTACCCAGCACGGAAAATTGCTACGACAACCATGAATCATAATTAAAATCACCTCTTGAGGAAGCTGGCCCTAGTCTGCATGGGCACAACACCAGTTACAACATACCATGGGTTACTATGTGTCTTGTAGGACAAAAATGTTCAAACTTACATTGTGTTTTTGGAAATCAAGCTTAGGTATAGTTTGGGCTTTAACCCATGCTTAGCACCGGATCTTTTTTTTAGTAATATAGAGGGGAGCTGACATTTGTGCTTACTAGGTACCCTCGCTTTTTGTGATTTCTACAGGATGAGAAGCATCCAATTCCTTTCTTATTCGAACCAGGAAAAGATCTGCCAAATTTTCATAATCTGAAACACTTGGATGTGCACCTTTGCATTCATGAGCACAACTTTGAAGCCGTCATCATCATGCTCCATAATTGCCCTAATCTGGAATCACTGAAGCTCGTTCATAAGGTGCTTAAGCTTTCTTTGTTTCTTTCTTTTGCAACATATATCTTTTGCACAACATATATGTTGCAACATACTTTAGAATGTTCATTGATGAAAATGTTTCCTTTGTTTTTCTACCCTTTCTACCTTATATATGCCGAACTAGATCCAACTTTAGATTGTGATGAAAGTACACTCTAAAGTATTCTACACTATCATTTCTTATTCTTTTATAGTATTCCCATCTTTGCAAAGTGCTATTAATACTGTCAAACTTTTTATCTTTTCTATTTTTGTTCTTTTTTTCTTTTGGGGGTTGGAGTTGGGGGTTTTATTTGAGTGTTGGAGTGGTGGTGGGAGGAGGGGAGGGGGAAAGGGAAGGTTGAAAGCACCTGATTTCATTAAGTTAACCGAGACTTTCATGAGTTGTTGTCAATCCTGTACCTTTTTAAAGAATCGTAATTTGTTTGTTAGAAGTTTATGTCACTACTTCATTGTAGTTTTCTGAGAAAATTTTGGAATTAACCTGAACTGACTTTAAGTTCAATTAACCATTAAGCCCCCTTATTCTTTTTGGCTCCGTTTGGATGGTATGGGAATAAGAGAAATAAGGGAAGAAGTGAGAAGAAGTATTGGAAAGTGTGTAACTTTGTGAAAAGTTTGAATTATTTATAATAAATTTATTCTCTTATTCCCACACCTCATCCAAACGGAGCCTTTGTTCAAATAACCATTTGTTTCAATTAACCGTTTGGCCCTTAGTTCTGTTCAGTTATATCCTCTGCCAGTCATCAACTACTGGAAATGCAACTGTGTTTATTGAGTTGTTGTTGTGATGTGATTGGACCTAGCATATGAAATGAAATAAATAAGAAAAATCCATCTTCTCTATTCTTAAATCTCAACAACTCATGTAGTTAACTTCAATTTTCACATTTTTGTACCTCAACGGTTATAAAGCTTCAATTATTTCTACTTTTGCATCTTTACATCTCTCCCTCGACTGATATCTCTAAAGATAGTTGGCAAGATGTCATTATATTTCTTTTGGTATGTGTAGTACATTGAACCATTTGGCATCTAAATAGAATGACTCGAGTAGCCATGTGGTTTCATGTTGTTCTTGGTTACTCTGATTGTTTTTTGTGTTATTGTTTCTCATGCCTTATGAGGTAATTGAGTGTAAAAAATCATGATCCTATTAAAATAACCAAGGAATGTGAGGACTTCCGCAATTCTTTACCACCCTGTGCCCATCTGCCTAATTAAGGGTGTTAATCTTCACACAAAATAAAAACTCTGTGCTCATCCTTAATCATGGCATATTTCTTCTTTTAATTAATGGTATTGGATAATTTTAGGCAATATTTGCCAGTCTATACTAGTCATAGATCATCGTCTTTTCTTAAAATAATTTTTCTTGTTTTTTCCGTCAGATTCCAAAGAGCACTATTATGGCAAAAGGAGGGGAAAGGAAAGATTGGGAATCAAAGCTGCCACATAATGCCGATGGTAATTACCACTATGCTTTTGTTAGAAATTTCCATCCAGGGGAGAATATAAAGGAGTTCATGAAATTGCTCGCTAAGAAAAGTAGCTCTAAGATGCATGCACAGAACTAGGACTTGGGTAGGCATTGTAGTGGAGCCAAATGAAGCCATTTTATTGCTTTGCTTGTCTTGAGTATTCTGTTGAAGTAAGAAGGAAGAATATCCTTGCACATTGGCAATGCTGAAGTTTGTTTAAATTTCGCTGGCATGTCTGTTGATATGGAATACCTTCCTTGTAACTTTTGTTCTGTTAGTCCTCGGTGTTGTTATTAAGTTTAACATACACCAAGTTAGATTTCTGCTATTTAATTCAGTTTGAAGTTCAAACTACACCGGCCCTGATACTCCCCTATGCGGTCAGTCACCTGATATGAATTAGACAGAGTAAGCCTTGAATCACGTTTTATAATGGCGACCAAAAATTATTTTACGATGATAAATACTAGGAATTCACCTCATTTAGATCTACATGATAATCACAAATTTTCATTCTTTTTTTTTTCAAATTTCTTCACTACCTTCAAAAATACAATCGGTTCTTAACTACTAAGATCACTAGTTCATTGTCTACTTAATTCATCTACATTAAAAATAAGTGCCTACAGCTTCTACATAAATTGTAATTAGAAAAAACTCTGAACCTAATTTGCTGTGATTTTTGTGAACCTATCTGATCCAGTCTCGAGGGCTGTTGATCGGACCTATTGGACCTTTTGCACTTTAATAATAAGGTTTCAAACAGAGAGCATTTAAGTGAAAGATGAACATAGAGCAATGACATCAAGCCATCCAACAAGTAATATTCTGAGATACATGGTCAATCAATTAATAATTATTTGTTTCAAAGGATGGATCGAAACCCGATGACATTTCCGTGTGCGACTCACCGCTATAGGCTCTCATAGAGAAGGAAGTTTGATATTTACCAAGCATGGCAATGGTAATTGGTAATTTTACTACGCTATATTTATTTAGATAACAATAATTCAACATGATTTTCAAATATATTTAATTTTTTAAATTAATTAATTAAATAATGATTGGTACGATTATTCTTAATATATTTAACAAAAAAAAACTATTTTTAATTATAGAAAATTCAAAAATAGAAAATTATTTTCAACTAAAAATAGAAAACTATATTTAACCAAAAAATAGAAAATGCAAAAAACAATCAAAAATAGGAAAAAATCAAGGTTTTTAATTTATAGTATATATCAATTAAAACCCATGATTTTTCTCTATTTCTGACCGCTTATTTGCAATTTCTATTTTTTGGTTAAATATATATAGTTTTCTATTTTAAATTCAAAATAGTTTTCTATTTTTGTATTTTCTATAATTAAAAATAATTTTCTTTTTTTTTGTTAAATATATTAAAAATAGTCGTACAAATTATTATTAATTTATTTAAAAATTAAATATATCTGAAAATTATGCTGAATTATTGTCATCTAAAAAAATATAACGTAGCAAATTTGCGACTGCTATGCCTAATTAAAATACTATAGATAAGGGTTTCAGTAAGTTATCAGCTGTCCGATGGAGAGATTGATTGAATAAAGAATTTAAGAGTTTCAGACGGACTTTGATTCCTACTTTCTTATCAGATTATCTAAAACATGATTATTACAACAGACTTCGTCTTTATATCAGGACAAGTCAACATTTGATCAGGGAAAAATTGTTCCTGTCGGTGTGGCACTGTCAGAGAGCCAGATCTTGATGAATGGATGAGGTGGAACCCTGCCATCAATCGTCACAATCCTCATGTAATTGATCCTATTTAATACCTACTTAGTGTAATTAACTACAGATCATGCAGTAGCGTTAATCTTCACATGATTGAAAAGAGAGAAGGAAATATGAGGTGGAACCCTAGCATCTCCTCTTCATCTCTCTAAACTACGCGCAGATGCATGAAATGGAGACAAAATTGAAAAGAGAAAAGGAAATATGAGAAAGGAAAATAAAATACAGAACCAGATCCAAAAAAGCACCAAAAGATTCAAAAAACGAGCAATTCAGTAATTCACACTAATTTTTATTTAAAACTCCAAGATCAATTACAGAATCTCACCTTCTTCTCTTTTTCTTTCTTTACAGTCTTCCTTCTCCACTGAATCTAGCTTGCTATCTCCTTATACTATACACCTTGCTTCTCAGCCTCTCTCTCTCTCTCTCTCTCTCTCTAAATTCTATTACAAATGGCTAATGCACAACATATGTCCTCCCTAAGCTCTCCAAAAGTCTCTAAAAAACGTCCCTTAAAACTAAGCCCTGACACCCTATATATAGGAAATGGAAGGGAATACCTTGGTTTCTGATTGGTTGAAGCCTTGAAGCTCCCATCGCCAATGACGTCAGCAATTGACTGGAATGTTAGACAAGTTGAGCGCCTTTAGTCCCTTCTGGGTTCTGGCTACAGGGTCATTGCTCTGGGCCTTGGGCGGGCATCTGGAGGCCCATCTGGCCCAGTAGGAGACATAATCACTGTTCCGGCACTCCTCCCTCCGTTGTCTTTAAAACGCACAGATATTACAAGCTAGGTCTAGCGTGTAAATAAATATTTTGACCATTCGATCGATTTGATCTGTGATCGAATATTAATTGTCATACGAAGTAATAATATATTTTGATTTTTTAACTAATAAAAAAACAAATTAAATAACAAATCTATTTATATCGATGCTAGATTATGAAATATATTTTTATTATCTATTATTATTTTGTTTTCTTTATTTGTCTAAATATGAGGGCATCTTAAGCTAGTTCATTTAAATTCGTGCTTCATCTTGAATGTATTTCAGTTATATTCTTGTTTGTGAGAGAAATGATTTTGAGTCAAAAATTTTATATCCCGATCTTCAAATTTTCAAATGTAATATTCATTTTTGTATAGATTTACAATAGTTGAACAAAAATTTCGGTCACAATATTTTGGTAAGGATTTTAAAATAGGAAAAATAAGATATATACCTTCAAATCATAGTCAATTGAAAATATCCCCTCTAATCTTTAAATTTGAAAATATCCTCTTCTAAACTTTTATACCATAGATATTTACCCTTTTGTCAATGTTTTAATTCTGAAAATTATTTTTTAAAAATTTTGGACGAAAATGCCCTTAAAGCCTAGCGATTCATCTTCAATTCTTCATTATTTCTACCTCCGCTTAATTGGGAAAATCTATACAACATTTCCAGACGAGTATGTTATCCTTCATTTGCGCAGCTTTTCACTCAAAACTACACCTGGAAAACATCTTTTGGTAATAAGGAGAGAAGCCAATCCGTCTATCCAATAGTCTTTTCCATGTCCTTGCTTAATTTGCATTGATATTTTGGTCGAAACGAAAATAAATCGGTTATTGTTAATTTACAATGAGCCTTATTTTACAATATATCTTTGGTTACATCATAAACCGCTACTAGCCCCCTCCATGAAACAAAGGACTACATTATCTGGTGTCCAACGCAAACACCATCCAATATACTTTTAAGTTTTCTTTAATATGATATTCTAAGATCTCATGCTATATTATAAATATTTTGGAAGTATTAAACTTGAAACTGGAGGTTTCGTCAGATGCTTATGAGTAGCTTGAGAGCTTAATGCAAAGCGCAATTTTGAGGAGAATAAATAAGTAGTACCCATTGATGGGGTTCGAAGCGATTACTTCAGGGGTGCGTTCTCAATTTTGAGGAGGATAAAACTTTACCTATTTTGCTGTGTATTTCTATTCTATTAAACAGAGTAAAAAAAGAGAAGATGAATCGTCAAGACTTAAGGGCATTTTTGTCTAACATTTTTTAAAATTATTTTTCATAATTACAATAATTCAATAATGACAAAAGGTAAATATCTAAGGCACATATGTTTGGAGGGGGATATTTCCAAATCTAAAAATTAGAGGGGATATTTCTAATTGGCTATGATTTGAAGGGTATACAACTAATTTTTTCTTTAAAATAATATATTTTTTTCTTTGATCAAGTTTATTCAACTAACCAGACAATTAGGCACAGTGTTATCCTACATTTCACTGTTAGACCTCTGTATTTTAAATATTTTTTAATCGGGTTTGAGCCTAATCAATTACAGCTGCTCGCAATTTTGCAAAAACGGCCTGAATTTCGATCCATATAAAAAAAAAATTGGTCTATTGCAAAATTAAGTAATATTAGGTTTATGATGAAATGAACAATTCAACTCTGTAATGCTCTCAAAAGTAGTCCTCTATCAGAATTACAAAAAGAGTTATCTACGTCACTAGAATATTGACTTAATAATAAAATAACAGTAACAATGGTAAAGATTTAAATTGTATTAATTTAAGACGGGACAGTTGTTATGGGAAAAAATAGCAAATTTCATGTTTAATTAATTAAAATTCTACTGCATGATACAACCGTGGTTCATATTATAATAAACTAACATGTGTATATATATATATATATATATTCTATTTTAAAATGAATAAATAATTATTATTTTAATGAAGTTTTTCATATATCGTGCTCTTTTAATTTTTGATGAATACAGTGTACAATCAATCCAGCAATAAATTTCTTTCTATTTTGATGAGTGCACAACAAATCCAGCAAAAAGTTTCTTTTTATATAAAAAATGAAGAATTTGTACACTTATATCCATCCTAACATTCAAATATTGATTTAAACAATCAATTAATGACTAACACTCTATATAGAGTAAAAAATTGTTGATACGTTCGTTTAATTATTTTAGGTCTTAGAGAGGTGTTTTTACAAGTAGGGATATATGATAGAGACCATACAAACAAATCATTCCGATTTTAATAAAAGGAAAAATTTCATAGACATGGTAAAGGAAGAAACAAAAATGAAAATTAAATGGGTAATTGAATTGATAGCCTGATAGATAGGATATATTGCACGTCACAAAATAAAGGCAAAATTGGGTATAATAACCCCTATAAACTCTAGCAATCGGATATAACCCCTGTTCACTTGAAAATTAAATAGAACACCCTATAAATTTTAGAGTTCAGGAAATAACTCCATTCAATTAAATTCAGTCATTTATTTATTAAAAAATTAATTAATTTTAAAGCATATGACTAAAATACCCTTCTTCTTTGTCCCTTTTGCTCTGTAATTTTATTTTCCATTTCCCAGCGCAGACTTAAAAAGACGATTATCTATATCCAATCAGAAGTTCCGTTATTTCTCTCCATGAACTAAATATAAGGAAACATCATACTAGTACTAAAAGTATATTAAAATGAGGATAACAAATGCAACCGGATATTTCATAATTCAAACTGGACCCAAATTTATTCGATGGTATGTAATTGGAGGGTTGTGTTCAAATAAAAATATAAACTTGAATCATGTGATTGTGAGATAAAAGAAAGATCTCTAATATGTAATCCTCTGCAGTCTGCACTGTGAACTTGTGAAGGACAAAAAGATATCCCTCAATTTACGTCACCAATATATAATTTCTACCTTTATTTTCATAAAATACTAAACTATTCTATTCTATTTGATTCACAAATGTTCAGCCGAAAAAAAAGGACAATGCACAAGTAGACATAAAACAAGGTCCAAAACTAACAGAAAATTATCTAAACTATCCCAGCAACCTTTGGGCTTTCCATCCTTGTAAGCCAGAGATAAGTTCATCAGTCCTGCCATTGTTCTAAAACCACCCAAATATTTATCGCTTTTTCTATATCCACCCTTCCATGCAGCCTTAGTTGTTTACTTGTTTTCTCATGGGCATGAATCCTTCCTGGACATATGTTGAAAATGAACCCAAAATTTTTTATTTTAATATCTCCATGTCGGTTTGAAAACCAGGAACTTTTGGTCTTTATGAATTGCTGTAAATCCTCCGCAAATACGTCCCTTGTCAGTCCTACCCACAACCCATCCTCTGAACCTCTGCTGCTTCTCCATTAGAAGTTTAGAACATTCAATTGTACCAGTATCTCCACACAAGATGTGAGGCATGGTAATAAAGTTCAATTGTACTGACAATGGAGTTGTAAAGTTCTGAGCTCTCATCTAATTCTGATTCATTTGGATGTAATACAGTTTTGCCCTTTTTGTAAGAAGAAGTAAGATTACGCACTGGACTTCGAGTTGAGGAAATGCTACTGGTACTTGCCTCTTCAGTTTTTTTTTTTTAGCCCTAAAAAATAATCAGCTTGATTCAGGTGAAATTGAGGTAGAAAAAAAAGAGAAAATTTTAATTATTATGATTTGGAAAAGTTGTGATCGCAAAAAGAAAAGAATTCCTAGAAAGTGATACCACATGATACAATATTGATATCAGCATTACATACTAATGAGTACTTGTAGATTCTAGTAACAACAACAAATTGATACATAACAATTAAATATTGATATCAGCATTACATACAAATTGAACTATAGATATGTTCTTGTTTTTTTATCTCTACGAACTCAAAAAGCTATAATATTAGGCATGTGAAATATTGAACAATGTCTACATGTCATCCAATTTTTAAACAGTACCCTATTCAAAAAAATTCCACCAATAACTGTTCCAACTTCGCTATCAGTATGCCATAAAACTTCTTCTATAAAAGATGCCATATGAACTTGTCAGAAAACGTGCCTACAATACATAATTAAAAAGCAAAAACAACATTTTTTCTTTACATTTGTCTATATATTTTATAAATATGTAGTTATTATAATACATAGTAACTTATGTTCTGTATGTTTCAATTCAACTTCTAAAATAAGAAATTTCTCTATGGACAAACCTACACTTGAAATGGGGATTGCTTCTAACACATTAATTAAATCACTGTTAAAAGATGATTATATAAGCTCTTGATTAGTTCAAATTAAGCAGTCTGAACAAATGAAAGAGGAGTTGACAAATGACACTTGACACTTACTGGGGAAATAGATATCTCATGAATGTCTCAAAAGCTAGAATGGCTGAATTGTGAAGGTGCATTACTCACAGTTGCAAGAGACAAGTTGATTAGGCGCAGAAGGAAAAGCCATTTGGTGAGATTAAACTCAGAGTCTGGGAAGAAGCTTCTGATTGGTTCGTTGGCTGGGCCCAAGTCACAAAGTCCATGAAGCCAGAGAACGAAGCTGTGCGCTGGGACAGCCATTGTATGGGATGAGGTGGTTGATCCGACGGCGCAGATTGGCCGAGGAGCAAGGCGATGAGAAAGGGAATCGATTGGGTTTGGAGAAAGGTGCGGAGCCTTGTCAGGTGGCTTCTCATGTGATGTGAGAAGAGAAGGGTCGGTGAAGGAGAAAAAATTTCGTAGGATTTACGTGCAGTGTCGGAAAAAAAACTAAATAGCGGGGAACGAAAATACTATTGACTATTGATTAGACCGCAAGGATCAAGCGTGGTTGAGATAAAATTTCGTTATTAAACCAAAAAAGGTACTCACCCTGAAATATACAAAAAAAATAAATCATTCCTATTTTAATAAAAAGAATAATTTTAGATATGGTAAAAAGAAGAAAAAAGCAAATGGAAATAAAATTGATAGATTGCATTACACGTCATAAATAAAGGCACAATATTAATTATATGACATTAATATTTGTTACTAAAAATAAGCATTCCTTATTATCTATTATGCGAAGCGAGAATGTTCATTAACCGTGACATGGTTATGTCAAGTCCTTTCCCCACGTCACCCTAATGAAAAGTTGAAATTTGAAAACCAAAAATCAAACAAAATCTATGGGGCGCGCAAAGCGCATAGGAATTCGGAGTAGAATCAGAGTCGGCGCTTCCTCCTCTAAGGTGATGGCGTCGTGCTCCCTACCTGGCCTCCTAGGTCCCGACCAAGACCAACCCGACCTTCTCTCGACCCTCCCGGACGAGCTTCTCATCACAATTTTCTCCTTCCTATCGACTTGCGAAGCCGCTCGCACCTCCATCCTCTCCCGCCACTTCCGCCACCTCTGGGAAGCCTCTCCTTCTGTGCACCTCACCGCTAGTTCAAGCGACATGTTTGTTACCATGACTGATCGCGCTCTCATCCGCCGAAATTCCCCCCATCGCCTTCTCAGCTTGCACCTTGAGTATCACGGTGACCTGCTCCCGGCCTCATGTATACCTTCCATCATTGCCAAGATCAGCTCACTCGACTTGCAACACCTCACCATTTATGGTTCCTATCTTGCACCTATTCTCCCAAGCATCTCTTCCATCATCCGTCTCCAGTCTCTCTCTCTTCGTCGCATAAACCCAAATTGTATATTTCCCTCTGGACTCACTTTAACTAGCCTGAAAAGCCTCTTTCTTGAAGTAAATGGCGTAGAACTGGTAGTTGAACTTGGTCGATTTCTATCTGAATTGTGTTCCATAGAGGATTTACATCTGAAAACCTACCGCACTGATATGCTTAACTTTTCCTCCAAATCAATCAGGAAACTCAGACTGATAAATTATAGTCATATGCCTTTAAGACTCGATACTCTTGGCTTATTTTTGCCTTCACTGGAGTCTTTTAATTTGGAAATTCGTTCGCTCCTTTCTAGTATGTTTCAAATCCGTGGAGAGTTTCCTTTACTGAAAAAAGCAGTTATTAAAATTGGTGAAGTTCAAACAGAAGATGTTGTTACAAGAATGCTGACTTCTATCTCACATGTGGAAGAATTTAGCCTGCGTGTAAAGGAGCATGAGTTAATAAGCTTTAACCCTTCTATTGCTCAGCTTCGTGCATTGAACCGATCAACTGGCAGCTACTTTCCAAACTTGTATACACCTTCCCTCCTTGCCAAGGCCCGCTCCCTCGGCCTTCGCCACCTCATCATTGATGGTTTGGATATCAGACTTATTATTCCAAGCATCTTCTCCATCAACTCTCTCCATTCCCTGTCTCTCTCTTTTCCTGTCTTAAAATCAAATTTCATATTTCCCTCTGGATCTAAATTGACCTGCCTGAGAAGACTCAATCTTGACTTATGTGGCATATACCCGATAGGCGAATTGAACCGATTTATTTCTGAATTGTGTTCATTGGAGGATTTACATCTAGAAACCCACGCCGATGATACGCTTAGCGTTTCCTCCAAATCAATCAAGCAACTCAAACTGATAATTTTTGGTGATAATTTTAAACTTGGCACTCTGGGGTTATTTCTGCCATCGCTGGAGTTGCTTCATTTGGAAACTCCAAGGCTTCTTTCCAGTGTGTTTCACATCGATGGAGAGGTTCCTTTGCTGAAAAGAGCTTTTATTAGTCTTGGTGACGTTCATGCAGAAGATGTCAATGCCGTTACAAAGCTTCTGAGTTTTATCTCACATGTGGAAGAACTCAGCCTGCGTGTAGTAAAGGAGAGTTGGGTAATAAACTTTTCACCTTCTATTGCTCACATTAATGGGTTAAAACTATAAAGTAATCGCTATTATTCACAATTTAACTTAGATGGTATGGTTCTGATACACCTACATACAGAAAATTTGTGCAGTGGCAGATCCAGTAATTGTAAAGCACGGGCACAAATAAAAAAAAAGTTACCAAATTAAAATGTTTGTGTGATTGTGTCAAATCAGCCCAAGTCAGAACAGCTGCACTGAACCTAGCTAATTTGATCCCTATTTTTTCAGTATAAGTATTGTTTGGTGAAAATTTCATTGGCTTCACCAAATTGACTAAGATATTGTTTAATGGATACAAGATTGAAATGTGGAAATTTGTCTAGTTAAAATGTATTAAAATTAAAATTAGGAGCACTAATGCTCCTTCATTTTTTGAATAAAGGAAGCTAAGGAGTAGATATTTTTGCTTTTGAAGAACAAAAATGCTTGAATACTGCACCTTACCATTAGACTTGGTTAATATTTTTGTTCCATTTAGAGGCTATATGAATATTTGGTGTTTGCCGAACCAACAAGAGTACTGAAAACATTTCTGAGATTCTAATGTGTGATATAATTTCTCAACTAATGGAGACATAATGGTGTTGCACACATGTAGTGAGTCTACTCAATACATTTGATTAAAGGGTAAAAAGCACAAAAATTGCGGCAATGATGAAGGATTGTTACTATTACCTCTTAAAAAAGCAGGGCCTAAAATGAAAAGATCGATCCAAATAACATAATTGTTGTTTCAGCAATATTGTTAAGCATGCCCGGGCACTACACCATAACATGGGTTACTATGTACAGTCCGGTAGGGAAATAAATTAAATCACATATAACGTTTTTGGAAAATCAAGCCTAGGCATTATTCTGGGCGTTTGCCTATGCTTAGCACTTAATTAGCTCCGCACCTGTATTTGTGTAATATAGAGGAGAACTAAGATTTGTGCTTTACCAAGTAACCTTGATTTTTTTTTTCTTTTGTGATTTTTACAGAATGAGGAACATCCAGTTCCTATCTTATTGAAACCAGGAGAAGATGTGTCAAAATTTCATAATTTGAAGCTCTTGGAAATGAACCTTTTCGTTCTTGAGCGCAGCTTTCAAGCCGTCATCATTATTCTTTTGCTTAGCCTTTTTTTTTTCCCTTTTTGTAACTAATATGTTTCTGGATCAGAATTTAATAAAATGTGCTAATATATGAATGGCTGAATGTTCCTACTCTTCGATAAAAATGGGTCTGTTTTTCAACTCTTGGTTTAATTAACCTTATCTTTCAAATATTTGTGGAACAACATCTAAGTCTAATCTTATCCCATCTCTTTACTTTTCATTTTTATTTTTTATTCCTTTTTTAGTATTTCCGTCTTTGTAAAGGGGCTATCATTGCGGTCAATTTATTTTTTCAATCCTCTAGGGGTTAGGCATGGGGATTTGTGGGGAAGAAAGTTGAAAGTACCTGATTTCATTCAAATTGACCCTTACATTTTTCTTCAATACTTGCATGAGTTTTCAGTAGTAAATTCTGTACCATTTTTGGAATCATAATTTTATTTGTTAGAATTTTGGGTCATTGTTTGAGTTTAGGTTTCCAGAAGAGCTTGGAGTTTAACCCTGAACTGTCTCAAGTTCAATTGACCATTTAATCTGCTGACTCTTTTTGCTTAAATGACCATCTGAACTTTCAGTTAATATTCTTTGTCATTCATTATCTACTGGGAATGCAACTGTGCTTACTGAGTTGTTGATAATTTGATATGACATGATTGACCTAGAATATGAAATGAATATATATGTGTGTGGAATCCATGTTTTCTCTATTCCCTTAAATCTGAAGTTTTTTACAACAACTTAGGTAGAACTTCATTTTTCACCTTTTCATATCTCAACAGCTAAAAAGAAAAGCTTATAAAATTTCTAATTTTCCTTTATTAGTTATAGATCACGGTAACTTTTTTTTTTAATATTTTACCCCTTCAGATTCTGAGGTTCACTGGTAACGCAAGAGGGAGGAAAAGGGAAAATAGGGGATCAATGCTGTCACGTAAGTATGCTTATTCCAGAAAATTCCATTCAGGGGAGAATATAACAAGGTTCATGAAATTGCTGGCTAAGAAACGTACACATAAGCTGCATCCACAAAGGTAGGACATTGTAGTGGAGTGGAGCCGAATGAAGCCGTTTTTCATTACTTTGCTGCTCATCTTGACTCTTGAGTACTATTGAAGATAAAATGATCCTCAGAAATTGAGAATGCGGAAGTGGGTTGTTGAAATCAATAGATTTCTACCTTTTTTTAAAAAAAAAAACATTTGACAGTTTAAGAAGATGCAGCTAAAACAAGGAGACCTGAAAAACTAATAAAATGATGTACACCAACATTTAGTATTGGGATAATTTCAGCCACTTTCTGACAGTACCTTGGAGTGACATGAAGGCTACATTGAAGGAAGATTTCGGCAGTTTAATATTAACCACCCAAATCGATTAACAAAAGACTTTAGACATCCCACCCGAACACATCTATATTAAAAATACATAAATATTTATCATCAAAAGAAAAAATGAAAAACATTTTTTTTAAGATTGTTTTTTTCACTTTACCCGTTATAAGGCTCCCTATGTCACCATTGCGTACAAAAAAAAAAAAAAAACAAACAAAAAAGAGTACTTGCAGTTTGTAGTTGTGCATTGCACAATCTACATATATAGCCAATTGCAATTGTGAAATCCGTTAGTTATAGAAGCATCATGTGAAAATTTTTTAGTAAAAATATTCGAAATTGATGTTGTCAAACTGACTGTCAAATCCTTCACTATTTTCACTCGGTTTCAAATCTTTAATCCGTTAATCTTGATGTTTTTTTTTTTTTTTGAAATGAGCCACCCAAACAAAGGTAGCCTGCATACTTCTGATGTGAAAAAATTCAAGTGTGCCGTTCTGAAGGCCCAAAGGACAAGTGCATGTCTGCTTTAATGATGTCCCAAAATTTTTTGAAAAATTCAATCGAAAGATGAGGGAGTGCCCAGTTTCATCCTCAAATCAAAAGGCGGAGGATGTGGGGACTAGTTCGTAAGATTTGTAATGATTGAGAAATTAAGGTGGACAAACAAATCTGTTTGGTTAAAGATGACAATAGCATCTACAAAGCCCGAGTCGATAGAGTTGATTATACTCCTTGAAGAAGCAACAGCATAGAAAAATTTTGAATTTTTGTCACCGAGCTAAGCCAAGTCACTCCGGTCATTTGTTTTCATTTTTCTTCCTGGTCTTGTATTAAACTGAAGGCATGCTCTCGAAGAGAGACTCGAAGCGCAAATTCTTCTAAATTTAGGTGGCTCATTTTTTTTTTTTTCAAGTCGGTCAAAGGATTGGAAGATTAGACACCGGCCCTGATGCTCATCTGTGCGGTGAGTCACCTGATATGAATCAGGCAGAGTTAGCCTTGAATCACGTTTTATTATGGCTAGGGATGCGACCAAAAATTATTTTACGATGACAAATATTAGGAATTCAGCTCAATTAGGTCTAAATGATAATCACAAAACGTTTTCTTTGATAATTACGTTTTATAATCACGTTTGCTTTGTTCAAGTCTATTCAGCTAACCAGGCGACTAGGAACATTGTTGTCCTACAATTTCGTTGTTAGACCTCTGTATTTTAATTTTTTAGATAATTTTTAATCTGGTTTGAGCCCTAATCAACTACAGCGTGCTCAGAATTTTGAAAAAACACCTGAATTTCGATTCATATAAAAAAATTAGTCTATGCAAAATTTATTTTAAGTAATATTAGGTTTTTTATGAAATTAACATCAACTCTGTAAGTTCTCAAAGATTGTCCTCTATCAGAATTACAAAAAAAGAGTTATTCAAGTTAATTTTGACTCAATCATAACAAGTAACAATGTTTAAACCAAAAAAAAATGTACTCATCCTAAAATATATAAACAATTCATTTCTACTTTAATAAAAAGAATAATTTTAGATATGGTAAAGGAAGAAAAAAAGCAAATGGAAATTAAATTGATAGATTATATTATATTACACGTCATAAGTAAAGGCACAATCTATATTATTATTATTATTATTATTATTATTATTATTATTATTATTATTATTATTATTTATATATTAAATCCCATGACTTTTTTCTTCTATTTTCAGCCGCTTTTTGCATTTTTTTTTTATTTTTGACTGCTTCCAACTAAAACAGTAGGAAAAAGTCAATATTAATAGTTTTCTATTTATAGTTAAAAATATTTTCTTATTTTTACATTTTTTATAATTAAAAATAATATTTTTTGGTTAAATATATTAAATATATTTGGAAATCATACTAAATTATTGTCATCTGAAAAAACATAGCGCAGATCTGACATGCCTAGTATTAATTATATCGCATTAATATTTGTTACTACTAAAATTAAGCTTTCCGTATTATCTATTACCGAAGCGAGAATGTTCATTAACCAAAAATCAAACAAAATATATGAGGCGCGCATAGCGCATTGTTGGAATTCAGAGTAGAATCAGAGTCGGCGCTTCCTCCTCTATGGTGATGGCGTCGTGCTCCCTACCTGGCCTCCTAGGTCCCGACCAAGACCAACCCGACCTTCTCTCGACCCTCCCGGACGAGCTTCTCATCACAATTCTCTCCTTCCTATCGACTTGCGAAGCCGCTCGCACCTCCATCCTCTCCCGCCACTTCCGCCACCTCTGGGAAGCCTCTCCTTCTGTGCACCTCACCGCTAGTTCAAGCGACATGTTTGTTACCATGACTGATCGCGCTCTCATCCGCCGAAATTCCCCCCATCGCCTTCTCAGCTTGCACCTTGAGTATCACGGTGACCTGCTCCCGGCCTCATGTATACCTTCCATCATTGCCAAGATCAGCTCACTCGACTTGCAACACCTCACCATTTATGGTTCCTATCTTGCACCTATTCTCCCAAGCATCTCTTCCATCATCCGTCTCCAGTCTCTCTCTCTTCGTCGCATAAACCCAAATTGTATATTTCCCTCTGGACTCACTTTAACTAGCCTGAAAAGCCTCTTTCTTGAAGTAAATGGCGTAGAACTGGTAGTTGAACTTGGTCGATTTCTATCTGAATTGTGTTCCATAGAGGATTTACATCTGAAAACCTACCGCACTGATATGCTTAACTTTTCCTCCAAATCAATCAGGAAACTCAGACTGATAAATTATAGTCATATGCCTTTAAGACTCGATACTCTTGGCTTATTTTTGCCTTCACTGGAGTCTTTTAATTTGGAAATTCGTTCGCTCCTTTCTAGTATGTTTCAAATCCGTGGAGAGTTTCCTTTACTGAAAAAAGCAGTTATTAAAATTGGTGAAGTTCAAACAGAAGATGTTGTTACAAGAATGCTGACTTCTATCTCACATGTGGAAGAATTTAGCCTGCGTGTAAAGGAGCATGAGTTAATAAGCTTTAACCCTTCTATTGCTCAGCTTCGTGCATTGAACCGATCAACTGGCAGCTACTTTCCAAACTTGTATACACCTTCCCTCCTTGCCAAGGCCCGCTCCCTCGGCCTTCGCCACCTCATCATTGATGGTTTGGATATCAGACTTATTATTCCAAGCATCTTCTCCATCAACTCTCTCCATTCCCTGTCTCTCTCTTTTCCTGTCTTAAAATCAAATTTCATATTTCCCTCTGGATCTAAATTGACCTGCCTGAGAAGACTCAATCTTGACTTATGTGGCATATACCCGATAGGCGAATTGAACCGATTTATTTCTGAATTGTGTTCATTGGAGGATTTACATCTAGAAACCCACGCCGATGATACGCTTAGCGTTTCCTCCAAATCAATCAAGCAACTCAAACTGATAATTTTTGGTGATAATTTTAAACTTGGCACTCTGGGGTTATTTCTGCCATCGCTGGAGTTGCTTCATTTGGAAACTCCAAGGCTTCTTTCCAGTGTGTTTCACATCGATGGAGAGGTTCCTTTGCTGAAAAGAGCTTTTATTAGTCTTGGTGACGTTCATGCAGAAGATGTCAATGCCGTTACAAAGCTTCTGAGTTTTATCTCACATGTGGAAGAACTCAGCCTGCGTGTAGTAAAGGAGAGTTGGGTAATAAACTTTTCACCTTCTATTGCTCACATTAATGGGTTAAAACTATAAAGTAATCGCTATTATTCACAATTTAACTTAGATGGTATGGTTCTGATACACCTACATACAGAAAATTTGTGCAGTGGCAGATCCAGTAATTGTAAAGCACGGGCACAAATAAAAAAAAAGTTACCAAATTAAAATGTTTGTGTGATTGTGTCAAATCAGCCCAAGTCAGAACAGCTGCACTGAACCTAGCTAATTTGATCCCTATTTTTTCAGTATAAGTATTGTTTGGTGAAAATTTCATTGGCTTCACCAAATTGACTAAGATATTGTTTAATGGATACAAGATTGAAATGTGGAAATTTGTCTAGTTAAAATGTATTAAAATTAAAATTAGGAGCACTAATGCTCCTTCATTTTTTGAATAAAGGAAGCTAAGGAGTAGATATTTTTGCTTTTGAAGAACAAAAATGCTTGAATACTGCACCTTACCATTAGACTTGGTTAATATTTTTGTTCCATTTAGAGGCTATATGAATATTTGGTGTTTGCCGAACCAACAAGAGTACTGAAAACATTTCTGAGATTCTAATGTGTGATATAATTTCTCAACTAATGGAGACATAATGGTGTTGCACACATGTAGTGAGTCTACTCAATACATTTGATTAAAGGGTAAAAAGCACAAAAATTGCGGCAATGATGAAGGATTGTTACTATTACCTCTTAAAAAAGCAGGGCCTAAAATGAAAAGATCGATCCAAATAACATAATTGTTGTTTCAGCAATATTGTTAAGCATGCCCGGGCACTACACCATAACATGGGTTACTATGTACAGTCCGGTAGGGAAATAAATTAAATCACATATAACGTTTTTGGAAAATCAAGCCTAGGCATTATTCTGGGCGTTTGCCTATGCTTAGCACTTAATTAGCTCCGCACCTGTATTTGTGTAATATAGAGGAGAACTAAGATTTGTGCTTTACCAAGTAACCTTGATTTTTTTTTTCTTTTGTGATTTTTACAGAATGAGGAACATCCAGTTCCTATCTTATTGAAACCAGGAGAAGATGTGTCAAAATTTCATAATTTGAAGCTCTTGGAAATGAACCTTTTCGTTCTTGAGCGCAGCTTTCAAGCCGTCATCATTATTCTTTTGCTTAGCCTTTTTTTTTCCCTTTTTGTAACTAATATGTTTCTGGATCAGAATTTAATAAAATGTGCTAATATATGAATGGCTGAATGTTCCTACTCTTCGATAAAAATGGGTCTGTTTTTCAACTCTTGGTTTAATTAACCTTATCTTTCAAATATTTGTGGAACAACATCTAAGTCTAATCTTATCCCATCTCTTTACTTTTCATTTTTATTTTTTATTCCTTTTTTAGTATTTCCGTCTTTGTAAAGGGGCTATCATTGCGGTCAATTTATTTTTTCAATCCTCTAGGGGTTAGGCATGGGGATTTGTGGGGAAGAAAGTTGAAAGTACCTGATTTCATTCAAATTGACCCTTACATTTTTCTTCAATACTTGCATGAGTTTTCAGTAGTAAATTCTGTACCATTTTTGGAATCATAATTTTATTTGTTAGAATTTTGGGTCATTGTTTGAGTTTAGGTTTCCAGAAGAGCTTGGAGTTTAACCCTGAACTGTCTCAAGTTCAATTGACCATTTAATCTGCTGACTCTTTTTGCTTAAATGACCATCTGAACTTTCAGTTAATATTCTTTGTCATTCATTATCTACTGGGAATGCAACTGTGCTTACTGAGTTGTTGATAATTTGATATGACATGATTGACCTAGAATATGAAATGAATATATATGTGTGTGGAATCCATGTTTTCTCTATTCCCTTAAATCTGAAGTTTTTTACAACAACTTAGGTAGAACTTCATTTTTCACCTTTTCATATCTCAACAGCTAAAAAGAAAAGCTTATAAAATTTCTAATTTTCCTTTATTAGTTATAGATCACGGTAACTTTTTTTTTAATATTTTACCCCTTCAGATTCTGAGGTTCACTGGTAACGCAAGAGGGAGGAAAAGGGAAAATAGGGGATCAATGCTGTCACGTAAGTATGCTTATTCCAGAAAATTCCATTCAGGGGAGAATATAACAAGGTTCATGAAATTGCTGGCTAAGAAACGTACACATAAGCTGCATCCACAAAGGTAGGACATTGTAGTGGAGTGGAGCCGAATGAAGCCGTTTTTCATTACTTTGCTGGTCATCTTGACTATTGAGTACTATTGAAGATAAAATGATCCTCAGAAATTGAGAATGCGGAAGTGGGTTGTTGAAATCAATAGATTTCTACCTTTTTTTAAAAAAAAAAACATTTGACAGTTTAAGAAGATGCAGCTGAAACAAGGAGACCTGAAAAACTAATAAAATGATGTACACCAACATTTAGTATTGGGATAATTTCAGCCACTTTCTGACAGTACCTTGGAGTGACATGAAGGCTACATTGAAGGAAGATTTCGGCAGTTTAATATTAACCACCCAAATCGATTAACAAAAGACTTTAGACATCCCACCCGAACACATCTATATTAAAAATACATAAATATTTATCATCAAAAGAAAAAATGAAAAACATTTTTTTTAAGATTGTTTTTTTCACTTTACCCGTTATAAGGCTCCCTATGTCACCATTGCGTACAAAAAAAAAAAAAACAAAAAAGAGTACTTGCAGTTTGTAGTTGTGCATTGCACAATCTACATATATAGCCAATTGGAATGTATATCTTGACATTTGCAATTGTGAAATCCGTTAGTTATAGAAGCGTCATGTGAAAATTTTTAAGTACTAAAAATATTCGAAATTGATGTTGTCAAATTGACTGTCAAATCCTTCACTATTTTCACTCGGTTTCAAATCTTTAATCCGTTAATCTTGATGTTTTTTTTTTTTTTTTTTTTTTGAAATGAGCCACCCAAACAAAGGTAGCCTGCATACTTCTGATGTGAAAAAATTCAAGTGTGCCGTTCTGAAGGCCCAAAGGACAAGTGCATGTCTGCTTTAATGATGTCCCAAAATTTTTTGAAAAATTCAATCGAAAGATGAGGGAGTGCCCAGTTTCATCCTCAAATCAATAGGCGGAGGATGTGGGGACTAGTTCGTAAGATTTGTAATGATTGAGAAATTAAGGTGGACAAACAAATCTGTTTGGTTAAAGATGACAATAGCATCTACAAAGCCCGAGTCGATAGAGTTGATTATACGCCTTGAAGAAGCAACAGCATAGAAAATTTTTTAATTTTTGTCACCGAGCTAACCCAAGTCACTCCGGTCATTTGTTTTCATTTTTCTTCCTGGTCTTGTATTAAACTGAAGGCATGCTCTCGAAGAGAGACTCGAAGTGCAAATTCTTCTAAATTTAGGTGGCTCATTTTTTTTTTTTTTCAAGTCGGTCAAAGGATTGGAAGATTAGACACCGGCCCTGATGCTCATCTGTGCGATGAGTCACCTGATATGAATCAGACAGGGTTAGCCTTGAATCACGTTTTATTATGGCTAGGGATGCGACCAAAAATTATTTTACGATGACAAATATTAGGAATTGAGCTCAATTAGGTCTACATGATAATCACAAAACGTTTTCTTTGATAATTACGTTTTCTTTGATCAAGTCTATTCAGCTAACCAGGCGACTAGGAACATTGTTGTCCTACAATTTCGTTGTTAGACCTCTGTATTTTAATTTTTTAGATAATTTTTAATCTGGTTTGAGCCCTAATCAACTACAGCGTGCTCAGAATTTTGAAAAAACACCTGAATTTCGATTCATATAAAAAAATTAGTCTATGCAAAATTTATTTTAAGTAATATTAGGTTTTTTATGAAATTAACATCAACTCTGTAAGTTCTCAAAGATTGTCCTCTATCAGAATTACAAAAAAATAGTTATTCAAGTTAATTTTGACTCAATCATAACAAGTAACAATGGTTAAACCAAAAAAAATGTACTCATCCTAAAATATATAAACAATTCATTCCTACTTTAATAAAAAGAATAATTTTAGATATGGTAAAGGAAGAAAAAAACAAATGGAAATTAAATTGATAGATTATATTATATTACACGTCATTAATAAAGGCACAACCTATATTATTATTATTATTATTATTATTTATATATTAAATCCCATGACTTTTTTCTTCTATTTTCAGCCGCTTTTTTGCATTTTTTTTTATTTTTGACTGCTTCCAACTAAAACAGTATGAAAAAGTCAATATTAATAGTTTTCTATTTATAGTTAAAATAAAAATATTTTCTTATTTTTTACATTTTTTATAATTAAAAATAAATTTTTTTTGGTTAAATATATTAAATATATTTGGAAATCATACTAAATTATTGTCATCTGAAAAAACATAGCGCAGCTCTGACATGCCTAGTATTAATTATATCGCATTAATATTTGTTACTACTAAAATTAAGCTTTCCGTATTATCTATTACCGAAGCGAGAATGTTCATTAACCAAAAATCAAACAAAATATATGAGGCGCGCATAGCGCATTGTTGGAATTCAGAGTAGAATCAGAGTCGGCGCTTCCTCCTCTATGGTGATGGCGTCGTGCTCCCTACCTGGCCTCCGAGGTCCCGACCAAGACCAACCCGACCTTCTCTCGACCCTCCCGGACGAGCTTCTCATCACAATTCTCTCCTTCCTATCGACTTGCGAAGCCGCTCGCACCTCCATCCTCTCCAGCCACTTCCGCCACCTCTGGGAAGCCTCTCCTTCTGTGCACCTCACCGCCAGTTCAAGCGACAAGTTTGTTACCATGATTGATCGCACTCTCATCCGCCGAAATTCCCCCCATAGCCTTCTCAGCTTGCACCTTATGCACCGCGGGGACCCACTCCCGGCCTCATGTGCACCTTCTATCATTGACAAGGTCAGCTCCCTCGACTTGCAACACCTCACCATTGACAGTTACTATCGTGGACCTATTCTCCCAAGCATCTCTTCCAGGGGCGGATCCAGTGGTGGGGCGGGTGGGGCTAGAGCCCCACCTACCGCCGTCGAGTCCTGAAGCCCTTCTTTAGCCTCAATGAATTTTTTCAACCATTGGAGCACTCAAAGGTGGGGCTGAAAAACAGAAGAAGAGAAATCATTCGATCAAATGATTTATTATAGCACTCAGTCCCACCTAAATATTTTTGCTAGATCCGCCACTGATCTCTTCCATCACCTCCCTCCAGTCTCTCTCATTTCGTCTCGTATACGAAAGTAGTATATTTCCCTCTGGACTCACTTTAACCTGCCTGAAAAGCCTCTTTCTTGAACTATGTAGTGTGTACCCGGTTGCTGAACTTGCTCAATTTCTATCTGAATTGTGTTCCTTAGAGGATTTACATCTGATAACCCACAGCGCTGTTACGCTTAACCTTTCCTCCAAATCAATCAGGAAACTCGGACTGATAAATCATGGTGATTATACTTCAAGACTCGATACTCTTGAGTTATTTTTGCCTTTACTGGAGTCTTTTAATTTGGAACTTCGATGGCTCCTTTCTAGTATGTTTCAAATCATTGGAGAGTTTCCTTTGCTGAAAAGAGCAGTGATTAAAATTGCTGATGAAGATCATACAGAAGATGTTGTTACAAGAATGCTGACTTGTATCTCTCATGCGGAAGAGTTGAGTCTGCGTGTAAAGGAGCGTGAATTAATAAGCTTTAACCCTTCTATTGCTCAGCTTCGTGCATTGAACCAATCAACTGACAGCTACTTTCCAAACTTGTATACACCTTCCCTGCTTGCCAAGGCCCGCTCCCTCGGCCTTCGCCACCTCATCATTGATGGTTTGGATATTAGACTTATTATTCCAAGCATCTTCTCCATCAACTCTCTCCAGTCCCTGTCTCTCTCTTTTCCGGTCTTAAAATCAAATTTCATATTTCCCTCTGGATCTAAATTGACCTGCCTGAGAAGACTCTATCTTAACTTATGTGGCATAAACCGGATAGGCGAATTAAACCGATTTATTTCTGAATTGTGTTCCTTAGAGGATTTACATATGGAAACCCACGCCAATGATACACATAGCGTTTCCTCCAAATCAATCAGGAAACTCAAACTGATAATTTTTGGTGATAATTTTAAACTTGGCACTCTGGGGTTATTTCTGCCATCACTGGAGTTGCTTCATTTGGAAACTCCAAGGCTTCTTTCTAGTGTGTTTCACATCGATGGAGAGGTTCCTTTGCTGAAAAGAGCTGTTATTAGTCTTGTTGACGTTCATGCAGTTGATGCCAATGCTGTTACAAAGCTTCTGAATTTTATCTCACATGTGGAAGAACTCAGCCTGCGTGTAAAGGAGAGTTGGGTAATAAGCTTTTCCCCTTCTATTGCTCACATTTTTGGGTTAAAATTATAAAGTAATCTTTATTATTCAAAATTTAACTTAGATGGTATGATTCTGATACACTTACATACAGAAAATTTCTGCAGTCTCAGATCCAGTAATTGTAAAGCATGGGCACAAATAAAAAGAGTACCAAATTAAAATGTTTATGTCATTGTGTCAAATCAGCCCAAGTCAGAACGACTGCACTGAACCTAGCTAATTCGATCCCTATTTTTTCAGTATAAGTATTGTTTGGTGAAAATTTCATTGGCTTCACCCAATTGACTAAGATATTATTTAATGGATACAAGATTGAAATGTGGAAATTTGTCTAGTTAAAATGTATTAAAATTAAAATTAGGAGCAGTAATGTTCCTTCATTTTTTGAATAAAGGAAGCTAAGGAGTAGATATTTTTGCTTTTGAAGAACAAAAATGCTTGAATACTGCACCTTACCATTAGACTTGGTTAATATTTTTGTTCCATTTAGAGGCTATATGAATATTTGGTGTTTGCCGAACCAACAAGAGTACTGAAAACATTTCTGAGATTCTAATGGGTGATATAATTTCTCAACTAATGGAGACATAATGGTGTTGCACACATGTAGTGAGTCTACTCAATACATTTGATTAAAGGGTAAAAAGCACAAAAATTGCGGCAATGATGAAGGATTGTTACTATTACCTCTTAAAAAAGCAGGGCCTAAAATGAAAAGATCGATCCAAATAACATAATTGTTGTTTCAGCAATATTGTCAAGCATGCCCGGGCACTACACCATAACATGGGTTACTATGTACAGTCCGGTAGGGAAATAAATTAAATCACATATAACGTTTTTGGAAAATCAAGCCTAGGCATTATTCTGGGCTTTTGCCCATGCTTAGCAGTTAGCTCCGCACCTGTATTTGTGTAATATGGAGGAGAACTAAGATTTGTGCTTTACCAAGTAACCTTGCTTTTTTCATCTTTTGTGATTTTTACAGAATGAGAAACATCCAGTTCCTATCTTATTGAAACCAACAGAAGATGTGTCAAAATTTTATAATTTGAAGCGCTTGGATGTGAACCTTTGCATTCTTGAGCGCAGCTTTGAAGCCGTCATCATTATGCTTCATTATTGCCCTAATCTGGAATCACTGAATCTCGTTTATGAGGTGCTTAACCTTTTTTTTCTTTTTGTAACTAATATGTTTCTGGATCGGAATTTAATAAAATGTATTAATATATGAATGGCTGAATGTTCTATTCTTTGATAAAAATGGGTCTGTTTTTCCAACTCTTGGTTTTATTAACCTTATCTTTGTGGAACAACATTTAAGTCTGACCTTATCCCATCTCTTTACTTTTCATTTTTATTTTTTATTCTTTTTTAGTATTTCCGTCTTTGAAAAGGGGCTATCATTACGGTCAATTTTTTTTCAATCCTCGAGGGGTTGGGGTATGGGGATTTGTGGGGAAGAAAGTTGAAAATACCTGATTTCATTCAAATTGACCATTAAATTTTTCTTCAATACTTGCATGTGTTTGCAGTAGTCAATTCTGTACCATATTTGGAATCATAATTTTATTTGTTAGATATTTGGGTCATTGTTTGAGTTTAGGTTTTTTAGAAGAGCTTGGAGTTTAACCCTGAACTGTCTCAAGTTCAATTGACCATTTAATCCCCTGACTCTTTTTGCTTAAATGACCATCTGAACTTGCAGTTAATATTCTTTGTCAGTCGTTAAATACTGGGAATGCAACAACTTAGGTATGGCATGATTGATCTAGAATATGAAATGAAAAAAAGTATATGTATATATGTGGAATCCGTGTTTTCTCTGTTCCGGGTAGAACTTCATTTTTCACCTTTTCATCTCAACAGCTAAAAAGCAAAGCTTATCAAATTTCTAATTTTTCATCTCTCCCTCAACCCCCCCCCCCCCCCCCCCCACAAAAAAAAAATGGAAAAATGGCATTACATTTCTTTCATACTCTGATTTTAGGTTGTTAGTTGTATTCTGATTGCTCCTTGTGTTACTGTTTCTCATGCATCATATGGTTGAATGTTATAAAAAGATCAAGAATTTGTGCAATTACTTACCACCTGGTCTGTGCCCATCCTTAGTCATAACCCTTTTTTCTTTTGATTTGTGGTGCTTGAAAAATAATAGGCAATATTTTCCTTTATTAGTCATAGAACATGGTAACTTTTTTTTTAATATTTTTCCCCCTTCAGATTCTGAAGTTCACTGGTAACGCAAGAAGGAGGAAAAGGGAAAATAGGGGATCAATGCTGTCATGTGAGAATGCTAATTCCAGAAATTTCCATTCAGGGGAAAAAATAAAAAGGTTCATGAAATTGATGGCTGAGAACGTACGCATAAGCTGTATCCACAAAGGTAGGACATTGTAGTGGAGTGGAGCCGAATGAAGCCTTCTTTCATTACTTTGCTGCTCGTCTTGACTCTTCAGTAATATTGATGCTAAAATGATCCTCAGAAATTGAGAATGCAGATGTGGGTTGTTGAAATCAATAGTATAAAAAAATGCTTCGTTTTAAATTTGGGCTTGCATGTAGGTTGATATGGGATGTGTTCCTTCTTCCTGACTTGTTCTGTTTGTCCTGTGTTGATCCTTGGTGTCATCAGTAAGTTAAACATACACGTAGTTAGATTTCTACCTTTTTTTTAAAAAAAAAATTCAGTTTGAAGTTTCAAATTTTTACAGTGTCAGAAAATGTAGCTGAAACAAGAAGACCTGAAAAACTAATAAAATAATGTACACCAACATTTTGTATTTGGGATAATTTGAGCCACTTTCTGACGGTACCTTGAAGTGACATGAAGGCTACATTGAAGGAAGAGTTCGGCAGTTTAATATTAACCACCCAAATCGATTAACAAAAGACTTTTAGACATCCCACCCAACACATCTTTTACGTTAGAGAATGGCTAACGTGTCATCGATGGCACGGAGGGTCCCGTGTCATCAAGTCATTTTTCGAGATCCAAAATTCAAACGGTCAATCCAAACCGTTCAAGTTGTTCTCCATATTGAAATATCTTTGGAGACCAAATTTTATATTTTTTCGAATTTTTTTGCTATTTATTATGATATTTTTAAAAACATTACGATTAGAGTATTTCAGGCCCTCCAATTTGAAAATATTATAATAAATAGCAAACAAATTCGAAAAACATGTAAAATTTGGTCTCCAAAGGTATTTCAATATTTTGATCAACTTGAACGGTTTGGATCGACGGTTTGACTTTTGAATTTCGAAAAACGAGCCGATAGAAAATTGATGGCACGTGCCATCGATGGCGCGTTAGCCATTCTATATATATATATATATATATATATATATATATATATATATATATATATATATATATATATATATATATATATCTATATATATATATATATATAGAGAGAGAGAGAGAGAGAGATAGGCTAAATTAGACTCCAGCCTATAGGACCCCTGTGTGCCGAAGTGTTTTAACCGTCGGATTGCAAATCCAATGGTTCAGATTTTGTCGCGAATTTGGCCTTCGGCGCTGTTAAAATTGAATTGTATTTTCCGTTTGATTCTCCGTTTCCTCGCATGCCTATCAATATCAGATCGAACTTGGTCTCTTTCTCTCCCGTTGGCCTCTCTCTCACGCTTCTCCTCTTCTCTCCGATCAAGCCATCCAGAAAAAGAGAAAACGAAACCCCTCTCTCCCGTTGTCTCTCTATGACGCTTCCTCTATGTTTTCTCGCGTTTCTATCAGATCGTGCCAAAACACAAAAAAAAAACAGAAAAAGACTTTCTCACCTCGATGCAAATCTTTATCCTCTCGATCTCTGACATAGATCTCGCCAAAGCCAGAGAGATGAAGCAGTACCCAATCGTCTCTCTCGTAGATTCGAATCCCTTCCGACGAAGCAGTCCCATGCCTAGGGTTGCGCCCAAAAGACTTGCGTGGAGCAAAGGCAATTGCCATTTTGGTTTAATTTGTTTAATTTTGGTGAAAAGAACTCAAATTTGTTATTGGAGTGGATTCTCGTATAAGGCCCAGTAAAGTCAAGGATTCATTCTACAAGGAGTTGCTTTTATAAGCTCACTTAAAAGTGGCAGCTTCTTCTGAAGAAGTGGGGATTTGATGGAGATTCTCAAAAGACTGAGTGAATAAGCTAAATCCAATGAAATCATGAGTTTTTCTGAGAATTACTTAACGTAGGCTTTAAATTGTGAGGAAGCAATCAGCTGTATGATACCCATTTTGTCTAAATTGTGATTTGTCCATTGAAGATTGGCTAACCAGTAATGAATTACCTGCTCAGTGCTCAATCCTCCACCAACATGTTCATTTTCATTAGACAACTAATCAATTAATAAAAATTTGTACATCATATTAATAAATCGAGTGTGCAAGTCTTGTTTAAACATTAAGTTGCTAAAGTTCTGTGCTTGTAAAGGTTGATTTAGAGTTTGATTTATGTTTTGACCACTGGTACGAGTCTGTACCAGCCTTGGTTTATGTACTGGTACGAAGCCTTCTTTCTCAAGGGCATACTGTGGACATAAACTCAATTATTGTTTCAACACCAATGTTTAGTTAGTTTAATTACTTAGCAATATTTAGTTGGTTTGCATCTACATGAAAGAGCTTGTAGATACTACTACACTGGGTACCATGAAATTTATGTGTTAATTTTTTTAATCAAGTGAAACTTAATGTGTACCATGAAACTTAATTGGATTTGGGTCTCTGTACTATGAAACTTAATTAGATTAGAGTCCGTGTGTACCATTTAATTGCACTCTCAATATTTTGAGCATTCATATCCTTGATAACTTCTTTATCTTCGAGACCCAAAATCAGTTTGCAAAATTGAATAACATGCGAATTGTTTAATGTAACTTGCAGAAATTGAAAAATGATGAGCATAATTAAGTAAAATGGAGGTGTGTCATCAACAATTGCCAACTAGGCCAGCAGTGAACATGCATATATGGTGTGGTTGAGGCCTAACTTTTTTGGTTGGGGCTAGTGCGGTTGAGGCCAAGAAGAAGAAGGAATGGTGTCCAAATCAGCAGTTGTGCAAGTGCTTTCGTCTATTTTCAGTTGCTATGTTGTAAAATTTGTCAATATTTAGTTTTGAGGGTTCCAATTGGAATTTTCAATCAATTATGCTGTTGGAGTTAAATTCCTGCATCATGATAATTAATTAAGTTTTGTAGTGTTCATGTGGAAGCTTGGATCACTTTTTGTAGTGTTCAAATTTAGTTTTTCTGTAACTCTTTCTTTTCAGAAATGAAAATCTTTTGTTCTAAAACTCATTTGGCACATATTATTTCTAAACTAAACAAGTAAACGAGCTCAATTTAGTGATAGAGTAGAGAGGCAAAAGGGATAAAAGTGTAGAGAATAGATTTCTAAATGAATTATTTTATTCTCATATCATCCAGTACACAGTACATTTAGAACAAATTATATATAATACAGATACAAGTTAATCATTTAGAACCCAAGTCAAAATTAGATGCTAAACTAATTACTAAAATATCTGTAACTAAGAACAAGTTAATCACATGACATTAGGACGGAGAAATAGTGAAGTCACGTGAAAGAGGAACACCAGCGATCCTTGGTCTTTTGTACTGGTACTGCTACCAGTTAATTGCCAATATGTCATTAGATTGCCATCACATCAGTGAAGAAACTCTTTTGATAATCAGCTTTTGTCTACTGGCTTCATTGTCTTTGCTACTCTCCTTTTGTCTATTTTCCTTGGCTTTTTCCTTCAGCAAATATTGCAATCTAAACAAGAAATATTTCTTACTTAGTCAGTCTCTTGTAAAACAAAAATAAGTTATGGTCACCATTCATTGGCCCCTGTTATGGTCACAATTCTTGGTTCTCTGCATAATATACATATACAAACAATTAATTTTGTCCTTCATTAAAATTAGCATCACAATGACAGTTATGGTTCAATTGCACACTGCAATTGGCTGCGACAATTAGTACTATATTTGATGCAACAATAACCGATGAAATTTCAATGTTTAATTCAATTATTTGGCTTTCTAAACCAATTTACCATAACCTAACTCAAAGAAGATGCCTTATTCATCTCATCCACCTTTGCACAGAAAATTTATTTTTTCAACAAATTCTGATACAATTCATGTACCAGAATCACCCTGACCTGACTACAAAACCACAAAATCCAGAGTTGCTACAATAACAGAATTAACTTCTCATTTTCCAAGTAGTGTCGCATTGGATTTCTTGATTGTTTTTATAATTGAAGATACTAGCTAAATTGAAGTAAGAAAAGGAAACAATGTTAAAAAAGAAACACAAATCTGACCCAAATAAAACCTAGAATTTCATCTGAGATCTGCAAAATATCAATTATTTTTAAGTCATTTTGTAAGGACATGTTGTTGGTGGTATTTTTCCACATCAGAACCCAAATTGCTCTAATAGAAAACACAAGTCATGCGAGCAGGAATGGAGAGAAGCTAATCATTAAAAAATGCTTGATTGATGTCGAGTGTCAGAAAAAAAAATGTGAGAGGTTTCTTACATATTTGAGGCCGATTGAGAGGCGGAATCCCAAATCGTACGGAGAAGGAATGCCAGGTTTTGTTGCATGCTTCGTACGAGAGAGACGATGCTTGAGAGAGAGACAGCGGGAGAAAAACCAAGCGCGAGTGAGAAGCGGTGGATAGCTTGATCGGAAAGAAGGGGAGAAGCGGCTAGGTTTCTCGTGCGTGAGAGAGACGACAAGGGAGAGAGAGTCTCTTCGTTTTTGTTTTTTTTCCTTTACTTTTCAATCTAATAGGCAAACGGAACAGATGTGTAACGGAAATTAAACAGAGAAACTGAAATCATATGTTATCCATCGTCTAAATCTGCACCCTCAGATCTGAGATCGGACGGGTAAACAACTTCAGCACACAGGCCTCCTATGTGCTGGAGTCTAATTTAGCCTATCTATATATATATATATATATATATATATATATATATATATATATATATATATTGGCTAAAGTATACTCCAGCATACGGATCAAACCCGTATGCTAGAGTCGTTTCTGAAAATCTAAAATTCAAACAGTTGATTTAAACCGTTCAAGTTGTTCTCCATGTAAAAATATCCTTCAAGACCGAATTATATATATATATATATATTGGCTAAAATTCAAATAGTTGGCTAAAGTATACTCCGGCATATAGATAGCCCGTATGCTGGACTCGTTTCTCACAATCTAAAGTGCATACAGTCGATCCGAAGCTTTCAAATTGTTCCCCATATTGAAATCTCCTAGGAAACTAAAATTTATATTTTTTCAAATTTTTTTACTATATATTATGCTATTTTAAAAAAAAAACATTGTAAAGGAGTTGTAAAGGAGTATTTCTGGCCCTTCAATTTGAAAAGAGGATTGCTAAAATGCTATGCATAGCACGGATGGTCTTCGTACTACGGATTCGTTCTTGGATTTCATGCTTCAAACAACCAATTAAAACCGTTCATTATCTTCTTCATATTGAAATCTCATTAGAAACCAAATTTTACATTTTTTGAATTTTTTGCTATTTTTTTCAGATTTTTTAAAATGCTTAATCTAATAAATTCTAGACCCTTCAATAACAGTGATTTTAAAAAATCTGAGAAAAATAGTAAAAAAAAATAAAAAAAATATATAAAATTTGGTTTCTAATGAGATTTCAATATGAAGAAGATAATGAACGGTTTGGATCGGTTGTTTGAAGCATGAAGTTTAAGAACGAATCCGTAGCACGAAGGCCATACGTGCTATGCATAGCATTTTAGCAATCCTCATTTGAAAATAGCATAATATATAGCAAAAAAAATCGAAAAAATGTAAAATTTGGTCTTGAAGGATATTTTTACATGGAGAACAACTTGAACGTTTTGAATCGACTGTTTGAATTTTAGATTTTCAGAAACGACTCTAGCATACGGGTTTGATCCGTATGTTGGAGTATACTTTAGCCAATCTATATATATACATATATATATATATATGTATATATATATATAGTAAATCTATTGTGAACCATGATGCATAGAGCGCTCTGTGCACCACGACCATTTGATCGGTGATTTTGCAAATTGACAAATCTAAATTAACCAATTCAATCTATATATTGAAATCTTATAGAAAACAAAATTTTACAATTTTTGAAATTTTTTTACTATTTTTTTCGAATTTTTTAAAACTTGCCATTTTTTTCTTACAAATTAGTGTATTTATAGCAAAAAATAGCAAGCTTTAAAAAATTCGGAAAAAATAGTAAAAAAATTTAAAAAATTGTAAAATTTTGTTTGCTATGAGATTTCAATATATAGATTGGGTTTGTTAAATTAGATTTGACAATTTGTAAATCCGCCATCCAAAATGGTAATGGTGCACGAAAACTTATATGAACCATGGTTCACAATAGATTTACTCTATATATATATATCATATATATATTTATCATCAAAAGGAAAAATAAAAACGGTAATGGTGCACGAAAGCTTGTTTTTTCACTTTACCCGTCAAGGCTCCCTATGTCACCATTGCGTACAAAAAAATAATGGTAGTTGCAGTTTATAGTTGTGCATTGCACAATCTACATTAGCCAATTGGAATGCATACCTTGGCATTTGCAATTATGAAATTCGTTAGTTATAGAAGCGTCATGTGAAAATTATTAAGTACCAAAAATATTCGAAATTGATGTTGTCAAACTGACTGTCAAATCCTTCAATATTTTCACTCGGTTTCAAATCTTAAATCCGTTAATCTCGAAAGTATTTTTTTCAAACAGAGCCACCCAAACAAAGGTAGCCTGCATACTTCTGATGTAAAAATATCCTTCGAGACCGAATTTCTTGAAAAAATTCAATCGAATGATCAGAGGGAGTGCCCAGTTTCATCCTCAAATCAAAAGGCGGAGGATGTGGGGACTAGTTCCTATGATTTGTAATGATCGATAAAGGTGGACAAACAGATCTGTTTGGTTAGAGATGACAATACCATCTACAAAAGACCGAGTCGATAGAGTTGATTATACGCCTTGAAGAAGCAACAGCACAGAAAAATTTTGAATTTTTGTTACCGAGCTAAGCCAAGTCACTCCAGTCATTTGTTTTCATTTTTCTTCCTGGTCTTGTATTAAATTGAAGACATGCTCTCGAAGAGAGACTCGAAGCGCAAGTTCTTCTAAATATAGGTGCCTCGATTTTTCAAGTCAGTCAAAGAAACCATGATAACTTCATATATCTATTATCATGAAATGGACTGCGTGAATCAAGCTTGAATTGAGGTAAAAATCCGTTATGAAACCAATAAAATATAAGTTGTTCACCCTAAAAATAAACAATCAATTAATTTCGATATTAATAGAAGGAACAATTCTAAATATTATAAAAAGAAGATAAAGCAAAGGGAAAATTTGACAATATATGTCATTCATAGTTAGATTGCACGTCATCATAAATTAAAAGCGCAGTAGTGCTTATATCACAATATTTGTTATTCAGATCAAGTTATTCATTTATAACTTAAAATAATAAATAAGCTTTCCTTGTTATGCCCATCGAGAATGTGTACAGTACAGTAACCCTGTAACCGGGACATTGTCAGGTCTCAGCCCCTTAACCTGCGGAACCCTTAAACCCAAAATTAAACAAACAAAAACCACCATGGCGCGAAAAGCGCATCGGAGGTAAACCCTTCATTGCCATTCGGCTATCTATCAGAAGTTTAAAACCCAAAATCCGATTTGGTGCTGCACATATCAGTAGATCACAGTCCCCTCCTCTTCTTCCTCTCTTTCCTTCGCCATGGTATCGTGCTCGCAACCAGATCCCAACCAGCCTGACTTTCTCTCCACTCTGCCCGACGATCTTCTCATCACAATCCTCTCCTTCCTCCCGATTCACATCGCGGCACGCACCTCCATCCTCTCCCGTCAGTTCCGCCATCTCTGGGAGGCCTCCCCTTCTTTGAACCTCACAACCCTTTTATGCTCCAAATTTGTCGACATTGCTGATCGTGTTCTCCTTCATCGAAATCCCTCCTATTCCCTTCTCAGCTTGCGCCTAGATTACTACGCTAGCTTAGTCCCAGACTTGTATGTACTTTCCCTGCTTGCCAAGGCCCACTCCCTCGGCCTTCGCCACCTCACTGTTAGTGGTTTGGATATTAAACCCATTCTACCAAGCATCTTCTCCATCAACTCTCTCCAGTCCCTGTCTCTCTCTTTTCCAGTCGTAAAATCAAATTTCATATTTCCCTCTGGATCTAAATTGACCTGCCTGAGAAGCCTCTCTGTTGAAGTATGTGCCATCTACCCAATAGATGAATTAGGACGATTTATCTATGAATTGTGTTCCTTGGAGGATTTAAATCTTCAAATCCATGCCGATGATACCAATATCCTTTGCTCCAAATCAATCAGGAAACTCAAACTGATAATGTTTGGTGGTCGTAATGTAAGACTCCGTACTCTGTGGTTATTGTTGCCTTCATTGGAGTCCCTTTATTTGGAAACTCCAAGGCTCCTTTCTAGTGTGTTTGAAGTCGATGCAGATGTTCCTTTGCTGAAAAATGCAGTAATTAGCCTTGTTGACGTTCATGCAGAAGATGTCAATGCTGTTACAAGGTTGCTGAATTCTATCTCACATGTGGAAGAACTGAGTTTGCGTGTAGCGGAACTTCAGGTAATTAAGCTTTCGCTTTTCTTTTGGTTAGATTTATGCATTGAAACTTGAAAGTTGAAACTATAAGCTAATCGCTAATATTCAAAATTCATATTAGCTGTTATGATATGTGGGATATGCTTCTGATACACCTACATATGTACATTTGTGCAGTGGCAGATCCAGGCCAGTGAATTGTAAGCATGGTCGCAAGATAACAGGATACCAAATTAAAAATTTTTGTATCAAATCAGGCAAGCCAGACCGACAGCACTGAACCTAGCTAATTTGAACCCTATTTTCTCATAAAAGTTTAATTGGTGAAAATTTCATTGACTTCGCAAATTGACTGAAATATAGATTTAGGTATACGGATTGAAATGTGGAAAGTTGTCTAGTTAAAATGTATTAAAATTGGGAGCAATGATGTTTCTTTGTTTGAATAAAGGAAGCTAAGGCGTAGATATATATTTTCTTTTGAAGGACAAACATGATTGAATAATGAACCTTTACAGTATACTTAGTTTGTATTTTTGTTCCTTCTGGAGGCTTTGTGAATATTTGGTGTATGGTTAACTGGCTAAGGCACTGAAAAGCATGTCTGAGATTCCAATGTATGATATAATTTCTCGACTATTGGAGAAACAATGGTGCTGCACACATGTATTGAGTCTAGTCAATACTATGATTAAGCCACACAGAAGTTGCTGCAACCATGCATGAATCACAGTTAATATTACCTCTTTTCAAAGCAGGAGCTAAAATGAAAAGATCCAAATCACGTAATTGTTTTTTCTGCAAGACTGTTTAGCCTGCCCAGGCACTACACCAATTACACCATACCATCGGTTACTATGTATTGTCCACAAGGAAAAATAAAATTGAAGCTTCCATTGTGTTTTTTGAGAATCAAGCCTAGGCATAGTTCTGGGCTTTTGTCCATGCTTAGAAATTAGAATCAATCAATCAAACTTGTATCTAAGTAGTATAGAGAAGAACTGAGATTTGTGCTTTACTAAGTAACCTGTATTGTTTTGTTATTTCTACAGAGTGAGAAGCATCTAGTTCCTATTTTATTGGAACCAGGAAAAGCTGTGCCAAATTTTCATAATCTGAAGCGCTTGGATGTGCACATTTGCATTCATGAGAACAGCTTTGAAGCTGTCATTATCATGCTCCATAATTGCCCTAATCTGGAATCGCTAAAGCTCGTTCATGAGGTGCTTAACCATATTTGTTTTTCCCTTTTCATAACTTTGGTTGCTGGAATTTTATTGTAGGGAGCTAACGTATGAATGGTTGAATGTTCTTGCATGAAAATGTTTCTTTTTTTTCTTCAACCTCCTAACCTTATCTATGCCAGACAAGATCTAAGTCCAGATTTTGAATAGAGAAAACTATGAAATGCAGAGGCGAATTTAAAGAGAACCAACAGGGTGCAAATGACCCAATTTTTTTTCTATTCAATAATTTTTATATATAATTCTATGATTTCATTGACAATTTCCTTAAGAAAACAATATTTCCCCCCCCCCTAAAAAATAAATAAATAAATAAAATATATATATTAATACTGACATTGTTGACCCTAGTTAATAATAATAATAATTTTATTGATATTGATAAGAAATTAACTATTTAGATTTCAATTATCCTGCCGACACTATCTAAAAGTTTTCTTGCTCCGCTACTGCTGAAATGTTTCCTACATTATCCCATCTCTTTACTTTTGTTTTTATTTTTTATTCTTTTTAGGTATTTTTCATCTTTGCAAAATTGCTATAAATAGTTAAATACAGTCAAACTTTTTCAATCCGCTGGGAGTTAGGATGGTGGTTTGTGGGGAAAAAGGTTGAAAGTACCTGATTTCATTCAGATTGACCCTTACATTAATTTGTCGTTGATACCTTCATGAGTTTGCAGTAGTCAATTCTGTACCTTTTATAATATCACAACTTCTATTTATTAGAATTTTGAAGGTCATTGTCTGAGTTTTTTTTTTTTTTTTTTTTTGAGAAAAGCTTGGAAATAAGCCCTGAACTCCCTCAAGTTCAATTGACCGTTCAACACCTGATTATTTTTGCTCAAATGACCATTTGAACTTTTAGTTCAGTTCAGTTATACCTTTGCCAGTCATTTACTGGGAATGCAACATTGTTTGTTGAGTTGTTGTAGCGTAAGTGGACCTAGAATATGAAATGAAGAAATAAGTCAAAACCATGTTTTCAATTCCCTAAAATCTCAGTAACTCAGGTAGTTCTTTTCTCACCTTTTCATATCTCAACAGCTAAAAGCAAATCTTGAAATATTTTCTATTTTTTGTATCTTTCTGTCTCTCTTCCCCCCTTTATGGTATTATATATTTCTTTTTTGTCATGAGTAGTAAGTTGAACCATTTGGCATCTAAAAAGAGCGACTAGAGTACCTATGTTATTTCAGGCTGTTCATGATTGTTCTTATTGTTCTGTGTTATTGTTTCTCATGTCTCATAAGGTTTTAGTATTATAAATTACTGCCCTATATGAAATTAACTGAAGAATCATAGCTGTTCCCTTTTTTTCCCCTTTATTTTGGTGATATTTGGAAAAAAAAAAATTAGACACTATGTTTTTCTTTTAATTAGTCACAGATCATTTTTTTTATGTTTTTTTCCTTCAGATTCAGAAGTTCACTATTATAGGATGGAAAGATGGGAACTCAGAGCTCTATCCTTATTGCAGAAATTTCCATTTAGGAGAGAATGTAAAAGAATTCATGAAATTGCTGGCCAAGACAAGTATCTATGAGAGGCATGCACAACAAAACAATCGACTTGTGTAGGCATTGACGCATTGTAGTAGAGTCAAATGAAGCCATTTTTCATTACTTTGCTTGAGTATTCTGTTGAAGCTAAAAACATTCTTAGTTACTGAGAATGTAGAAGTGTGTTGTTGAAATGAAGTAATAAAAAAATGCTTTGTTATAATTTGGGCTTACATGTAGGTTGATATGGAATGTGTTCTTTATTATTAAGTTTAACATTAACATACACGGAGTTAGGTTTCTACTTTTTAAATTCAGCCACTTTCTGATAGTATCTTCAGGTATGAAAGCTATATTGAAAGAAGATTCGGCATTTTAAAATAAACCACCATTTTTTTTTTTTTGAGAGTCAGCAAAAACTGACAATTTTTTATTAATATGGAAAAAAAAAAAACTTACAAAGTTAAAACAAAACAAAAACTCAAATTATAATATATGCCAGTATCAATCTCTGCAGGTTCCAATCGAACAACTCCCTAACTTCAAAACAAACCAACACCAACAGGGACACAAAAATACTTAAACATACCACCATAACACGTCTTTATTTTCAAAATATTTTTCTTGTAAGCGTGTTTTCCTCACGGCACAACCAATGGCCATCTTATTAATATCACACCAAAATTAATCGATATTGATTTGCTTGAAATTCAAAAACACACATATACAAATTAAGGCTTGTGGTATCTGTGACCAGATAAATAACAGTGAAACATGCGACATAAATAAAATCAATGTATTTTTGCGTACAAAATAAAAAATAAAAACCTACATTTTTTTCTTTTTAAATACGAAACTTAAATAACAAAACCCGTTACTTATCTACAAATTCATGATCAATTTATGAACGTGGCAGTCTCCAACAGGTCTCAGTATAACTATAATGTATTCTCCAAGTTTTCCTTTCTTGTCGAACCACCATGTACTTAAGATGCCAAATGATTTGTACGGATTTTCTGGCAAATGTTCCGCTGCCACAACTTTAGAGTGCCACTAAATGTTACAACTTTACTTTTCATCAACAATTAAAAATTTTAAAATTAAAATGTTGAACCTAAACCGTTGACCTTATACAACTTAATGAGCGATACGTTTTCATATAAGTTTTATTAAATTTCGAGTTTATTTGATATTTGATCAAGAGGTTAAAAAATGAATGAATCTTGTTAACTATGACATATTAATTGTAATACGTTCATGGTTTGACCTCTTGATCAAATATCAAATCAACTCTAAATTTTATATTTATATGAAAATACATCGCTCGTTAAGTTATATAAGATTAACGGTTTGGATTCAACATTTATATTTTAAAAAATTTTAATTATTAATCGAAAATAAAGTGGCATTTGGTGATATTGTAAAATTGTAGCACCAGAACCTTTCTCACTGCCAAACGGTTCCTTGGGCTTTATATTTAGCAACACTCTAGGAGGAATTTGTTTTGAATTTACGACAGAGAATCTTAAATCAAAATTAAAAAAAAAAATGAGAGAGGCAGTCATTAGTCAAACCAAGGAAACCTAAATAGCCTCTGTATTTATTTATTTTATTATTCTAAAACAAGTCTGGTGCATGTCAGCATGTGGCGTAGTGGTTTGATGGTAAGAGCACTAAGATGGCTTTCAAAAGATCAAAAATTCAAGTCTGATATGCACTTTTAATCTAAAAAAAAAAAGTTAGATGATCTCCCTCTTTCTTAAAAAAAAAATTAATTACTTAAATATGCAATGTTATAAATTTGACGTTAATTTTTGTTAGGATGCCAAATCATACTCTAATTATATAGTTCCATATCCATCCAACCTATAATTTAATTACATGATCATAAATTATTTTTTATTTTACTGAAAAATATTATCAATTTTTTTTACAGACTAAGACAAAAGAAACCGGTATAATGATGCTACTAACATCACTAAATAAAATACCCAATTCGGTGCCAAGTGTCAAACTAGTCAACGAGTCAAACCATTACGTGGCCATACGTGGTCCCCACCTATCATTGAAATTATCTCCGGTTCGTGCACTGATTTGGAATTCTATTCCGTCAGAATTTATCTAGTCCATCCGATACATAATAGACGGTCCAGACCACCTCAGAACAACCAACAGCAGCCTTTCCACTGGAGAGCAGACTCAATCCAACTCCAACGATTAAGCCTCCACATCACATTTCATTGACCAAATCCAACAAGAAAGATAAAAAAAAAAAAAACAAAACAAAGCACTGTCAATCTGACAATCTGTCATCACCAAACCTAAAAATAAAATTCCTCTCCTCCCTTCCAAGTTTACTCTCTCACAAACACAACTAACAACAATCCCACACTAGACTAGAAGGAAACATGGATGAAGAGGTGACACTGCGGCCATGCGACCTTGCTGACGTGGACGACTTGTACGAGTACGCCTCGGACGACAAGGTGAGCGCATGGTGTCGTTGGGACACCTACACCAACAAAGAAGATCTGCTCAATTACATGAAGACTTGTATGATTCCCCACCCCTGGATGCGTGTCATTTGCTACCGCGGCCGCCCCGTCGGCTCCATCTCGGTAATTACTCTTATGTTGTCTATGGTGAGGTGGGTATAGCATTCCTTTGGTGTGTTACATTAACTGATGATTTAATTGTAAGCAAGCCTGACCAATTTTGGAATTGGGATTATGAAGAGCAATAATGGTCATTTTGATCTGGTTGACATTATCAGAACAAATGGGTGGCTCAATTATTGTTTGGATTCACGAACTGATCAACTATAAATTTTCAAAATAAAAGGACTTTCAAGTTGGCTTTTTGGGAAAATGTTGATGCAGTTACCTTCTTACGAACTAATGGACAGCTCCGTAATTGAATTAATCGGAGATTTAAATTAATCATAAGTTCCAATTGAGCACAGCAACAAGTTAATTTACTGCCTAAATGTGTAAAGACATCAGTCTAACTTCTATTTTTTATTTTTTCGAAGGCTATAGCTTCTATTTTTAATTACTTGCACAAATATAATTTCTTTTCAGTTGATGTCACGACATACTATTAAACGGCCTAAACAAATAAACTAAACTATAACCTGTCAATTAGAAATGTATGGATTGATATGAAAATAGATATAACCAGCATGGTTTCAATAGTATCAAGATGAAATATACTGGTAGTAGTGCTGACAGAAATACTGGTATTCAATGAGGCTGATAAGTTAATACCAGCATAAGTGAATACTCCTTGATTTTCCTTTGCAATAAGAGCATCTGTGCCATTAATTAGGGAAATTACGGTATCTGTACTTTTAATTCAAGATAAATATCAGTAAGTCTTAATTATATAACATCTCTTGTGGAAACTACAAAATTAAGCAAAATTTAAGATAAACTTTCACCCTTTTTAACATATAAGAATTTTTTATACTAGGTTACTCCCTACACAGGCGCGGACAGGTGCCGGGCTGAGTTAGGGTATGTAATGGCTTCGCAATACTGGGGGAAGGGAATTGCGACAAAGGCAGTGAAGTTAACGCTAGAGACCGTTTTCAAAGACTTGAAGGACTTAGAGAGAGTTGAAGCATTGGTTGATGTCGAGAATTTTGGATCGCAAAAAGTTTTAGAGAAGTCTGGGTTTACAAAAGATGGTGTTTTGAGGAGGTTTTGGATTCACAAAGGTACGGTCAGGGATATGATTTTGTATAGTTTTATATCTACTGATCCTTTGGTATGATAGATTTATGGATTTGGGTGTGTTTGTATTGTTAATCTTTTACTGGTAATTGTTCTATTGAGTGCTGAACTCTACCAAAAAGAGAATGCAAATTACTAGTAGAGATTTTTCTTCTTTTTTATCAGGAAACATGTGCAAATTGACAAGTTATATGTGTTGTGTCGCGCGGACCCATGATAGCTCTGGAGCGAAGAATATATAAAAGATAAATTTCTGAGGGAACTTGAGGATTTTCTGGAAATTTGAAAAAGAATATTATCTCTTCTCTTGTAATACCTCAAAGTAGCGTCATTATAAAATCCGTTGTTAATAAGATTAATTTTACAATTTTGAAATTCAAGATGCTATAATGAAAACCTTGATGGCAGCAACGAATAGTTTGGAAATATGATTTGGCGTTTTTGGAATTGGGATTATAAAGAGCACTAATGGTCATTTTGATCTGGTTGACATTATCAGAACAAATGGGTGGTGGCTCAATTATTGTTTGAATTCATGATCTGATCAACTATAAATTTTCAAAATAAAAGGATTTGCAAGTTGACCTTGTTGGGAAAATGTTGATGCAGTTACCTTCTTACGAAAAAATGGACGGCTCCGTAATTGAATTAATCGGAGATTTAAATTAATCATAAGTTCCAATTAAAGCAAGGCATCAAGTTAATTTACTGCCTTAATGTGTAATGACATCAGGCCCTTTGTGTCTAACTTTTATTTTTAATTACTTGCACATATATAATTTATTTTCAGTTGATGGCAAGCTTTGAACACGACCTACTATTAAACGGCCTAAACAAATAAACTAAACTATAACCTGGTCAATTAGAAACGTATGGATAGATATGAAAATAGATATAACCAGCCTGGTTTGAATAGTAATAAGATGAAATATACTGGTAGTAGTACTGACAGAAATCCTGGTATTCAATTAGGCTGATCAGTTAATATCTGCATAAGTGACAATATTCCTTGATTTCCCTTTGCAATTAGGACATCTGTGCCATGAATTAGGGAAATTACGGTATCTGTACCTTGAATTCAAGATAAATGTCAGTAGCTCTTAATTATATAACATCTCTTGTGCAAACCACAAAATTAAGCAAAATTTAAGATAAACTTTCACCCTTTTTAATGTATAAGAATTTTTTTATAATAGGTTACTCCCTACCCTGGCTCGGACAGGTGCCGGGCTGAGTTAGGTTATGTACTGGCTTCGCAATACTGGGGGAAGGGAATTGCAACAAAGGCTGTGAAGTTAACACTGGAGACTGTTTTCAAAGACTTGAAGGATTTAGAGAGAGTTGAAGCATTGGTTGATGTCGAGAATTTTGGATCGCAAAAAGTTTTAGAGAAGTCTGGGTTTACAAAAGACGGTGTTTTGAGGAGGTTTTCTATTCACAAAGGTATGGTCAGGGATAGGATTTTGTATAGTTTTATTTCTACTGATCCTTTGGTATGATAGATTTATGGATTTGGGTATGTTTGTAATGTTAAATCTTTTATTGGAAATTGTTCTATTGAGGAGTGCTGAACTCTACCAAAAAGAGAGCGTAAATGGCTTGTAGAGATTTTTCTTCTTTTATGGACTAAAATGATAAAATGCAATCTACAGTTTAGACAAAGTGAACATATCAAACAAACAAAGTAAACATTTAAATAATCAAAATGAACACATACAAACAAATATGTTCAATAAAAATAAGTTGAATATGCATATAAAAATCTAAATAATAATTCAAAAAATAAAATCTTACTCATAATTATGATTAAAATGAATACATAGATAAACAAATTAGATATATAAATGAATAAAGTGAATAAATATAAAGCGATGGTACAGATAGCGCGTGGAATTTCCATTTGTGGATGGTATTTGGTAAGTATTAAGTACTCATTTTCAACCTACCTACGGGTATTTTTCTTCAAAAAAAAAAAAATTCAACCAGAAAATGATGAACGCAGGCCAATGAATAAAATGAAGCCCTGTAAAACAGTAGCCCGGGCAATGCAAATATTCTTCTTGGGCTCTACAAGCCGGATTTTCCCAAGTGATGAAATAATCTGCTCCGTTTGAGACTTTGAGCTGGGATAAATTAGCTTTAGAGGTTCTAAATAGATATGGACCGTTTGTTTCAGATAGAACGGTCCAGATCACATACACGGTACATCCGAAAAAATTAATACTAACGTTATTGTTCATATTAATTTTGATAATAACAGAAAAAAATTGAAATTTTAATACTAACGTTGCTGGATCGTCATCCCAGTTGACGAAAGCCCAATACCCTTGGATCGTCATCCCAGTTGACGATCCAAGCTTGGATCGTCATCCGAAATAACGATCCAACAAAAAAACCAAATATTTTAAGTTTCTGAAATTTTTTTTAATGCAAATTTTGCATTTTAGTCCCCAAAGTTTTTATTATTACAAAATATATAATTTATGATTAAAAATTAAACATAATTAAAACATCTATTATAAAAATATAAGTATATAATTATGTTTAATTATGTTTAATTTTTATAATAGATGTTTTAATTATGTTTAATTTTTATAATGACGATCCAAACAGAAAATTTCAGAAACTTTATTTTAATGCAAATTTTGCATTTTAGCCCCCAAAATTTTTATTATTACAAAATATATAATTTATGATTAAAAATTAAACATAATTAAAACATCTATTATAAAAATATAAGTATATAATTAAATTATGCATGTTAAATACATATATTTTATATGTTTCTAATATTTATTTATACATATATATATAATGTAACATTTATTTTATATAATAAATACATATTATTGTATATAATTAAAATATATGATGCGTATTATTATGTATATATATTTCTATGTATATTTATTTATACATTTAAAAAATTTATATATTAATATCTACATTTAATATATAACAAATTTTTTTTATTGGACTATTATGTAAAAAAATCACATATTTTAAGTACATATTTTTTAATGTATGATTTTTTAATATATTTTATATACATATATTTTTTTAATATACTTATACATAGAAATATATGGTCATCGTCACCATATATTTTTTAATGTATAATTTTTTAATTAAAAAATTATATACATTAAAGATACATATAAAATATACAACAAAAAAATTTATTGGACTATATTTTAAAAATAATAATTTTAGGGTCATCAGCGAAAGAATTGAATATATTTTTTGTTGAATTTTTTCGCCGATGACTCTAAAATTATTATTTTTACATAGTAGTCCAATAAAAAAAATTGTTATACATTAAATGTAGATATTAATATATAATTTTTTTTAATGTATAAATAAATATTCATAGAAATATATATACATAATAATATGCATCATATATTTTAATTATATACAATAATATGTATTTAATATATAAAATAAATGTTATATTATATATCTCTACTATATTAAAAGTACCAATGCAATGATGTAACATCTCAGGATACAACCTTGGTCTGAAAAATATGCACCATTGATTACCTTTTAATTATAATCTACACCATGGATCGTTAAACCAGAAAGTTGATTTGCGGCGCAGATTATATCGCAGAACGAAAAGATATTTATTCCTCCAACATGTCATTTGATCGCAATGCACAAAATTGCGAGCGGGAAGGAACGATCGCCTGTTACGACAAATGTTTAGGTTTCGGAGTGTCTCTCGGTCCCTTCACATCTTTACACGTTCGCCCTTGGCTTCTTTTTATTTTGAAATTCGAATGAAAAGAGGCGAGAGCGGCGGCGACTATCGAGAGAGAGCGAGAACGAGATGACTGGTTGTGTACTCCGACCATCTCTACACCCTCGACACTCTCTCTCCTCTTCTCCTTCGCTGACTCCACATACTGTCTCTCCTCCCTCTGCGACCTCACTACTCACATCACCATCAACTCGCTCGACAAACCCCAAGTCAGCGACCTTGTAGGCCCTAGGCTGATGCCAGCACAGAGATATTCGACATTATTTGAACTCGAGCACAGAGACTGGAGATCTTAATGGACTCAAGAGTCTGGCCATTGGAAAAAATTAAGAGAGAGCCGCAAGGACTAGAGAGAGAGAGTAAGGGCGTGACGAATGGCTGCAGACCCCGACCGTCTCCACACCCTCGACATCCTTTCCTCCTTCACTGTTCCCTCCACCTCTCCTTCTCCCTTTTCTTCTAATAAAGCTCCCTGTCACAATCCCTGCGGCACTATTGCTCTTTGAACTCTCTTTCAATCGACTCCAGTTAGGGGAATTTTTGCTTTTTCTTACTTGATTGTTTGAAATAAACATGAGAGAAGTATATAGAGAAGTCGGTGAATTGTTATGAGAAAGGGCTTGAGGTGTAGATCCGTGCACTTGGAGAGAATGATAACAGAGTTGCCGAGACTTGCAGGTGAGCAATTACTGGTTCATGAAGTTGCAATTTTATGAATTTGGTTTGGTCTCAGTTGTGGATTTGTTTGTATTTCTATTATTTGGGTGGTTTCTTCGGTTCTGAGTTGTATGATTATTATTATTTTTTAAATTCTGACATTGTGTCAATGCTTTTTGGGCATCACATTGGCATGCAATTACTTTGATCTTACCTTGTTTTTGTAAAAGACTAGGTATGGAAGAAATTTTATACTAATCTGAGCCTTATATTGAACAATGGTCGAGTATATTATCGTAAGACCTTTAATGAAACACATTTGACTTCTGTTACTTGAGTAATAGGACTGATGAATAAATTGTTGCTACCTTTTGTGTTTCTCTATGATACATTCTAGGAAAATCATGAGATTGTTACCTCCCCTAATGTAGTTGAATATGTGAATTTTATTTTTTTTGGCAAAAAATTCTAGCTTATCTTTTATCACTTGATCACAGTCTATTTAGCAGACAAAACTTAGTTAACAGTAGTTCTAATAAGAATGATTTGGAAAAGAAAAAACATAAGAGCTATTCCTAGAATTGGCATCATAACTTTTTTAAATTTCAACAAGTACTTGGCCGAGGCACATGTTCAGGCACTCCAATTTGAGGAGGCTGAGAAGCTCTGCAAGAAGGCCCTCGAATTCCACCGAGAGCACAGCGCACAAACTTTTCTTAAGGAAGATGATCTCTCACCTGAAGAGGTATGTTTCTAATCTAGGGTCAGATTGATTTTTCTTTTTTTATTCTTTAATTTTTTTTTATTGTATTTTTGTTGGTCATTGGTTAGAGTATGTTGTTTTGGTTAATGACTGGACGATGGCACAATTTTGTTGTGTTGTGATTATTTGTCGTTTAAGATCTTAAAGGCCAGTGTTGGTGCCTGGTTTGTACCGACTGATACGAACCAGTACTGACTGAAACTCAATATTTGAAAAGAAATATCATGTTCGGCAGCTTTTAGTAGTAATAAAGAAGCAAATTTAAGAGAGCAGTGACGAGCTGTTAATCAAGTATTAGCCTGTTGTTTGACTACAAAATATGGTGCCAAACCTTTCTTTACAATTTTATATTGATATTTGATCAAAGTTGTTCCGTCACTAGAACAAGGCATGAAATCTACTTGTAGTTGCTGTAAGTCATCGCAATAAAGTCAAGGGTTTAACCATATTGTATTCAATTGCATATAGTACACTACAAATGATTTTGACAGTTTTCTCCCAAAAGTTGAAAATCATAAAAGTGCAGGGTCCAGGGTGTGAAAGTGTTATCGGATGTGGATCAGATTGAATTGAATAAAGCTTCTTGCTTTTTCTTAATTATATATATACAAAATGCTAGGGGGTTGTGTTGCAAAAGTGTCTTTAGTGAGTCTCTTCTACTGTATACCATAATTAAGCCAGATGGTAGCTACTGCCCACGGGATAGGAAACCAGCCGTAGCAAAAAGGAATAGGATGACAAAACTAACAAAAAAAAAAAACAGAAACGAAAAGTTATAAAGGTTGAGCATAGTAGTGGACAATGTTATAAAGGGTAAAAAATGTTGTTACAGATGTACGCCTCTGACCAATTGATTTTTTTGAGAGGATAAATTATTGAAAAAAGATGAATATATAAGTTAGTCATGTTGTTACAGATGTATGTCTAGACCAATTGCATGTGTTTAAATTCCTTACCTCCAGAAAAATTCATTGTGCTGATCACCTATATTTCTGGATTTTGAATTTCACTCAGCATCCTAATGAGATTATCCTTTCATTTACTATTGATAAACATATTCTTATTGTTTCAGCAGGAAATTTTGAGAAACGAGGAATTTCCCAGTGGACAGTACCAGCAAAGCATATAATTAATCTACCGGCACAATATGCATGAAGTAGGTGGCTGCCATAAGCAAGGACTTATAGAAGACAGCTGGATTGGCCATGTACCACAGTATCTTCTCAATGACCGTCTGGTAAGAACACACCATGTTTTACCATTCAATGTTTAGGCTTGAATACCCGTTCCAGCATTTGAAGTTGATGCATGGAATTTTAATGATTTTTACTTCAGTTGCAAGAAAATGAATTTCAAGGTCATTGGATATCATTCTATACATACGTCACATTTACTTAATTCAAACAGCTAAGGTCTCTGACCCTTTTATTCAATATATCATGCCAAATTTTCAACTTTTTTTATTATATGCTTCGTTGGCTACCAAATCAAGTACTATTACATTAAACACTTATGAAGAACTAATTATTGAAAAGTTTCCCATCCTACCCTTTGTATTCAATTACTGGTGCGAGGATGGGAAGCTGGTCATCCCTTGGAGATGTATATCTTTACATTAAAAATTTGAGAGAGAGAAAAATGAACATTACAATGGAGAGAAAAATAGATATATGCTCACAAGTAATAAACTTAGTCTCTAATTTTCGTTTTTCAATTCTTAATGACATGTTAGGCCTAAATAAGTAAACAAGGCCATTTCATTTTTTATGTTAGGAAATCAGATCATATATATTTTTTTATAAAATAGACTTTTATGTCACTTTTTAGTTTCTCCATGACATGCAAAGAGGAAGGAGCACAGGAGTCACTTTTGTTGCCATGAGCTCAAGGATTGTGAACACGCCATTAAAAATCAAGATGGGAGTAGGTTACTCCACCTTCTTTTTTTGATGTTTCCCACAAGTTAAATTTTTCAAAATAACTATGTTCAACAATTAAAATTTAGATATAACCAAAATTGAAAAGTATATTCATCGGGTTGTTGGTTATAGTTGCTTATTTTATATCGATCATGTTTTCTTAAGAAATTGGCACAGGTTGTTAGTAGAACAAATCAGCATAATGTACCAATTTATTCATCAAATTTGTTAATCATCTTTTTTTTTTCTTTTTTTTTGTCGTTTATTTTGGATTGAGAAAAATAAAGATTGTCAGAATCGAGCGAATATGTTAATTGTGTATCTATTTATTCATCAATATTAATATGCTCTTACATTTGTAACTTGTGTATCTATTTATTCATCAATATTAATATGCTCTTACATTTGTAACTTGTGTATCTATTTCAATATTAATATGTTAATTGCAATAGGAGATTAGGAGGTACTTTTGTTTTAGTTTGAATTTGAACTGCAAGGTAAGGTGTTATTATCTTCACTTTTGTCTGATAGAAGTCTCCACTCTTACCTGAATACTAATATGACCAGAATGATATGCTTTGATTATTAATGTTGGCTGTGTTTGTTTTAATGAAATGGTGCTTTTGTCAATGCAGATCATTACTTGTCTTGTGGCATTGCCTATTTCTTAGACCGTGATGGAGACTGCAGAAACAGTTATACTGACACTTGGGACAAGTTTCTCTCAAAGCACCCAGTCCAATTCTAATATTGCATATATAGGTCATACGCTATTTTGTTGTTTGACTGGTATGCCATATTCATTTAGTAGAAAATAAGAACTTAGTTAAAAACAAAATTTTACTGATAAAATAATTTTACTTTTAAACATAAGCGAAATATTGTTGATCATGCCATTAAAATGTATACTCTTTAGGTGTATGGTGTAATGCTTTTCTCATGGTATTAATGGAAAAGTGGTGGGATTTACCCACTTGTTTCAGAAAAAAAAAGGGTATACTCATTTGTGATAAATCTTGTTGCCTCTTGTAACATTTTGTTTGGGGTATTGAAAGGGGACTAGAGCCTTGTCCAAATGCTGGCAAACTAAAAGTTCAATTTATGCTTATATTCTTCTTAAGTTTGTTAGCTATTCTCTTCAATTTATGCTTACATTCTTCTTACATTTTTTTATCATCTCTGAGGCTCCGTTTGGATGGGTGCAAGAATAAGGGAATAATTTATTCCTACTCCCAAATTTACTATAAATAATCCAAACTCTTCACAAATTAAGTTACACACTTCCCAATACTTCTTCCCTTATTCTTTTTATTCTCACACCATCCAAACGGAGCCTGAACTCAGAAGTGGAAGAGCAATTTTGGGAAGATGATTTTAAGAAACAGAAAAGGGAAGCAAGTCAAGTCAGTTCGGTCAAGAGGGGGATGCTCGCAGGAATATGACCATAGATCCCTTCCTTTGTTCTTATTATATTTTCATTTTTTTTTCTTTCTAGGGAGTTCCGTAGATGTGTTTCATTTTGAGAAACATTTGTCAAATTGATAATAAACATGCATATACAATTCAAGAGGAAGTTGGGAGGAGGTGATGACTTGTGATTATTTAAAAAAAATATCATATATTAAATTTATCATTTAATTATCGTTAATTTACTTTTTTTTTCCCACCCAATTTTCACCCACACATTGGGTGGGCATTGTTGCTAGTATATATATATGTATGTATAAATAAATATTACAAACATATAAAATATTATGTATTTAACATGCATAATTTAATTATATACTTATATTTTTATAATAGATGTTTTAATTATGTTTAATTTTTAATCATAAATTATATATTTTGTAATAATAAAAACTTTAGGGGCTAAAATGCAAAATTTGCATTAAAAAAAAAGTTTCTGAAATTTTTTGTTTGGATCGTCATTTCGGATGACGATCCAAACAAAAAAATTTTGAGAAACTTAAAATATTTGATTTTTTTTGTTAAATCGTTATTTTGGATGACGATCCAAGCTTGGATCGTCAACTGGGATGACGATCCAAGGGTATTGGGCTTTTGTCAACTGGGATGACGATCCAGCAACGTTAGTATTAAAATTTTGATTTTTTTTCTGTTATTATCAAAATTAATATGAACAGTAACGTTAGTATTAATTTTTTTCCCACGGTACACACCCTAGATAGGTCATAGGTGTGTCCATGTGTCATCTGATCAGTTAGGATCAAATTAAACAAAATCATGTCAATTCAATTGCGCATAAATATAAACAGAACCGATCAAATTTCTCCATCAACTAACTTATAAGCCGAACTAAATAAAATTGACTTAATATATTTATTTATAAAAGTATAAATATGTATTATGTTGATAACAACTGTAACATAGTTCATTGATGTTTCAGTTCGTTTGATTTTTTTTTTCCAATTTGAATTGTTAGAATTAAACTAAAAAATCATTCTGAACTTCCACGATTTAAAAAGAAAATGGAACTAAATTGATTAAAACACTGAATCATGTTGTCCAAACTAATAAATTGAACCATTTGGACACCGTGCCCCCGTCTGATTTTGACGCTCTATTTGATCTTCTGGAAAAAGAACAAAAAAGAAACAAATTTTGAAGAAAAAAAGTGTCCAATAGTACTTAGCATTTTGTTAAATGAAATGGAGGATACCCTTCTAGTTCTCGGGTATGTTCTTCAAAAAAATAAAATAAAAATAAAATGTCCAATAAAATTAAGATCCAACCCATAAACTGGGGTCACATAACGCCTGTGCAGTTGCAATCCCATAATATAACCTTTGCCAAAGTAGAAGTGATAATTTTCTTTTTTGTTTCTTTAAAAAATCTTGCGCCTTTTAGTGGTAATGTGACGTAAATTCAAAAGTAGAGGACAAAAACTGACACACCTGAACTCATTTTTGTACAATTGATTACCCTAGCATGGATTTCATTTCATTTATTGCGCGTGGTGCATCAGGCGCATTATAAATATACGTGTCGACAAAGTGGTTATACCAGTAGATTTTGCATAATTATCTTCAAGATACGGTATTAAGATACTGAAAGCTTCTTTAGTCCTTTGTTAGAGGAGACAATGTCTACCTAAGTTCATAAAAGATATTACATTTTTCTCACTTGTACTCTTGTCAGCCTGATGCAGGTGTGTTTGGATGAACTGAGAATAGAAAATAGGAATAAGGAATTTCGGTTTGTGTGCTTATTTTTATTCTTGTGCAACTCAAACAACACAAGAATAAGAAATTTGGGCCCTTATTCCTATATTAACAAAACCATGGTATAAAAATAATGAATATGGATAAGCACGCAAACCGAAATTCCTTATTCTTATTCCCTATTCACGGCTTATTTCCGTTCCATCCAAACACACTCTAGCACCCAATTCCTTTCGGAAATTATTATTCAAGACAGGTTAGACGGTCGCGCTTAAGCTGCATTCAATATTTTCGTTTAGAGGTAAACTTAATTAAAATTGGAAACCAAGTGATGTTCAGCAGAATTAAAAAAAAAAAAGACCAAAATTGTAACACATATATGTATATGTATATGTATATATAATTTGAAAAACAATTCATCATTCCTCCGGAAATTACAAAATTGTTTAGTTTCATTGACACTTAGATTAGCGATAAAACAATCCGATGAGCATACTAGAATACTAGATGTGACATGGTCAATTGATAAAATATTAAAATGATAAAGAGCACTATTATAATTTAATCTTTATTTTATTAGATTTTTTATATCGATTTTTATGGCTGTCAATTTTATACGTATTGTCTTCTCCAACAAGTTATAATTAGTTGATTTTTTTTAAAGATAAATTGAGGTTCAAGCCTCTAATCTTTTTTTAAATTAAATGTCTATAAAAAACCTTCAATCAGGTTTCGAACATGCGACCTTTAAATTAAAATGTATTGTTCTTTACCACTTGACCAAGAGTTGGTTCTCAAAGTTCAATTAGATATACATGGTCAATTAACAATTTAGATTTTAGATTATATTTATTAGTCATGAACTAAAAAATAAAAACAACAACAAACTGTGAATACATTGCCTGACGGCTGACGCTAAAATTATGGCACGCATCAAATTGAGACCCACTTGGAAGCTTTGCTAAAACAGATGTCCGTTGAACTTTCAAAACATTTCAATGATCGACTTCTAAGAGCTTTTTGATAAATGACTGAAAAAAAAAATCAAATCCAATCAATATAGCTATTATAATATTTAATTTGATGAGGAATCATTGACAATGGATTAAATTGATATCTTGATAATTGTTAAACACAATTTAAAAAATTGAAAACAGCATTCACAAACATGATTATTATACTCTATACTTGTGTCATAAAAAAAATGATAATGATGTTGTAAGTTTTACCGTTCAACAAAAATCATAAAATTTTACGATAATTCATATTTAGTGTTCTTGATGAAAAGTACTAAAAAGTCTAGTCTAAGCCTTTTATCCCAAACAAGTTGGGGTAGGCTAGAAATGACACCCCGACCCTGGTCATTTCTTGTATATATGGCTGAGTTTTTACGCTGGCTTGCCAAGCCTATCGCAAGCATGCGGGCTTGAACCCTGGACCTCTTAGAAGAGAGCCAAGTGCTCTTACCACCTGAGCTACTAAAAGTCTAAGCCTTTTATCCCAAACAAGTTGGGGTAGGCTAGAAATGACACCCCGACCCTGGTCATTTCTTGGATATATGGCTGAGTTTTTTACGCTGGCTCGCCAAGCCTATGATGAAAAGTACTAATGACATTTAATTCCATGAAATGAAATTTTTATGCACGACTAATCTAGAAAACCGGCTTGATTCCCAATTTATCTTAAAAAAAAAAGACTAATCTAGAAAACCAACAAGACCTATCTTTGTACTTTTCAACTCTGGATATTTTAAAAATTGATATAAAAAATTATTGTGTAAACTATAATGGTCCTAACCTTTTACAAAATAAATGTCAAATATATTGTACATCAGAACTAACTTCAAACAATGACAAGAATCAGAATTTATGCAACTTAAATGAAGTCCTAACAAGGCCCCAATGTTGTACGATGCTGCAGTCATTCTTGTCTACATTACAATGCAATGTCATTGCACCTTAATTAGACCCTTTTGGACTATAATGAACGGTTCAGTTAAATCATACGAAGGGCATTAATTCAGCTTAGACACGTCATTTAATATGAACTGTTGAAAGAAAACCAATCTACAATTGTCATTGTAAAATGTAAAATCCATATTTGAATTCACTAATCGCTATCTAGCTTACCCAAAAATAAATAAATAAATAAAATCCATATTTGAATGGCACATGACACAAGTTGTTTGGCCAGAACACTACACGCACGCTCATGCAATTTTTTCTTCCTTTCAATTGGGAAAATTAAGAAAGGAACCATTTCAGTGGGGTTTTGATCATTTATGGTGTAAGCGTCCCAAAACAAAAATTAAGAAAGGAACCATTTCAGTGGGGTTTTGATCATTTTTCTTCCTTTCAATTGGGAATTTGGAGAATTTCCAATTCCTAGGCATAAATTTATTATAAACAATCCAAACTCTTCAAAAAGTAACACACTTCCCAATAAATTTATGCCTAGGAATAAGAAATTCCCCGAATTCCTCAAATTCCTAAGCGATCCAAACGGCCCCTTACTGATATCTTTTTTTTTTAACTAAACTTCATGTGAGATATGACGATTTTCAAATGTAAAATGCACTATCTGGGGTATTCTTTTATCGACTCCAGATCAAAAAAAAAAAAAAAAGCAAAAAAAAAAAAACAAAAAAGAGACAAGGTAAGGGGGGAGGACAACAGAAATCAAATTCAATTAAGACAACTAGAATGTTTTCAACTGAGCGTGGGAAGAGGACGATACACTGGGCTTGTTTGGATGGTATAGAAATTTGAAAAATTTTCAATTTCTAGACATAAATTTATTATAAACAATTTAAAATTTTTATAAAATTACACAATTTCCAATAAATTTATGCTTAGAAATTTTCTAAATTCCTAAGCGATCCAAACGGCCCACTAATATTTCATCCTTGAGCAGACTTATCTTTGTATAAAGATTCAAAGAAAATCCATAAAAAAGAGGATAGAATAATTTCACGGCTCTTAAGATCAATTGACAATGACGCAACTTTGAGGGACTATAATGTAATCATGCTGGCAATGTTGGGCTAATCGATTGATTGTATGCTTCTCACCAAAAAATACAAGGAAAACGGAAGCACAAGTATCTCTACTCTTGGCTAGATAGCCGCCATGTAGTGTATAAAAAAAAAAAAAAAAAAAAAAAAGTATTCTGCTCTTTAGTGTGTGTTTATGTGTGTATTATTATGTTATTAAAACCTGACAGAATTCTGTATTTAAATTCTTTGGTTGTTCAGCTAGAGTATCTAATAAGGATACGGTTGTCCCCAACAGCCCAATAAACACACTTCTATTCTAATGTAAAAACCAACCAATAAGGGGTCAGACTAAAGGCTAAAGCGAAACAACCAAAAAATTAATAATAAATAATCGGAATAATCATAACCCCAAAGATGAACTATGACAATGCACCATTAGAGAAAAACAACTGGCTTCTTTTATGGTAATTTGAAATTGACATATAGGACCCAGTATCTTCTCCACTTCAATCCATTGCTACATTGCCAGTTTGCCATGACTTTAAAACCACAAAGGGATTCTTTGCAACAAGCAACAAAAAAGAATGAAAACATAGTTGTGTACCAAGCCATTCTGCAATGTTCCACACGCATTCACAAAGTTTATTCAGAGGATATATTGTATTGTGCTGGTGTATTTAGTTACTGTTCAAACATAGGTTCCAAAATATAGTTGTTCTCGGGTAAATTCAGTACTGTGACAGAGGTTCATTTGGGGCTAGATAAAAAGAGGTTCAAGTAATCACTCTAGTTTTACAACAAAAGAGCCATAAAGCTACATTTCATTACGCAAAAATGGGCTACAAAACCCATAAGCATAGATACTTTCTTTAATCCATAAACTCTAGGCACATATAGTAATAGTTCCTCTTTGATAAAAAAAAAATTTTGACAGTCTTGAGAGAGCGAATTATGCCTCTGATTTTTCTATGGCTTCATCATATAGGATAGCTTGATCTCGGCACTCCATGCTACAAAAAGCTCTCTCCCCTCTGCCAAAAGAATAAAACAAAATCAATACACAATAAAACAACAATAATTGTTTAAAGTAAGATAACACTAGTTTTTTTTTTCAATACATGTTATAATTTAGTTAATGTAATTTAAAGGCCCAATGAATCAAGCTTTATTCCTGCCAGAGATAGATTGGTTCGTATGGAATTTAATATCTTATCAGTGATGTTTTATCAGATGATTTTTTTCGTGATTTCAATTTATAATAAAGTAATTCTAAAGATTCTAGAAATATCTGGAATTATGTCATTACTAATTGTTTAATTTAGATAATCTTTTAAGAAACATTGCTGGTAGATTTTGTAAGAATAATTTTGGTCCGCTTGAAAAAGAAAATAAATAACACATCTTCGATAGCAGGAATATAGTCAACAAATCTATATTTAATCGGAATTTGCACTTGCAATGGCCCAAACAATCATTTTCCAAACTATTCTTATAGATTTGGCCTCTATAGTGAAAGTGAAAGAGCATCAAGACATCACTATCCAATAATTGAGATCAAATTTGATAAAATATATATCTCCATGTATTGCTCTATTTTATGAATAAGATAGTATATATTTTATATATTAGGTATGTGCTCGAGTTGGGGTATTCCCGTATTGATCAATTAATATATGAAAAATCAGTGGCCAAATCAAAATTTGCCCCTAACCACACTTTAGACCATCGTTAGAACAAAGCAAAAAGTAAAAAGGTAAGAAGCAAATTCTTATTGTTTGGTTGGTTCTTGTAACATTAGAAACAGAGAGAATCATATTCTTTTTCTTAACCAAATCTTTTTGCACATAAAAGGAACAGCAATCCTTTTCTAAGGTCACCCCCGCCTCCCCCCCAACAAAAGTTAACTATCACCATGTTATAGTCTTGTATTAAGATGAAAAAAGAGGCTAAGTTTAAGTTGGTAAAACATGATAAGTTTGTAGTAATCTTTACCAAACAAAATACAAAAATGAAAAGGAAGAATAGACAAAGAGTATCCGGCAGAGTTTCCCTTGTCTTTTTATTCAAAATCCAACCAAACAAAATGCCAGTAGCTTTCTCTCTTGCTTACACTCTAAAGACTACTAAACCGCACTCTCTAACATTATGTCACTTCCAATGATATATTTTTGTCTATTGTATTTTGAAGTACAGAATATTTATGTTCATATCAAACTAATTTCACTAAACCAACAATAATGAATGAAAAAATTTGTAAACATTTAATTGGATTTAGAACTAACCTATACATGAAGATATCTCTATTTTCTTCAAGGCTTCTCTTGCATGAATGACAAAAACTCAGAAAATCACCACCATTGGCCCTGCTTACTTCCCTTGGCATCTCCCAAAAGGCATCCCCACATTTCTCCACCACGCAATTGTCGAAAATATGCGTCTTCCTCGGATTCGGCCCGTGAGAAATCACACAAGTGTAATCCTCAGACATCTCCATTTCATCCACGTTCATCACCCGAGAACTTTGCCTCTCCATTGGCAACGGAGTTCTCCATACTGGAGAGAACAGAGCAAGCTGTGACTCTCTGTTTTTGATGCCAAACTCGATCGATCCGTTAGGGGAAATCGGCATTGGATTAGTACAAGGCGCTTTGTTTCTCAGTTTCGACCCGATCAACACCATCTTGTCAACTTTATCAGAATCGAGAGCATCAACCAAACCGAGACCGATTGGTTTGGGGTTGGTGTCGGATATCGGATTAGACTTTCTCGGGCTGGAGAGCTTGTCAGACAAGGAGAAGAAGGGGATGTTGATCGAAGAAGAAGATGGGTTGCTTGTTTCTAATACAGATGTTGGGCTCATGGTGGATTCCACGGGAGAGAAGCCTCCCTTTGGAGAGAGACCCACTAAAAGCCTTGGAGAAAGAAATGGAGATGGGGTTTTGGGTTTGTTTCTCTGTTGGTGGTTTGCACTTGGAGAAGGCAGCGGCGATGATCTCTTTCTCAGCATAATAATATATATTGTCACAAAAACAACACCAAAAAGTTGGCGTCTTTTGTTTGGGAAAGGAAGAGGTGTGTAAAGTAATTAAAGAAGCGCAGATTGATTATTTGGAATAGAACTAATTTGGGTTCCTTTTAGTTTTTCGTTTCAGTGATCTCGAATGCAAATTCCAACAAGGGAAAGAGAAAAGCGAAGGGCAATTAAAAATAATGTAGACCAATACCCATCTATCATGGGAAAATGTTATAAAAAATCGAGCAGTTTAGAAAGCAAGTATCGCAAAAATAACGAGAAAGAGAGTGCGAAATCCAAGAGATGGATCGGAAACCGTTCAAAGATTGGATTCCCTTTTTTTTGCCTCTTTCGAAGCCTATGAACTGCACTATCGGTTTCAGTGTGAAGTTAGCCTTCCCACTAAGAGAGGGTTTCGCTTTGCATGGAAATGGTTTTACAGGTGTAGGAGTAGGAGATGCATGCAAGTGCTCCCCTAAAAATGAACTTGGAGCCGTTTCGGCCTATTTAAAGACTATCTCTTGTCAGCTGTTTTGAAGCCCAGCGAGGTGAATTCGGATTCTCTGTGGCTAGTGTACTCCAAAATATCATGATATGATTTTGCCGGCGCGACATAATCGTATTATCGGGTTATACTATAATTGTGTTGTATTAGGATATTATAAAATTTGATAGTTTTATATGACACTTTTCGACACGTAATACCACATGGAACACAACACAAACACAAATTGACATAACACATCAATATGAATTTAATTATCTAACAAACTTACTAATTTAAATTCAATTTATAATACTACATAATATTATTTACCATGATTTTGACACATATTTTTTTTATATATAATTATTATTTTTTATAAAAATAATATTAATAAAAATTTTAAACACAATGAATTAATTATTAATTAGTTTTAGTAATTTTTTCTTTATTTTTATTTTTTTAATGATTTTTAACCCTAAAATAATAAAATAATATGACATGATAACACGATATGTGTTCAATTTTTTAATAATTTTTAGCTCTAAAATAATAAAATAATATGATACGACTAACACGGCGTGTCAATATGAGAGGACATGATGTGTCAGTCGTGTCGTAACAAAATGCGTGTCATGTCGGCTCATTTAACCATTCAGCAAGACATGATTGAGAAAGTAGTTTATGTCGATAATAACACGACATGACATTCCAACACAATCGTATTTGCCACGAGATTTTAACATGCTCGTATTTGACACAACACGACATGACACACATGATCATTTGCTTCTCTTTGAAACTGTTTCATTTTTACCTTTCAAATTTATGGATGAATATTAATTAATAATGTAAAGAGAACTTCTTATCTCTTTCCTGCTCTTTTCAACTATTCCTATTTTCTCTTCAATCAGCATATTGCTTCAACTCTAGTTGGCATTCGCCACACCTTCTCTTCTTCACGCAACATCAGCTGCCCCTTGTGCCCTCGTCCAAATAACATGAACATCAAACAATAAACAAAAAGAAAAAAAAAAAGCCCATATCGCCTTTTTTTTTTTTCTTTTTTATGTGGCAGCGCATTGATCAAGGAAGAACCAGTTTCCTAATCCTCAACGTACCAGTTTTTTTTTTCCGAGGGAAAATCAACACATTCATCACTTGGCTTTCGGTTATTAAGGTTTGTTAAAAATCGCGGAACGACTGGAAGTTGCAGTTTTCCAACAATTAAGGAAAAAAATATTTGTGCCATTTTCCTTTTTTCCCTTTCCTTGTAATAGCCTTGAAAGCTTAACAAACAAATAAAACAAAATTATTAATAACAAAGGGTACAATGGAACTGATAAAATTTTAACTAAATATTTGGAGATAATTAGTTTTATGCCACCGTGAATTTTGTTAATTAGAAAAATATCATTCTTAAATTACTAATTAAATTTATGTCATTATAAAATTGCTAAAATTAGTTTTATGCCACTATTTCTCCCAAAAACATACTAAATTCTAAAAATGCCATTGTCAAATTTGTCATTAATATTTTTTTTATGACCAAATTATCCCTTGTGAAAACAAACCCTAAAAATATAACAAAAAAAAAGCGTTAACATTAGCTGCAGTAAATAATGATTATTTTATTAGAGTACTTAAACAAATTCGTGAATAGACATAATACAACAAATATAGTTTGCAAGATTTAACATATATAACTGAACATCTTATCGGTAAAATCATTTTCTACATATTCCAGGTACAACGTTCAATGAAAGCTAATAAATATATCCAAATATTACTTCAGAAGGTAGAAAAAAAATTATATAATGAGTATACCAATCTTTAATTTTTATGCGGCAATGGTATATTATAATTTTGTTGTTTTGCAGTGTCATAAAATAAATTGTTAATGATTTATAATAGCATAAAATTAATTATATCTTTTGTGATGATATATTACTAATTTTTAAGTTTTATAGTGGCATATTTAAAAAGGTAAAATTGTCATATAAATGTCTGATGGCAAAAAAATAATTTTTATTATTTTATATTGGCAAAAAAAATAATTTGTCATTTAGTGATGGCATATTTCTAATTTCAAATATTTGCGGTGGCATAAATCTAAATCACCTAAATATTTGTTGTGGCTCATTTAATGGGCATATAGGAAATGTTTTCAAATTTTTAAGGACAGATAAGTATGTTAAATATAAAAAAAATAGAGTAATGCTAGAATCAAACATATAGAATGTCAAACACGATTCAAACGTCTACTATTAAAATTTCAAACAACCGATCCAAACCTTTCAATATGATCTCTATATTAAAATATTCTTGAAAATCAAATTTTATATTTTTTCAAATTTTTGAACTATTTTTTTTCAAATTTTCAAAATTGGATGGTAAATAACTTTTTAGATTGAGCATATTCTATAATTAAAAAAAATAGTAAAAAAAATAGAAAAAAATATAAAATTTGGTATCCATGAAGATTTTATAGCGTAGAACAATTTGAGCAGTTTGAATCGGCCATTCTAATTTTAAAAATTAAAATTTTATCGTATTAGACAAGTATACGTGTCCTATATGTTTGACACTAGCCACTCCCTAAAAATGAAGTAAATTTGAAGACATAACAATCAAGCTTTTTCATTACATTTTTGTTTTAGGGGACGGTTATTCCTTTTTTTTTCTTGACTTATGATTTGTTTTCCTTTTTTCTTCAAACGCGTTTCATTTCATACAGTATCTTCCTTTTTCTTCATTTTGGTTTTTAATTTGGTCATTTACTATGCAGTGTTTTCAATCTATATTTCCTGTGAAATATTTTAATCGATTAGACAAAATATGAAAATGAAGAAGTTAATTATAAATTTCAAAACTGTCTGCTCCCAAAAACCCTCGTGCACATGTAATCCGACGATTCGAGTCGTAATGACTACCCAATCAACGCCGAAAAAAAAATCGAATCAATTGTAAAATAAAACGAACATAAGTTTCTCAATTGTTCCTTGATTTGTTCTGTGAATATGCTTCTAATTAAGTATATCAGTTTGCTCTTAGTAACCAATAGACATTGAAAAGATGCTTAAAACAATCAAGATTTTTGCAAAAGACGTGCCCAGCAGATGAAAATAATATCATATACCTCCTATGTTGCACGGGTGCGGGTGCGGGTGTCGTATCCGACACGATGCGGGTGCGGGGATACGATATTTTGTTAGAGTTATGTCCTAGAAGTCAATAATTTAATGACTTAATTATTAGTTTATGTATGGGATGATATTTTATCATCTGTTCCTAGGTTTATTATTGACAGATTATTCAGGTTGAGGATCTGAATAGTAGATCTCTGTGGATCATTCTTTAGAATGACAATAATAAATCTAAACGGTCCATAATCTTGATAATTAACAAGGAATATTAATTATCTTATAAGATTAGTATGCAAGTTAAGTGATGATTAAGTTCTACTAATCATAGGTAAAGAGTTACCAACTTAATTGCATATGTGTATGTTATGGAACATAGCATAGGACTTGACCCATCGAAATAAACATATGGATTGTGTTATGTGTCATTGTTTATTTCGTTATGATTTTGGTTCTAAGTTTGAGATGTTTATCTTTTCCACATGAGGATAGGTTCAATAAATATCGTCTACCGCTGATTCCCGATAAGGGCTGCTATACGGACTTTATTTATGTTCTCTTGAATTGTGCGGGGAAAAGTTAATCATCAAGAAAACCGTATGTCCCTCATTAATTCACTTAGTGAGTGACGATATCTATTTGGGCCCCTTGATGGAGATAGATTGTTTGCATGCAACTTTATACAATTATCTCTAGATTAAGAAACGTATAATCTGCAAGAATGACACATTCCTATCTTGGATTATACGATGATATCGTGAGACATAAGAATCAAAATAGGGAAATACATTTATTCTCTTATGCAGGATTGAAATATTGTAGCAGTACACTATTTATGTGAATTGGGAATCATAACGTGTTGCTAGATACCGCTTATGATTATTGGAATTAAATAGCGATTTAATTCCATGTCCAACATAGCATAAGTCCTCAAAGGGTCACACAAATAGGACTTTAACCATACAGTGTATTAAATGATTTGTTTGCATTGGAGAATGCAAAAATATGATGTGTTGATTAATTAATTATATACTGTTGCAAACCGTTATAATTAATTATATCAAAAGGATCATATATAAATTAATTTAATACATATGCTTATCCTAAAGTAATTATCATTAAGTTGATAATTAATTATGCTCAACAATATTTAATATAATTGCAGGAATTATATTGAATAAATAGGCTTAATTTAATTAGCCGATATGAGCCGAAATATAATCAATTGGATAGGCCCATTATATAATTGATATAATAGGTCTAAGAGAGATTAAACAATAAAATGTAAATGGCCCATTTAGGCCTTTTATTTGGCCGGCCATAGAGTGGCATGATGGTAATTTTGGAAGTGAGAAGGTTGGACTTGATCTCTATATAAGGACCACTAGTTGGTGCCTTCCAACCCTAGTTCTCTCTCCTCCTCTTGCCTCCTTCTCTAGCCGCCACCTTCAAGAGAAAAAATTGGTTTTCTCTATTCCATTTTATGCTCTCTTCCATTGATTATTAATAGGTCTCATGTGTTGAGAATAGCTATTCCTAAAATTAGTTCAAGAATAGTAAAGAGATGAGCATTCCTCTAGTTCCTACTAGCATAGGACCTATGACAATGGTTAGTTTCCTTGGTGGACTCGAGGCACGCGATTAGGAGGCGAAGGAGAGCACCCCATCGATTCCCATGCCGTAGGATCGAGCCCCGCGAATACGATTTCGCGGGAGGTACAAATTCCACCTCTTTTCTCTTGTGTCGAATGGTTTACGTACTAGATCTCTCTTGCTCTTTGTTTAATTGGATTAATTAAGGATAATTAGTCACAAAATTAAAATTGGACAATTTCCAAACAGTGGTATCAGAGCACATGGTCGTACTTAAGTTATTTTGACACTTAATTAAGAGAAATTGGATAATTAACGGATTAGTAGAGATGATGCGTTTGTTTGCTGTCTGGAAATGGTATTTTCTGTGTTGTTTCGCGTTTTTCGATGTGATATGTTCTCTGGAAGATCTTTCCATCTACATGAAAGTTGTAGATCTTTGGATTGTGATTCTTTTGGCGTTGGATTCACATTTTTCTGAATTAGTATAGATTTATTGTGAATACAACGGCGACAGTGCGCAGAACCAGTTTCTGCTCGCACTGTCCTGTTTTAATGGCTTTAAAGATTTATATTTTGAATATAAGTACCAGTGTTCTATGGCTAGAATCAAAGAGGACTTGAAACTCTTTCTGAGCATGTGTAGTTTCCTGCATGACTCGGATTAATTTGTGGGTTTTCAAGTATGAAAAGGAAGATCTTGTCAGATCCAGTTTGTTGAGCAAATCGATTGTTCTAATAAACTGTACCAACTGAGAACTCCTTTAAAAATTCTGTTTAAATGGAGTTGTTATATTTTGAGTAGGATTCCAGGAAAATTAATTTCATAATTTTTCATGAAAGTTTGGACCTTCAACTAGGTTAAAACATTTCGATCGACAGTCTGTTCCAGTACAGAATTTGTTGATTGTTAAGCATGTAACTTAATATTATTGAACTGAACTTGGTTGTTTTCTTTTCATGGATGGATAGCCTATAGTCTAAACTAGTTTTTCTATGTATATTGTATATATAAAAACTGGACAGAAGGTGGTCTAACAGACCAAATGGTTGAGAGGATAAGCTGAAAATCTCATAACGGTGTTTCGTGCACTTGTAAGAGATTTGTCATTTTTTATTCTCCCAGATGGTTTAAGATATCTTCTTGAAATTTTTACTGGTAATCACAATTATGATAAGGATCTTAAGTAATTTATTTGAGAATTTTTGGAGACCAAAAACTGTTGTTTTTTGTTGGATTCCATTAGTTACGTTTTTGTTAAATTACTGTTTTTCTAAGTATTCAAACTAGTTGAAAATAATTAGAAAACTCCTTGTATGATCTCCTTTCAGTTATGGGATGTTGAAAGAACTTTCTAAATGAATTTAAACAAGTTTGGTTGTTTAAAATTGAGAATTTGTACACGAAATTTACTTATAGCAAACGATACGCAAAGATGCTTGAAAATCGTTAATTGGAAACAAAGTGCTTGTTTGTGCTAACTTTGTTTTGTAGGTGGATAGTGGGTTTAGTATGGCTCAAGACTCAATGCCTTGTGATTGTATTTGAATGCATGTGTGAATGTTTGTAATGCGGCCTTTGGTGCCATTAATTAATTAATTTGTTGATTAATTTTAATGTAACTTGTGAGGCTTGCATGCCCCTAAGGCTAGGATGGAAATATGATGTTTTCACATGTATTTTGTACCTTTATTTTATATAGGATTTAGATCCTTATAGAATTTAGTGGGAGGGACAAGGATTAGATTAGTTTTGCTCCATGGACGATGTGGCGAAACTAATGCAAGCGGGAGCCATACAAACCCACAACTATGAGATGCTTATATGTGATTGCTTGTGATTGCTATGAATTGTCATAGGCTAGGTATGGGTGTATGCTTACATGACCACCAAACAAGTGTCACTTAATTGATTGTCCTAAACAAAACATGATTAAGTTAAATCGCCCTCCTTCTCTCTATCCCCTTCTAACGTTGTATGATCGTTCATTGATGCATTCTCGCCGACGCGGGACATCGTGTTCCATCATCCGTGTCGGGGTGTAAATCGGATTTACTAGGAGCAAATAGAGAAAGGTTACTTAACGATGTTTTCTAATCGGATTGGACATCGGGACAAAGTTTGTGGATGTACATGTGATATTTCACAAACCAAGAATCATATGGAATGATTGGTTGGAGAACCTACTCTATCTAGTTGTTTTTGGTGTCACGCCGACGCTAGCACCATCTCAACGAAAATAGGGATCTTGGAAAACCTACTACATTAGGGACATTAAATAATTGTAGTGGGAGTTTTATTTATTATAAATAAAACAATTGCATAAACTAAATGACCGTAAATTGATTTTGTTATAGATGTTTAAATTGTTAATTTTGTTGCGATCAATCTTTGAAAATTAACAAACTCGTTTCTAAAAGTATTCACTTAAAGAAGTAATACCGATTCCTAAGACACGATCTTAGTGAAGAGAAATTTGAGTATGTCAATTCCCAAAATTTTTCTCAAACTATCCGAACGTAGCAACGCGATGATTGATTGATTTTTGGCGAAAAGTTATTCAATAAAGCGTATGCTTAATATCCTCATTTGAAATTTCTAGACCTTTGAATTAGCGAATTCATATGGACTAAAAATTAACTCGTACGTTCTCATCTGCTTACTCAAGAAAGTGTTCTTGGAGAAAGTAGATATTTAACTCCATCATTTATGATCGAGTATAAAGAACATGAGTTGACCAAGAGATTCTTCTTTTATAAGAAGTTATATGAATGTTTCACTGGCTTATAAATCAAAAGATTTAAGTAGCTAATTGACAACTAGAGATATTAATCTCCGATATCAAAGATTGTTGATATTGTCATACGATCTCTTTGGAATTATGAAGGATATAATATTACCTTTATGGACGCTTGTTGATGCAAAAAGGTGATTGATTAAGTATTCAAGAAATACACCAATGTATGAGTTGAAATTTCGAGACTCTCATTGACGACCATGTGTCACATGAGATGTTTCATTTGCCGTTTATGGGAGGCATTTGAAAGGTTGTCCGAAATACCATGATTGTGACGATTAGAAATATTCTAATCCTAAAGTGTATTTGTCGTTCAAATTATCTCACTATCTCTAATTTACACTAGTAACTTGATACTAGTTCATATGCTCGTATTTAACGAAATGTGTTAGCAATAAAGAATAAGAGAATGTTCGAGAGATGTAAAGTTAACTCCATATAGGAAATGACTTATTCATTTAAGTCATTACCATTGAATACGTAGAGTTATCTTTATTAAGAGTTTGTTTAGGAATTGAAGGTTGCATACCTTAATTCTAAAACCTCTCAAAACATCTCCATTTCATATTCAATGATGGATGATAATGTTTCGTAAAAGACAAGATCTTTTATTATGGATTTGTTTATATGATTTCATGCATCTTGATTGAATTTGCTTGAAATAGATAAACAATTTTGAATGACAAATAGGATGCGTAAGACTTAACATAAAGTATTTTGACTTTCATGTTATATATAACCGCTTAGTCACATACATAAACGAGAATCGCATTACGAGAGTCTGCGTAACATAGAGCTCGTAATTCAATTCGATTTCAAATCGATTGGTATGCGAATCATGTTTGTTAAATGACATAAGCGCCTTTTAACCTATGAAGGTTTAAGGACAAGTGAATTAATTAGGACTTATACATATCGATGTATAAAGACCTATAAGTACTTGTGCAATGAAAGGTTGTTGATACTTTACTACTTAACCAACGATCATTGTAGATATTTGTTGGAATTGTGTTCTGAAAGTTATCTTATGGTGATTACTTTTATATGTTATATTTATGAATTGGATGTTATTACATTTTGTTCCATGAGTTTATATTCGTATTTAAAAGTGTTCAAGAAGATGCTCTTGGTCTTGAACCGCAGAACTCTAAATAAAAAGAATATATATCTCTAAAATGTTCACAGGTCTTGGATATTAGCAGGAACACTAATATGCCATACAAGACTGTCGTGTTGATTAAAAGTACGTTGTAGTTCTGTAAACGTTGATAAAGGATTATCATTTAATAACACAAGTATATGAAAAGTTTCATATATTGAACAGACCTAATTGATAAAAATATTATATGGATTGTGTTTGTGTCATTAATATTTTTATCGTGTCATTAATTCTAAGATTGATATTATATATATTTTCACATAAGAAATATGCAACGTGATTATTACTTAAAGCCATTTGAAGCTTGTGGTGATAAAAGTAATAGTTCTTTGTATATAACTTGTGTATGAGGGAAATATATATGTCAATAGCTAATTGCCACTCATGAATTGAGGAATGATATTATAAAGGGCCCCTTGGTAAAGTAAGATTATAAATGGATCCAATATAACTGAAGTGCAGTTATAATTATATAATCATACTTATTGGAGACTAAGAAAAGATTATAATACGAAGATGACACAGCCCTACTTTGTATAATAATCATAATATCATATGGCAAGGAATAGACACAAGTAATGTTAATAGCATTACTAGAAGGATCGTGTTTCGTAAAAGGATTTGCTAAACATCTATATTATTTGGGTAGCTGTAATGTATGCTAGAGTACCGCTTACAGTTTATGGAATAAAATGTTTTATTCCATTGCCAACATAATATGGATCCTCAATATAGGTCACACCAACTGAATGGGAAACAAGAAATATATTTTCTATGTGCAAGGTTTCATGTTGTATGAAATAAAGTACAAATAGAAATTATATCACATGACGTGATTAACTAGCAAGGAATAAATTTATTGATATGTGAATATTATGAGTATAATATGTGTTTCACATAATATAATAATATATGAATATTATTATAGAGTGCATAAATTTATTTAAAGCCCAAGCCCAATTATTTTAACAAATGAAGAGAGAAAGAAGGCTTTAAATTCGGGTCAGAATTTGAACCAACTTTAAACTGACAATTAGTATAGCAAATGATAATCAAATTGGACAAATGATATATGAAAATTGTAGCCCTGGAAGTGTAGAATCCAATGGTTCAAGTTTCATGTCGTTTGGAGTTTACTATAAAGAGTTATCATTGTTTTAGTGCTGAAACGTCAGAAATTAAAATGCTGTTTTAATTTCTGATTAGTGGCTTTAATTGCTATACGAATTTGAAAGGTTCATTCTGATGTTTTAAAAGGTAAAACAGATCAGAAATTGTATATAGAAGTAAGTCTTCATGTGTTGAAGCTTTGGCTTTCTCATCCTCAAAATATTTGTTAAAATATTCTATCGATTAAGCAATCGATCAAGATACGGGTGGCGGAGCTAGGTGTTGACGGGGAGTTCGCTAGCACGGATTCAACTGTCATTCTTGTTTCGGATTCAAGGTGAACCAAGAGGAACAAAGATTCGTTAGAGACCATAGGTATGGCTCAACAATCCTTATTATAGGAATAGATATGATTGTGATGCAAATATAATATAGGAAAGTTAGCGATAATAAGAACGATCTTAGATGTTATCGGTTAATAAAATTTTTAAAATTATCCGATTCGCATCATGAAATCCTTCAATTGGTATCAGAGCATTAGGTTCTTTATTATCGCTAATTAGACTATTTTATTATGTAATATTATTACATAAGTGCTTAGTTAATTGTTCTTTTGTGTTGCGGTTCTAAAATTCGAGCTGAATTTTTGTTACATGATTTGCAATATTGTTATTAGATTACTGGTTGATTATTTTTGAAATTTCTAAAATTCTTACTATTGTGAAAGAAGTTTAGAATAGAATAATTATATAGATCGAGGTTTTTGGACAGATCTATGATGTTAAACAAAAATAAGAAAAATAGCGCGTTGCTGGATTTTTCCAGCAGCAGTAGCAGTTTTTGCTGAAATTAAAATAACGATTTCTCTCAAATGGATTATCGTATTTTGATGAAACCAGTTTCTAAATTTAGATATTGAAGTCTAGTTTTTAAATAATAAAACTTTTCTATACAAAAGTTTTATGGAATTTCGTCACAAAGGCAAAACAGCAACAGTGCGCAGTTTTTCTGTGACAAAAACAATTATGGTTTGAGTTTTCTTTTAAATGTTTAAAAGATTATTTTTCAAACTACGGTGCAAATCGTAACAGAGAATTATAAATCATTTTTCTGGGATTTAAATGATTTAGAGAACCGCAATTGCATAAGAAATAGAAATTAACTAAAAGGTACAAAATAGTGCATTGGTATGCAATTCCTATTCTGATTTTGTTTTGCAGGGAACCGAGTTTGTATGTCTCAATCCAATGCCTTGTGTGATGTAAATTTTGATGTGATGTGTTTGTTTGATTGTAAGCAAGTTTAATAAGTGTTTATTAATTAGGCACAAAAGGCAATTTATGTATAGGATGCCTTTATTTATTATTTACATCATTTGCATTGTGAGAATGAGATGGGTTCCTAATACTTGCACTTAGCAAATTTTTATTTTGAAAGGATTCATAATAAAGTTTGGGGCAGCATATTTATTTTATATGCAATTTTTCATCCAATGGTGCAAGAAGACAAAACGGTGGATGAAGAGAAGCGCAAGAGGCATACAAACTCACAAATGTTTTGTGATTGTGTTATGTGATGTGCTTTATGATTATATGTGAATGATATGTTAGGATAGGTATGGGTGTATGGAAACATGACCTACCAAACTATAGTCACATTTGAATTGTCCAATGAAAAATTAAGTATTTTTCCTTCTTATTTTATCCACTTTAAGCTAAAGATTATTGAGATGCATGAGTGTAATCTTTAATCTTTAGAAATCGTGGAATGTGTTAGGATATATTATCAGGCCATTGATAGGTGGATTAAATGTGAGGCATTTGATACATTTATTTTATGGAGATAATATAGCCAAACATATTGACCAATAAAATAAGTTTGCTTAAAGAGCAGTCAAGATCTAGGCTTGAAGTCTCGGAAAAATCGTTTAGTAAGAAAAGTTTCTTAATAAACAACAAGAGTCATAAAGTTTAGAAAATTGCAAAATATTGCAAAAGTTTTCTAAAAGGTTATGATTAGTAAATGATTACTTACCTTGATTTTATATTTCGGATGAGTTTGATTTATTTATGATGGGATCTTGAATATACTGCATAATGGACAAATTTTAAATATGTAGTATGAAATTTTACATAAATATTAACATGAAATCCTTTAATTTATTTTATAGAATGACAAACAATGTACTTATCCGATCCATACTTGAAAAGTTTCCGTTGGAGAATGATGGTTCTAATTTCCTTGATTGGGAATTGAAACTCCAACTTATCATCAGGTCGGAGGATCTTGTTAATGTATTGGAGGAAGATGCTCCAGTACTAGGTACAAATCCCTCTGATGAAGAAAAGACCAAATCTGAAAAGTACCGCAAGGACGAACTGAGCGTTCAAGGTCTCATGTTGGCAAGTATGGCTACTGAACTTACTAGAAAGTTCATAAACAATACTCCAAAAGAGATAATCGAACGTCTCTCCAAGATGTTTCTGGAGAATGCTCGTAAAGAGCGTTCAAAGATCACCTTAGCTTTCACAAGGTGTAACATGGCAGAAGGGTCTTCTGTCAACCAACATATGTTGAAAATGTTGGGTTACCTTGAGAAATTGGAGAAGCTAAATGCTCCAATGCATGCTGACTCTGCTGAGGATATAATCCTTGGTTCATTGCCTCCATCTTACAGAGATGTAGTCATGCATCTTCACTTGCGTGAAAAGGCAATGACCCTGGATGAGATCCATCAGACTTTGAAGCAAGCTGAGGCCGATATGAACAGATATAAGGGAGAGAAGAATGTTCTTGCGATCTCACAGAATGGCAAGAAAGTTCAAAAAGGAAAAGGCAAAAGAAAGATATCTAAAAAGAACAAGGGGAATAGAGAAGCTCAAGCGAGCACCTCCAAAGGCAAAAAAAAAAATTCGCCAACTCCGCAAACCGAGTGCTATTATTGTCATGAGTTGGGACATTTCAAGGCGAATTGTCCAAAGTACAAGGCTGACTTAAACTCAGGCAAAATAGAGCGGAAGCGTCCCAAGGTTCCGAAAGGTATCTATGTTATTGAGATTAATTTAACCACATCTATTCATGATTGGGTAATTGATACTGGATCATGTGCTCATATTTGTGCAAATATGCAGGCACTAATGAATAGAAGACATCTCAAGAGAGGAGAAGTCATTTTGAAGGTGGGCAATGGTGTTAGTGTCTCGGCATTGGCCATTGGCTCAATAAATCTTCATTTATCTAGTGGTTTAATAATTAATTTGAATAATGTTTATTATGTTCCATCTATATGTAAGAACATTATATCTGTGTCATGTTTGGACAAAGATGGTTATGTCTTTACCATTTCAAACTCGTGTTTGAGTATTGCAAAAGATGGAATTTTCTATGCAAATGCTACTGTTCATGATGGTTTATATTTGCTAGAAGTGAATGATAAACATGTTCTAAGTATCAATAACAAAAGACTCAAAGTATCTCATGAAAATAACACTCTCTTATGGCACTATCGTCTTGGTCATATAAATGAGAAACGCATTAAGAAGTTACATGATAGTAATCTTCTTGGTCTCATGGATTGCGATGCAATAGAGACATGTGAATCTTGTTTAGTTGGTAAAATGACTAAGAAACCATTCAAGAAGAAAGGTTCAAGGGCGAAAGACTTGTTGGAATTGATACATTCTGATGTATGTGGTTCAATAAGAACAAGTGCACGAGATGGTTTTAGGTACTTCATTACGTTCATAGATGACTGTAGTCGTTTTGGCTATGTTTATCTAATGAAGAACAAAAGTGAATCTTTTGACAAGTTCAAAGAATTCAAGAATGAAGTTGAAAATCAACTCAGTAAGAGAATTAAGATTTTACGAACTGATCGTGGTGGAGAATACTTGAGTAATGAATTTGGTACATATCTGAAAGAGTGTGGTATCATACCACAATTGACTCCTCCAGGAACACCTCAGTGGAATGGTGTATCGGAAAGGAGAAACATAACATTGCTTGATATGGTTCGATCAATGATGTGCCAAACAGAATTGCCTCTTTATTTTTGGTGACATGCATTGCTAACTGCAGCTTACACACTGAATATTGTTCCATCTAAATCTGTCGAGAAAACTCCATATGAGTTGTGGACTGGAAAAACTCCTGCCTTGTCTTTTCTCAAGATTTGGGGTTGTGAGACTTACATCAAACGATTGATGTCAACCAAACTAGAACCCCAAGCAGAAAAATGCTTCTTTATAGGTTATCCGAAAGAAACAAAAGGATACTACTTTTGGCACAAGACAACAAATAGAATATTAGTTGAAAGGGGTGCAATTTTCTTAGAGAAAGAATTTCTCGAAAGAATCAAAAGTAGTGGGAGTAGTGTAATGCTTGAGGAAACTCAAGAAACACTACAAGACCTCGATCAGGTCATGGATGACAACCATGTAGATCGAAGTAGCCCAACCATAGTTCCGACGGCTAGTGGGAGCATTAGTGTACAAGTTCCTCAACCTATTGAGGAAGAGGTTCACGAATCACCACATGGTGTTCAATCGAGTATTGAACTAATTCCACAAGAGATTGTGCAAAAGGTTCGAGTTACTCAAGATGAACACGCAGAGCCACAAGAACTAAGAAGGTCAACAAGATCTAGGATGAAGCCTAATATGTATCTAGGACTTCATGAGATCTTGATAATGGATATGGATGATCCAAAGACCTTTGAAGAAGCAATGGAAAGAAAAAGACTCAAAATCATAATATTTAAGTTAATTATTACTAGCCATTGCTGCATTTTATTATGAAATATGGCAAATGGATGTCAAAACAGCATTCCTTAATGGGAATTTGGAAGATGATGTGTACATGGTACAACCTCCTGGTTTTGAAGATCCAAATAATGGCAGTAAAGTATGCAAACTTCAAAGGTCCATTTATGGATTGAAGCAAGCATCCAGGAGTTGGAACAAGCGCTTTGATGAAGAGGTTAAACGCCTTGGATTTATTCAAAGTAAGGAAGAACCTTGTGTATACAAAATGGTAAGTGGGAGCTATGTATTTTTTTCTTGGTCCTGTATGTCGATGACATATTATTGATAGGCAACTTTATTCCCTTAATGGAGCAAATAAAAATTTCATTGAAAGAGATTTTCTCAATGAAAGACTTGGGTGAAGCCCAATATATCTTAGGAATCAAGATATGTAGAGACAGGTCACGTAGACTCATTGGCTTAAGTCAACGTACATACATTGACAAAGTGTTGAAACGATTCAACATGGAAAATTCCAAGAAAGGAAATGTGCCAATGAGTCAAGGTGTAAAACTTAGCAAGTCTCAACGTGCTATGACACGTAAAGACATTGATATCATGAAGAATGTAGAATATGCTTCTGCAATTGGTTCTATCATGTATGCTATGGTTTGTACACGACCTGATGTCGCGTATGCTCTAAGTATGACAAGTCGTCATCAAGCCCATGCAGGTCCTGCACATTGGAGTGCGGTCAAGAATATCCTTAAGTATCTTAACAGAACTAAGGATAAATTTCTTGTGTATGGAGGGACAAGGGAACTCGTTGTAGAAGGCTACAGCGATGCGAGTTTTGCAACCGATTATGATGATAAAAGGTTGCAATATGGATATGTATTTATTCTGAATGGAAGCGCTGTTAGTTTGGAAAGATTCAAACATTTAGCAAACAGCTGACTCAAGCATCCAATCAGAAGTGATGGTTGTTGCTAAAGCCAACGAAGTAAATGTTTGATCAAGAAGTTCAATGAGGAACTTGACGTGGTTCACACCACAAGATCAAACATATGGATAGAAAGTACTTTGTCATTCGAGACTTCATAGAAGATGGTAAAATAAAATTGTTAAAGGTGGACACGGATGGTAACACAGCAGATCCGCTAACAAAGCCTTTATCTCAACTCAAAAGTGAAGTTCACTTTGATTCCATGGGTTTGAAAACACATGGAGAGTGGATAGAGATAACAGAATGAGTCAAAAGGCAACCCTAGTTTTAAAGTTAATACATAAGAATGTATAAGAAGTAACTTTAAGAACAAGTGGGAGATTGTTGGAATTGTGTTCTAAAAGTTATCTTATGGTGATTACTTTTATATGTTATATTTATGAATTGGATGTTATTACATTTTGTTCCATGAGTTTATATTCGTATTTAGAAGTGTTCAAGAAGATGTTCTTGGTCTTAAACCGCAGAACTCTAAATAAAAAGAATATATATCTCTAAAATGTTCACAGGTCTTGGATATTAGCAGGAACACTAATATGCCATACAAGACTGTCGTGTTGATTAAAAGTACGTTGTAGTTCTGTAAACGTTGATAAAGGATTATCATTTAATAACACGAGTATATGAAAAGTTTCATATATTGAACAGACCTAATTGATAAAAATATTATATGGATTGTGTTTGTGTCATTAATATTTTTATCGTGTCATTAATTCTAAGATTGATATGATATATTTTCACATAAGAAATATGCAACGTGATTATTACTTAAAGCCATTTGAAGCTTGTGGTGATAAAAGTAATAGTTCTTTGTATATAACTTGTGTATGAGGGAAATATATATGTCAATAGCTAATTGCCACTCATGAATTGAGGAATGATATTATAAAGGGCCCCTTGGTAAAGTAAGATTATAAATGGATCCAATATAATTGAAGTGCAGTTATAATTATATAATCATACTTATTGGAGACTAAGAAAAGATTATAATACGAAGATGACACAGCCCTACTTTGTATAATAATCATAATATCATATGGCAAGGAATAGACACAAGTAATGTTAATAGCATTACTAGAAGGATCGTGTTTCGTAAAAGGATTTGCTAAACATCTATATTATTTGGGTAGCTGTAATGTATGCTAGAGTACCGCTTACAGTTTATGGAATAAAATGTTTTATTCCATTGCCAACATAATATGGATCCTCAATATAGGTCACACCAACTGAATGGGAAACAAAAAATATATTTTCTATGTGCAAGGTTTCATGTTGTATGAAATAAAGTACAAATAGAAATTATATCACATGACGTGATTAACTAGCAAGGAATAAATTTATTGATATGTGAATATTATGAGTATAATATGTGTTTCACATAATATAATAATATATGAATATTATTATAGAGTGCATAAATTTATTTAAAGCCCAAGCCCAATTATTTTAACAAATGAAGAGAGAAAGAAGGCTTTAAATTCGGGTCAGAATTTGAGCCAACTTTAAACTGACAATTAGTATAGCAAATGATAACCAAATTGGACAAATGATATATGAAAATTGTAGCCCTGGAAGTGTAGAATCCAATGGTTTAAGTTTCATGTCGTTTGGAGTTTCCTATAAAGAGTTATCATTGTTTTAGTGCTGAAACGTCAGAAATTAAAGTGCTGTTTTAATTTCTGATTAGTGGCTTTAATTGCTATACGAATTTGAAAGATTCATTCTGATGTTTTAAAAGGTAAAACAGATCAGAAATTGTATATAGAAGTAAGTCTTCATGTGTTGAAGCTTTGGCTTTCTCATCCTCAAAATATTTGTTAAAATATTCTATCGATTAAGCAATCGATCAAGATACGGGTGGCGGAGCTAGGTGTTGACGGGGAGTTCGCTAGCACGGATTCAACTGTCATTCTTGTTTCGGATTCAAGGTGAACCAAGAGGAACAAAGCTTCGTTAGAGACCATAGGTATGGCTCAACAATCCTTATTATAGGAATAGATATGATTGTGATGCAAATATAATATAGGAAAGTTAGCGATAATAAGAACGATCTTAGATGTTATCGGTTAATAAAATTTTTAAAATTATCCGATTCGCATCATGAAATCCTTCAATATTAACATATCTATTTGATAAGGTATAAGTATGAACTTTTTGACTAGTTCAAAGGAGTTCAAGAGTGAAGTTTAAAAGACCGTTCAAGAAAAATAGAAGTCTTACAATTAATCGTGGTAAATAAAGAGTTAAGTCGTATAATTTGAAATACTATCGAAAGAGTATGAAAATAGTTTCATAACTCGCTCCATGAGGAATAATATGTCCAAGAATGGAGGTATCGAACAATACTTTGTTCGATCGATAATGGACTTATTCAAATGGACTTATTCAACTCGTATTAAGGAATTATGTTTGAGGATAATATTGTTTACACTGAATGGTGTTCCATCGAAGTCTATTGAGGAATATATCTTACGAGATATTGATCTCTAAGTATAATGCTTCTTAAGATTTGGTGTTGATAAGCTTATTTCAAGATCGTTGCTAAAAGGTGGTGTTGTAAGTTTAGAAGGTGTTCTAAATGGAATATTACAACCGTTTCCGTCACCAAAGCAAAATACATAGCAACTTGTGAAGCAATAAAAGAAATTTATTTCGGATCGATTTCTTAGTTGAGTTATTATGGTTCTAAGCATCTCGAACTATAACTTACTCCTAAAGAACCCAATGTTACATTGGAGATTCAAATATGATCTATAACGATATCACTTGATATCATATGATGGTGATCAAGAATATATATAGGAGTATATATATAAATATATATAGGGTCGAACAAATTTTGGATAGGTTCGCGAACACAGCGAACACTCTAGCATGACCTCTACCTTGAGCAGTATACGAGATGCATTTATGCATCCATACGTGGTGGACGTATGAGTAACTAGCTTTAAGCGTATTATTTATTTTGAGGTCCGAAACATGTATATATATATAGATATATGACATTGTTCTCAATTCTTCGTTGGCTAGAAGTCACTATTGATTGACTCTAGGCCAAGTGGGAGATTGTTAGAGTTATGTCCTAGAAGTCAATAATTTAATGACTTAATTATTAGTTTATGTATGGGATGATATTTTATCATCTGTTCCTAGGTTTATTATTGACAGATTATTCAGGTTGAGGATCTGAATAGTAGATCTCTGTGGATCATTCTTTAGAATGACAATAATAAATCTAAACGGTCCATAATCTTGATAATTAACAAGGAACATTAATTATCTTATAAGATTAGTATGCAAGTTAAGTGATGATTAAGTTCTACTAATCATAGGTAAAGAGTTACCAACTTAATTGCATATGTGTATGTTATGGAACATAGCACAGGACTTGACCCATCGAAATAAACATATGGATTGTGTTATGTGTCATTGTTTATTTCGTTATGATTTTGGTTCTAAGTTTGAGATGTTTATCTTTTCCACATGAGGATAGGTTCAATAAATATCGTCTACCGCTGATTTCCGATAAGGGCTGCTATACGGACTTTATTTATGTTCTCTTGAATTGTGCGGGGAAAAGTTAATCATCAAGAAAATCGTATGTCCCTCATTAATTCACTTAGTGAGTGACGATATCTATTTGGGCCCCTTGATGGAGATAGATTGTTTGCATGCAACTTTATACAATTATCTCTAGATCAAGAAACGTATAATCTGCAAGAATGACACATTCCTATCTTGGATTATACGATGATATCGTGAGACATAAGAATCAAAATAGGGAAATACATTTATTCTCTTATGCAGGATTGAAATATTGTAGCAGTACACTATTTATGTGAATTGGGAATCATAACGTGTTGCTAGATACCGCTTATGATTATTGGAATTAAATAGCGATTTAATTCCATGTCCAACATAGCATAAATCCTCAAAGGGTCACACAAATAGGACTTTAACCATACAGTGTATTAATTGATTTGTTTGCATTGGAGAATGGAAAAATATGATGTGTTGATTAATTAATTATATACTGTTGCAAACCGTTATAATTAATTATATCAAAAGTATCATATATAAATTAATTTAATACATATGCTTATCCTAAAGTAATTATCATTAAGTTGATAATTAATTATGCTCAACAATATTTAATATAATTGCAGGAATTATATTGAATAAATAGGCTTAATTTAATTAGCCGATATGAGCCGAAATATAATCAATTGGATAGGCCCATTATATAATTGATATAATAGGTCTAAGAGAGATTAAACAATAAAATGTAAATGGCCCATTTAGGCCTTTTATTTGGCCAGCCATAGAGTGGCATGATGGTAATTTTGGAAGTGAGAAGGTTGGACTTGATCTCTATATAAGGACCACTAGTTGGTGCCTTCCAACCCTAGTTCTCTCTCCTCCTCTTGCCTCCTTCTCTAGCCGCCACCTTCAAGAGAAAAAATTGGTTTTCTCTATTCCATTTTATGCTCTCTTCCATTGATTATTAATAGGTCTCATGTGTTGAGAATAGCTATTCCTAAAATTAGTTCAAGAATAGTAAAGGGATGAGCATTCCTCTAGTTCCTACTAGCATAGGACCTATGAGAATGGTTAGTTTCCTTGGTGGACTCGAGGCACGCGATTAGGAGGCGAAGGAGAGCACCCCATCGATTCCCATGCCGTAGGATCGAGCCCCGCGAATACGATTTCGCGGGAGGTACAAATTCCACCTCTTTTCTCTTGTGTCGAATGGTTTACGTACTAGATCTCTCTTGCTCTTTGTTTAATTGGATTAATTAAGGGTAATTAGTCACAAAATTAAAATTGGGTAATTTCCAAACATATTTTTCAAAAAATACGGACACGGCAATATATATATATATAAAATAATAAAAAGTCATATTATATATCAAAATGTTTGAATTTTTTTTTCCTTATTGACATTGTATATTGTATATATCAAGGTACAACAACTAATAAATAACTAAAAGAAGTAGTCATTACAATAGCCATAGCAACACAGCACAAACTAAAATTACTTAATAACTTAAACAAAGTAGCACATACTGAGTCACTAACATACAAACTACAAAGTATAAAACTTTAAGTTAACAACATAGAAGATAGAACCAGTGCCACAACTACACCAACATTACAATAACAGAACAGCTGAATAGCACATACAAAGATACACATACAACACAAACTAAAAGTCTAAAATATAACAAGCAACATTAATTTTCAAAGTTCAAAGCAAATGAATATTCTATCAACTAAAAGTCTAAAACACTGAACAAACTAATTTAATCTTCATTAGCTCCCTTACCAAATACCACTCTTTGAAATTCGGGTTCATCAAGTGAAGATTTAGGCATTTAGCCCAGTTATGCAAACAAAAATGAAACAATAAAAAATGAGAGCAGTCACAAGTAACAACTAAAAGAAGTAAAATACATGAAGATTATTAAAATTAAACTAATTAGTAATTCTTAATTACGGTAGACTAGTAGTTAGAGAAAGGAAGATAGATACCTTATTTGAACAGAAATGGAGAGTACACGAGTAAAGGAGAGGCGAAGAGCAAAATAGTTGCTGAGGTCGATGAAGTCAATGCACTTAAGCCGCTGACAGAGACGAGGTCAGTGACTGAGGGAGAGTCGGAGAGAGAGGAGATTGAGTGGTGGCTGGTGAGTGACTGAGTGGTGACTGCCTGACTGGTCAGATTGAGAGAGAGAGAGCGAGAGTCAGTAGGAGATTGAGAGTGAGAGGCGAGTAGGCGACGGAGTCGGACGGCTGACGGAGATTGAGAGGCGAGTAGACGACGGTCAGGCTGAGAGTAAAAGAGGGTTTGGGAATTGGGATTGTAAAGGAGGCGGCGATTAGCACTGGGCTAGGTTATATCCGCCAATATTTATTTATTTTTTTTTTTTGAGAAGTTTCGACAAAAAATGGTACCCCATAACCGTATCTCAAACGTGTCTCAAACGAGTCCTGATCGAATCTTAACCGAATCCAAGCGTATCCAGTGGCATCCTGACCGAATCCTGCAGTCAAACATATGGATACGCCACGTAGAGCGTCGGGTGCGAATCGCACGCGAGTCGCACGCCAATCCGCGTCGGGTGCGGGACACGGATAGTTTTGAAAGTATCTGGGTAACATAGTATACCTCACTAGGCTCTGATCAAAATATTTTTTAATGTGGGATTTCATTTTATTTCAATTTAATTCAATTAATTTTATTTAATTTTGTTGGAACTAATTACATGAGAATTCCAATCAAATGACATCAAATTCATTCATTTTGATCACGGATTTTCCAATGAAATGAAATCCATTGTTAAAAAAAGTGGAATTTTGATCGGGGCATAATGTGAAAAGATATTCGTCATATTATTTGTGTTTAAAAAAAACAAAAAATAACTTTCCATTTCAGCATACATATCCTTAATTGGACAATTGGCTCTTTTTTTCTTAATTATTTAGTCATCTGATGTCGAATTTGAAAATTACATGCCATCGTCCATTTGCATTTAAAAAACAAATAAAAATCACTTTCTATCTCTTATCACGATTTGTAAAGGATTTTATACCTTTTGAAATTGGCATAAGTTTTGGAATCATATGTGCGTCCTAAAGATATGAGACATGAATAACAAAATTAAAATTTTCAACACCCAAACGCTGTATATATAAATTTGACTGATGTTCTGAGGAACATAGTCAAGGTTCATTTTTTAAAAAAATGTTATTTCTATGTCGTTGGTTTTCCATTTTCCGGACAGGTTCAATTTACTTTAGTTTATTCAATTTTCCCTTAGTTTGTTATTTGCCGCTCCAACATGAGGTGCTTCGTGTCCACACTAAAAGATCTGATTTACTATATTTTGTTATTTTTAGTTTTTGAACTATGAATATATTCTTGGTGCTTTATTTTGAAGCTGGAATTATTAACCAAATACTAATCTGATGTGAAAATAAAAAATTTAAATTATTAAAACATAAACATGAGTTTGCTATACTATAATATCAGAATTTATATTAATGTTAAAAATCCGCCAACATTTTTTAAAACTAAAAATAAGGCCAATTTTTTAAGGTGAATTTGTCATCATTTTATTCAAAATGTCAAATGGAAGACAGGCTTAATTTCTGTCTCTATACATCCATCATACGTATTTTGACTGGATTGCTGTTAACAAAATATAATCATCAAGTGTCTAATTTCGACATAACATGTCTCCATCAATTGGCAATTTTAATATCACAAATATTTACTTGTTATCTCTTGCGGAGATCTTTCTTCAGGATTTTTTACTTTTTTATATAATCGGCATAAGTTTGGAATCATATGCCCCAACTTAAGTATGTAAAAAATTATACCTTCAACATCCAATCCTCGTATAAAGCACGATTTGATCTTCAAAGCGAAATTGAATTCCGTCTAACCCAGTCCACCTTCTTGAATTCGAATCTGCTCCCGCGCGGGACCGTCCAGCGTAGCTTACGAACCGTCTGATCTGATCTGGACGGTTCGAGCCTACCAATCAGGTTACATGCACGGAGCTCCCTTTGTCATTGAGATTAAATCACACGGCTCACAGCGGTGCGCTGGATGGTCCCACGCGGGGCTGGATTTCATTTCCACCTTCTTGGTTTTCCTTTTTCAATTATTTTTATTTTATATTTTTCAATTAAGAAATTTAGGCTCATCCTATGATAATTTTCTTATTCATGTAGTATTCTTAGAAATATTTGCATTTGATATTTTATATTTGCTCCTCTCTTCATATACAATAATACAAATATTTATATTTGAAATGATGCATAATAAAAATTTCTATATTCTCTATTATAAACTCTTTTTTAAATTAATTTGTTTTTTGTCATATCTCCAAATATCACAAGGGGCCACAAGATCTACATATGAACAGTAAAGGAGAGAATCCCGGTACACCCAGAAACCGCTATTCTCGGTGGGGTTCCTATTCCCATGAGTCCATGACAGGGGCTGGAATTGGAAAATGTGGAATAGCGGAGTTGGGGAAAGGGAATAGGAATAACATTAGCATAAACCATGAGGGTACTTGACACTTTGACAGGACAGATAGGACAGGAGAAGTCGCATCGGCTGGTGCAGATTTGGTAAAGTTTCTCTCTTCTCACCTTTCTGTGCTAAGGGTACCGTCACATCCGGTATAATTACCGCTCTGTCACTCTGATTGGGTCAGTACATCTCACATCTGCTTTCGTTTTTACTGTAAGCGGTAAGAAAAGAAGAAAGACAGACCTACTCTGCTCAGAGGTGACGATACGCTGTGGTTTTTTCTTTTTTTTTTTTCTTCTCTCTCTCTTTTTAATTTTTTTCTCTGTTACTTTCCAAGAGATGACGACACCATGTTGGTGATTTTTCCTTCCTTTCTTTTTCTTTCTTTTTGGGGCTTCATTATGCAGATTAATTAATTAATAATAATAATCACATCAGTTTAATTAATGACGCCTTCCTTCAGTTCTTTGGATTCCAAGGGAGAATGCTACCTAACACCGGGCCATGAAGTAACAAGCTACCCCCATTAAAAAATTGAACAATGGGTGGACGAATAGGGTGTCGTGAAAAAAAAAAACAAATTATTTTGTGATCAATTAAATAAAATTTTATGGATAATTTCATGTCCGTGTTAATATTTTCGATGCATAAAATATTTCTAACAAATAAATTCATTGTACGGACAATCATTGCGACATTAAAATGTATAATTTAAACAAGAAATCAGAATTAGATTAGTCAATCAATACATTGTGCTTATTGGTTTGAATCTTATACTTTTGCATGTTCAAATTAAAGATATATAGTTAATAGTTAATAGTTAATATATAATATCCGAAGTAACGATCTTCTATGCTGAAAGCTTATTGCTCGTTTCAAATATTTTTATTTTGGAGATACTTAGCCTTAAATAAAACGAAGGGAGCAACTACCGCCCCTGGTTTATTCCCATCAATCTATTGGTAAATATTGACTGTTGATAAATGATGAGATATTACATTGACTATTTGTCCACATCATACTCTCTTTGATGCTGATTTTAGGGAAAAAAATTTATTTTTGTTGATTCTGTTAATTTCTTAATATTTATTATCTCTGATCCCCACAAGGATGATAATCTCTTGAGAGAAAATATTCGCTTGAAAACAAAACATGACTGCGTTATGATTTTTAAATTTTAATAGATTTGAGGAACCCATAAGAACATCTGTTGAAAATGTCGTCCAATGTTAAATCAATATTTTGAAAAGTAAATATTTTTTTTTAACTAGCGTTGGACTGAAGGAATGTCTCAATGTAGCATGTTCTGAGTTGTTAAATCAATTGCATTAACAACTCAGAACAAACTTCTATTATTTTGGTTTTTTGGACGTGATAATACATTTTAAATATAAATTTTTGGATTTTGTAGATATGGTCTTTCTCATCTGCATGTAATATTTGTTGGCTAGAACTTCAGAGAGAAAATAATAATTATTATAATAAGAAATCAGGAATTATAAGTGCCATCGGCAAATATACCATCCCAACCATTGCTAAATACAAAGTGAACATATACAGTAAATAAAATAAACATATAGACGATCTAAGTGAACACTTACAAATAAATAAGTGTTGTCATCACTTGTTCAGAAGTTTACATGCATATTCAACTTATTTTCATTGAACTTTTTTGTTTGTATGTGTTTACTTAGATCATCTATATGTTCACTTTGTTTGCTGTATATGTTCACTTTATATTTAGCGATGGCATGGATGACAAACTTGGAGATGACAGTAATCAATTTCCATAAGTAATATGACAAACATTTAGTGTTTTAATTTATGTATAAAATGTGTGATTTTAGCCAAGCACTAAATATGTGGTGAATCATCGCCGAAAACATAATTTACACTTTATATTTAGCGATGACATGGATGACAAATCTGGAGATGACAGTAATCGATTTCCATAAGTAATATGACAAACATTTAGTGTTTTAATTTATGTATAAAATGTGTGATTTTAGCCAAGCACTAAATCTGTGGTGAATCATCGCCGAAAACATAATTTAGTTTCTATCTGCAAAGAAATTTTCCAAAATACCAAATTCTGAAAAATGAACTGCACGAATCGATCTGAAAAGATTGTTTAATTCAACTGTACGTACGATTTAATTTGTTTAAATCAGATTACAGACGCGCATTTTTGCAGCCACGTGTCGTCACATCACCAGGTGCTGGGATTCGCGGGGCACACTTCTCAAAGCGCTATGTATCCATCCGTTCGTACACGTGTACTGCTATCAGCGGCTCTTCCAGAGTGCCGTGGACCCCAACTTACATGGTCCACAGTTCCCACTTCTCACAAGTCTTCAATATCAGATGCATGGAATATTGCGCATCCAATCGTAGCAATGTAATTTCGCCAGGCCACTTGATCAGATCAAAACTTCCACGTGGCGGAATATTGGTTGAGATTTTCGCTGTTCTGATGTTGGGTCGCATATCTGATGTAAAGTACAAACATTCATCGACGGCTATATCGTGATATTTGTAAATGCTGCACGAATCTTACAGGAGTAATGAGAGCATGGATGGATGGATATAAAGTTGGGTGGTAGAGGACCGTATGTACTCGTGACTCGTGAGAGGGGAATTGCTACCTACCAAGGAGACATATATTATTTAATAAATTTAAATTATATATATAAAAAGATTTTATGACAAGTTTGAATAAATATGGAAACATTGAAGTGCGTGAATCTGTACGACTTGGTTTGGAGCCGTTTGAGATCGGCTTCAGCTAGCTATTGTATATATTTTTTATTAAATAAATGAAATTTATAATTAAATTCGCTAATGAATCAGAAGGAAGTTTCGAGAATTGGCCGTCCGAGATTTTAAATCGCCACATTAAATTATGACAATAAACATAAAAAATATAGTTTAATATTCCCCATTCCCGGAAAAATCAGGATTTTATTTTCACTACATAGCCTCTATCTAGTATTTCTAAAAAAAAAAATCAGGATTTTTATTGCGGTGCTGTGCTTGACAATTTTGATCTAGAAGACCCGGATTTTTAAATCCGAGTGTGACATTCTTAATTATGTGCTTTCTATTTTAATTTTCAATTTAAAAATGGTCATGGATAGAAATTTTATATTTCAATCTGTAATCATAAATTTATTGTAACATTTGAAACTTAATTAGAGTCGTAATATAATCTTTTGTGTAACAATTTTTCATGAATCTTTGGACATAGTGTGACTTGAATGAAAAATGTTTATGTGTTCAATTACGTCGGCCGGTAAATAATATTATCAGCTTAAATATTTAGATTCTAAAAAAGGGCATCATAATTTGAGGAACAAACTGTTAAAAACTTATACCGTACTAATTATGTCTTTACTACTATCTAGTATTTCTAAAAAAAAGAAAATTATGTCTTTATCATTTTATAAAGTGGATACATTTTTTCTAAGAACATACGTACAGTAAATTAATACATTTAAAAAATTCATAAAAATGATAACACATTTAAGTCCACGGTAACTTTTCATTGCATTCTTCGTATATAATATAATACGAATCTGAAATATTTAATATTATTAATATTTAAACCACAATAAAAAAATATTTTTATATTGAAATATGCGTGTATGACAGCTAGCTTCGATGATGACACCTCTTATCCATTATAGCTTTTTTTTTTTTCCAAGACCTTGCTGCGACAGATAATTAAGAACCGTTATTTAAACCTCAGGATCGAAGAAACCCACCTCGATAAACACATATTAATAATGAATTTTACGGCGTCATCATAACAACTTAAAAACAATTCTGTTGTTAGCTCTTACAACTGTATGGAGTACACTAGCTCTAAACTCTAGCTGTGAACGTATAAAATCGGCACTGCCTCATATATGGTACCTAATACGCTAGTTGCTGATTTTATCCTGATTGTGCTCGTCTCCAGGCTGGAAGGGGAGTCACCTATACATCATTCAATTTTTTAGGGGGTTTCGGAAATGTTTATAGTTATGTGAACGTACAAGATAGTAATTTTTAAATTTGATGTGATTCTGAGTTATATTATTAGTGTCTGTAGAGGTGCATTAATTAATTCATGATCTAAGTACATAAATGTATTATTGTACTTCTTTAAATGCTGCAAATATGACTAAGTAATTTATAGTCACAAAAAAACAATATTTTCAATACTCTACCTGTTACCAGAAAATTTCGGTGATACCGAATACTGGAACAGTGGCTGAAACAACGGTATCCAATTTGTCAAAAAGAATACCAAAAATTTCGGAAAATACCTAGAAATAACAGATTTTGGTCACTAGGCCGGTATTGAAAACACTGCAAAAACAAACTATGGATATTGATATTCAAACCTTTAATTAGCATTCTATCCTTGCATTTCCATTTTCAAATTCTAGTTATTTATATTTTCTGATTAAGATACTCTCATTTCTAAAATACTTGTTATATGTCTTCTACTTAATTTGTTTTTATTATTCTATGATGCTTGGCTTTTATTATACTAGTGTATTTGTCAGTAATATTAGTCAATTATTTATTTCGAATTCATATTTATTAATTGTCCATTATGTATCTGGATGTGTGTACGTAAGAGTAATTTTATTTTGAACATTGAAATACATTTAATACGTGTACCCACTCGATGAAATGCAATTACAATTATCAAAGTATCATCACGTGTTATAACTCATTGAGAAAAAGGGGCTAAACATAATGCTTGAAAGCACCTATGTGATTCCAATAATTTCAATGGAGTAAACATATCTTCAACCACACTTAAATACATTTTACTTATTTTGACAAAAATGAACTATTTCAACTACTAAATCAACTACGATTTTAGTAGTCAAATATGAAAAGAAATTTTGTATTCACAATTTCCAACTATTAATAGGGATGGGGAGCATTGAGCAATGATGCAATCTATGCATTAGGCGTTAGGCGGAGAGATGATGACATGAACAGTAGAGACCAATAAATGATGCTTTAATTAAGAGGAGCAATAATCCGCAGACACGAAGATTTGACTCCCCAATAGTGAATTAATTAAGTGGCTGTGCATCCAAAGTGTACGAACCAATCAAGGCTTTGAGCAATTTATCCCAGTTTCCAGTTCTGTACCAAACATTAATGCTTCCATAAATGCCCTTTCCTTTTTTTAACAAAAAAAATTATCAAATTCCCATGGTTATGTAGGAACTGCATCCTCTGGATGGCCATCTCAACGGTTTTAGATGCTCCGTGCATGATACCAAGATTGATAGGTCCGAAAAAACATAACCGTTAAAATTAAATCGGACGGCTCGGATCAAAAGACGTCCACTGAATGGTTGTATTCAACCATCCAAAGGATACTCGCCCTGGTTGTGTAACCCCCCTCAGCTTATGACAATTGGACGATTTTTGGTTTCTTGTTTGCTATTAATTGTGAGAATTATGGCCTCAAATTTTGAACTGGAGTATTATTTAATTTTTATTGTTTTCTTGATGCATTGTACAAAGAAAAGAGGACCTGCCTTTTAAAATGGATCGTCTATTTTATGAAGTTTAATGTTGGATATCACTTTTTAAACTAGGGTTGGAGTATTTTATTTTATTTAGCATGTTTCGTTTTACATCTGACAATTTAATCTTCACTTGAAAACCTTGAACCACTATAAAATTTGAGATCGGAGGTTCCGGATTGGGGTAAGGGGTGCGCAATTGTAAGGTCCATCAAATTAGGCCCATGTACGCACTCTCCTGTGGACTTATATGATTATATAAGGTCTCTCATCTCTGCATGACTGCATCAATATTTTTGTTTAGAGGTGATTTTAATCACACTTCTAATAGGCTGGCATGTGGAAAAGAAGAAAACCCAAAAAAAAAAAAAAACGATGCAAGAAGGTAATCCATTTAAAAAATGAAAAAAATCAAGCGGAACAATAATGCTGTAATGGTGATGATTTATACATTGAGATGGATTATATTATAGTTATTTTAAATATATAAGATAAGAAAAAGTTTATCTGTTTCAAGAAAATGTGATAGAAAAGGTTTTTCCCATAAAAATAGCTTTCCATCTCCATTTATTCTCGTTTTATCAAAAGTGTCAAGTTACATTGTAGTTTAACTTTTTCCTCCAATAAAGTCAAACACTAATGAATTTTGGTTTGATTGACAAAATTAGCTTTTTAGAAAAGGAAAAAAAATCGCTGAAATTGCTAGAGGTATAAAGAAAATGTTTAAAGTGACCTCAGAATGTCATTTCCACCATATCATGTCTCCTTAGATCGCTCTTTGACATGTTAATCCACTACTAATATGGGCACGCTTTAATTTTTGTAGTAATTTTCAGCATGTGAAAAAATAAGAATATAAGGTGAGCACTTATGAGTAATGATAGCAGTTACAAAATTACTCTGCAAGGAATGCAATTTATAGCATGCATGTATTGGGTATATTTTGGATCCAATGTTCATTAAACTAAATTTTCTTTTTTATTGGATTTACAAATTTACCATTAAATTTTTGTGATAAAATTCCAGATATACATACGAAGGCAATCATGGAGCGCTCCATGAATTATTGTAAATAAATAATTTTTTTTACCAGTAATAATTATATGCATGAATATAATTGATAGTTTAACAGCAATAGATCACAAATCAAGGGAAGCTCCATGTTCAAAGTACTTAATATATATCGCCGGTAAATTTAATTGTATATATATTATGTTGGGTTTAGTAGAGGCGAGGACAAGAGGAAGATGCGAAACAAGAATGGATTAAAAAAAATTATAAGAGAGATTACCATATTATTAATTAGTCGGCCTCGCTAACTTTTACATTGAAATGTTGGGAAAGTAAAACATATAACTAAGCTTGCTCCATAAGCCTTTTTCTTTTTTTTTTTTTTTTTTTTTTTTTGATCACGGCCCGTAGGCACTCAACCCCACACGCACGCACACATTATAAGCCTTGTTTTCTTAATAGTAAAGTTCAAACACAATAAGATGGATTTATTTATTTATTTCTTTCCCTGAGTCCTTGCTTTAAACAAGGTTAGGGGAAAGATATGTTTGCAAGCTACCATAACCATAACTGTAACCATACAAGTTTATGGAAGAGAGTTGATATGTTTGGATTGCACTACAACTTGATCCTGGGAGTGAGAATCGAGTTTGCAAATAACATAATGGTGGCTACTGCAGCATTTCTTAGATGGCTCAAATGGGTTGCAGACTTCTTTTTCCTTCTGCAGAGGTGACGAAGCTGCTGCTTCTGATGAAAGACCACAACCAAAGAAATTGCAAAACAAGAAGGAAATAGCAAAGAGGAGAACAGTAAGGTATTTTCCCTTTTTATCCATTTTACTCTCTTCAAAATAGATTTCCCCTTTTCTCCGACTTCTCTTGATGGGAGAAGCTATATATATGATATGAAAATTTTAAATTTTCTGTCCACGTATAGTAATGTCTGTCCCAAGAAAAAGAAGAAATTCCTTTTGGTTTGAAGAATATTTTTTACATTGTGGTTTTGCGAATCCTATACTTCAAAAAAGAGTGGAAACTAAACTTTATCGGGCTCACAGCGAATTGGCATTCCCGGCCGCCTAATTTTTTGACTAACGGCTGAAGCTCTGCTTCTGAATCTCCTTGCGCCAAGAAGAAACGCAGTTTTTGACAGAGTCAGGCCCAACAGAGTTCAGGCCCAATCCACTAGTTTTCAAAACCCACATGCTTTCCGGAGCTGATAACTACAATCAAAGGCTCAGACAATCAAACAATCAAAGACTAAAAATAGTAATTTTCGCTAATTAAATTTTTCCAAAAACAGAAAGCGTCTCCTTCTTCTTTGTTCCTCCTCTCACCCCCGCTTCACCCTCTCTCCCGTCGCACTGACGCGCATCTCCCCGTCGCCGTCGCGCCATTTCGTTGCCGTCGTCCTCAGCCGTCGCGCCATCCCGTCGCCGTCGCCGTCGCGCCATCCCGTCGCTGTCGCCGTCGCGCCATTCCGTCGTCGTCGCCCTCAGATGTCGCGCCATCCAGTCGCCGTCGCTCTCAGCCGCCGCGCCATCTCGTCGTTGGCGCGCAGCCCTGCCGTCACCGTCGCGCAGCCCTCCCGTCGCAGCCCTGCCGTTATCAAAATTATAAATTAAATATTATTTACTCCCTCACTTGTATTAAATACTTCCTTACTACTAATTATTTACTCCCTTATAGCTATTTAGTTACTCCCAAACAACAACAGAATCAGATATGAATATTATTTACTCCCTTACTATTACTTATTTACTCCCTTAGAGTTATTTAGTTACTCCCAAACAACAGTAGAATCAGTTCTGAATATTATTTACTCCCTCATACATATTAGATACTCCTTTTATACTAGTTATTTACTCCCTGATAGCTATTTAGTTACTCCCAAACAACAACAGAATCAAATATGAATATTATTTACTCCCTCATACATATTAGATACTCCTTTTATACTAATTATTTACTCCCTTATAGCTATTTAGTTACTCCCAAACAACAGCAGAATCATATATGAATATTATTTACTCTATTGTTTATATTATTTACTCTCTTATACTGATCAATTTCCTCTCTTATAGTAATTTAGTTACTCCCAAAAAAACAGCAGAATCAGGCATGAATGTTATTTACTTCCTTATACATATTAGATACTCCCATGTAATGATTAATATCATCCCTTATAGCAATTTAGTTACTCCCAGGTTGTAACAGTGAGGGGAGGCAGAGGTGGAGGTGAGGCGGAGGAGACAAGAGGCGGAGGAGAAGAAAGACTGAGGTGAGGCGGAGGCGGAGGCGGATGCGAGACGGAGGAGAGGTGAGGCGGAGGAAAGGAGAGGCTGAGGCGGAGGAGAGGAGAAGCGAAGGAGAGGCGGAGGCGGAGGCGAGACGGAGGAGAGGAGAGGCGGAGGCGGAGGCGAGACGGAGGAGAGGAGAGGCGGACGTGAGGAGAGGGGAGCGAAGGAGGTGGTGGAGATCTGAATCGGATTTTGTGTTTGTGATTGTGAGGAGATCTGAATCGGAGAGAGAAAGGAGACGAAGAGGGTAAAAGAAGGGAAGGGTGAGTCGAGGGAAGCGACTCCCTGTTGATTGCTTGATTGCACGAGTGTTGATTGTCACAAGTAATTCCCCATGCTTTCTGTTAGCTCAACAAACTATCAGAACCAGAGAGCATATCAGACAAACCAGTCCATTTGCTATAACTGATAATGTAACTTAGGCCTGTCAAAACGGAATAAAAAAACGTGGTGCCGTTTCGTTTTCAGAAGTGAAACGGAATGTGGCACCAAATTCTCTGCCATTTCAAAAAATGAAACGAAAACGAAACAGATAATTATACCGTTTTACCGAAATATAACACAGAAATAAGGAATTATAATGGAAAATAGAAACGAAACGGAATATGGCACCAATTTTCTCTGCCGTTTCGAAAACGAAACGGAAACGAAATGGTATTTTTGGTTCTATTTCTGAAACGGCACGAAAACGGAATGCGTCTATTCCGTGTGCGTTTGGCACGTTTGCCAGGTCTAATGTAACTCAAATTAGAAAGAGTTGATTATATATAAATATAACTGATAATATATGGTCTATGCTAAATGTTACATGAAACTAGTCCATTTGCTATCTATTATAATACCTCATTTTGGAATATTTTAAATTAACTGCAAATTGAAAGTCGTCAAGCAACAGAACAGCACCGATCAAAGTACATCATGTCGTCTTGCACTATCTGTAAAGTTAAATCATGCACATATTCAGACACATATATAGTTGACATTAATCTGTACTTAACAGTATAAAATTGACAGGTGATGAATTTTGGATGATGATTGATGAATAATATAGCAGAAGAAGAAAATGTTTTGGACGGGATAAATCACTATTCAAGAAATAAAGACATATGGTTCATTTCGAATCCAGGCCTGCTCCTGAGTATCCATAAATTTTCAATTTTGAATTATAATGAGTAAGAATTTGGGCACTATGGATTCTATCTGGGATCAAAGTGGTCTATTGAATCATTTGCTTGAGAAATATAAGTTAAGCAATAACAACTAAAACCTCACCTGAGAATTTCACCGAACACCTTGCACGCAAAATGTCGAGCAGACTGTACAAGTTGTATTACCAATCAGTACCAATTCACAAGCAACATATCAATTAAATTCTGATGAACCAATTGATTACGTTATATGTCTGTGGTGAATAGGTATTAGTTAGATTAGATAAATATACCAAAGACTTCTTCCATTCTTCCATTATAAGATCGGTTAGTCTGGATACAGTTTATGAAGAGAACGTCAAATAAAGGCGCCTAACTGAAATGAGAATATGCTGAGAGGAATTGAAGAAGGAACACAACTGAAGCACCACAATGCCAGGAACAATCTCTTCACCAAGACTGTCATTACTTTTTTTTTTTGATGGTCATTATAATTTTTTTTTGATGGTCAAGACTGTCATTACTGGTGTGTGCTTACCGCTTAGGCAATAGCTGAGGCAGAAGTAAGAGCCGAAACTCTGTCTACAAACAATTAGATTTTGCAGTTCAGATATTATCTCATAAGTACAAATTTGGTTACATGGTTTTTGTTAATGTATGGTTGACAGATGCGTGAAGTCGATGTTATTGATTGGGATATATGAGATGGTGAAAAGAAAAAGGTTACCGGGCGTCGGTCTGACAGTTTTCCTAACACTATTTCAAATTTTACTTGGTAGTACAATGATTCTAAGTCCTAACACTATTTCAAATGAGCTCTTAGAGATGCAAATTGAGTGAAGCTTCAATCCCGTGGACACAATATTTGAGTTTAATTACAAATTTGAATTCTTATTTCTTATCCATTTGACGAGATAATCATTTATTTTAGAAACTTGAAAATTAATTAACAATAAATATACAAAAATAATATTAACTTATATAAAAAAACGAAATTTAAAACAAATTCATTTAAGAATCAAGTCTTTGATCAAGCGGTAAAGAACAATGCACTTTGAGTAAAAGGTCGCAGGTTCGGAACTCAGTTGGAATTTTTTTAGACATTTAATTTAAAAATAAATTGGGTGATTTTTTACTCCAATTTATCTTTTGAAAAAAATTTCACTTAAAAAAAGTAGATTTATGTCAAACAATTCAAATCCAAACTCAATTTAACCGTCTTTATTTGTAACTAACCACACGACTTTTATTGGTGACCATAAAACTCATTTATACGAGGCCTTCACATACACCAACCATCTGTGGCTTATGGCCCAATCCCCACGCTCGTAGTACGATACGAAACGACCAAGAATTAAAACAGCTGCTCAGACCAATTAAAAACCCAATTAATTCCCAATTAAAACCATGCTTCCCTTCTTCTCTCTCTTAACCCATCATTCACTCTCCTCAATCTCTCCTTCTCTTTCTCTCGCACCACCACCACGGCCGATCTCCTCCTCCCGCCTCCGCTGCGCCACCTCGGCGACAGTACGAACTCGCCGGAGACGGCGCCTCCGTAACCTTGGACGTCGTATGTCTTCCCAAGGACAAGGGTTGTATGATGAAGAGGCTGCAATGAGGCCTCTCGATCTCGAATCCGAGTCAGAGAACCGCAGTGGTGAGTGTGTTGTCTATGTTTGTTTGGAGAATTACAATTGGAGTTTGGTTGGTTGGTTTCAGGTGAAAATGTATCCTGTATGTGTGCACTTGTGGGATGTGGTTCTGTTCAATTTTTTTGATCTGAGGCAATTGGAGGTACTTTTGTGTTTTATTCGTTTATGAACGAGTGGTGGCATTCCTAATTCATTGGTTAAATCATGAATAATTGTCATTTCTCAATCATCAAAGTTTATCTGCCAGTGTAATGAGTACAATTTGCTCAGCTCTGCTTCCAGTTGTAATCTTATATGAAGTAGGTTCAAGGATTTTCTATTTTTTTTTTTCATTACAATTTCAGATAATCTGTTAGTCTTAGTTCGGGTGTTGGCATTGTTATTGAATAGAGACTACTTGTATGAAATATACATCAGTATAGGGCAATTAATGGTTTTTATGGTGTTCTGTGTAAGAGCTATTAGGACATCAGGTGTTATGAACTATTTAACATAAATGACAATGTCAGACAATAGTAAAATTGTTACAGCAGTACTTGTGATGCAATTCCACAATTTATTTATGATTATCACAGCTAGGGAGTAAGCATTTTGTTTTGTAGTGTGTAATTTGTATTATCTTCTTTCTAAGAAGTATTTTCAGAAAATTAGGGAATGTGTATGACACACACACAAGTCATATGATCTACTTCTTCTATATTTAATCTACATTCTATATTTCTTTTTTGATTGATATACCCAATTCAGGTACTAATGTATCATATGATATGAGAAGAGGAAAATCAAGATCAAGCTATTTCAAGCTTTTTGGGGTCGACCTATCTCCCGATAACCTTGCAGTTGCCATTGTCTATTTTGTACAAATTGTATTAGGTCTTGCCAGGCTTGCTGTTAGTTTCTATTTGAAAGATGATCTTCACCTTGATCCAGCAGAGGTATTAATTTTATCCAACAAAATCAATTTCATGCTGTTTTACAATTCAAGCTCATTATTGAATTGCTTTGATTTTGTGTTGTGAGCTTGGTACAGAATGAATTTGTTGTACAATTTATTTTCTGACAGGCAGATGTATTTATTACTTCTTTTTTTCTAGACAGCAGTTATATCTGGTTTCTCATCCTTGCCTTGGTTAGTGAAGCCTCTATATGGATTTATCAGGTAACAATCTACTTTTGATATTAGGTATCCTCTTTTTAATGCTTTTATTTCCCTTCCTTAATTGTGGACCTTTTTTCTTTTTCAGTGATTCGATTCCTCTTTTTGGGTATCGAAGAAGGTCATATCTAATTTTATCAGGGCTTCTAGGTGCACTTTCCTGGTGCCTCATGGCCACAGTTGTAGATAGCAAGTATGGTGCAGCCTTTTCTATTCTGATTGGATCTCTCTCTGTTGCCTTCTCAGATGTGGTAAATGCATCTTCATTTAGCTGACGACTACTTTTTAAGATACAATATAGTTCAAGTTGCACCCATTTCTCGACGGTTTAGAGGTTGTACAACTTTTAGAATCTGGAAATATTTACTTCATTTTATCATTATTATCTATAATTTTATAGTTCATTATTTTGCAATCAAACCTGGCTGTTTATCCAGATTTTCAAAAACCAAAGATCACCGGGAATGTGATGAATGAAAGACTTTTTTCCTCTTAATTTTATTTACACTTATGTTTTTACTCTCTTCTTTTGTCTTGGCAATGTGATATGACTGATATAAGTAAATTATCCACAGGTGGTAGATTCAATGGTAGTTGAGAGAGCTCGTGGTGAGTCACAGAGCACCTCTGGGTCTCTTCAATCTCTTTGCTGGGGCTCATCGGCCTTCGGTGGGATTGTCAGTGCATACTTCAGTGGTTCCTTTGTGGATGCTTATGGTGTAAGGTAGGTTTCTCATTGCAATGTGTGATATTTATTTTGATCAAAGTGACAACAGAGTTTGCAAAATAAACCCATCCTTATTTCACAGTTTCCTTGGTTCCTAAATTGTTTTCCAAAAGATTTATATCATATTGGGATATTTGGTATAACTCTCTTCCATTATTTAGTCTTATTAGTGCTAAAGATTAATAGAACTTGTTGTGATAAATATGATGCAACAGCTGTGTTATTTATATTATGCTTTCAAAACAATTAGAATAGTTTAACTTGTTTAGAATGGTCAACATCTTCTGATTGTAAATTATACAGATAATTGAAAAAGAACAGGTGAATGATCCTACATATAGAAGAGCGTTTAATAGCAATTTTTCATTGAAGTAGGACATCATTGCAAATATGGAAATATAGGAACTTTTATAATTGCAAGTTCTTTTTTTCCCATGGAAAGGTGACAGACTTCAACATAAACCCTTTATCTTACTGTGATATCAAATGCAGATTTGTCTTTGGTGTGACGGCATTTTTACCGTTGTTGACATCTGCAGTAGCTGTGCTTGTGAATGAAGTTCCTGTATCACGATCTGCATCAGGTCGGAGTAGCATCTTTGTTTCTGGTGCAGGCTTTATTGAGATCTCCAAGCAGCATGTGAAACAGCTATGGGGTGCAGTGAAACAACCAAACATTTTCTTACCCACCCTATTTATTTTTCTCTGGCAAGCGACCCCGCAATCAGACTCTTCTATGTTCTTTTTCATGTATGTTTCTTAAAAAAAAAAGTTGAAATCTATAGTATAAAGTAGTGTACTGCAGCTTTTCAATCTTTCTCATTATGTTTCTCTATTGATGCATGCATTACTGGTGCTAGCTAAATTTGTTGCTTTAAATTATTTATTTTGGTTTTGGTGTTGCTTGTATTGAATTTCTCAATTGAACCAATTTGAGGTATAATGAGGCGACGTTGCAGTAAAATTGCATAATTCAGGGCAATTGGTGCAAAACTTAGTTGAATTTAGATCAATGACAAAATTGTGTCTTAACAGTGACTTGACCTTGTTGCACGGCGTAGCCTTAACTGGATATATATTAGTGATAAGTCGTGTAAGATTGGGCATGGTCAATTTCCCCCTCTGGTAAGTACTGGTCATTACCACCCAAGATTGCAATAATTAAAAGGGTCATTGTTGGTGCTGGCTATACTGTGATGTACATCCACGTAATGTCAATTTCCCCCTCTGGTAAGTGCTGGTCATTACCACCCAAGATTGCAATAATTAAAAGGGTCATTGATGGTACTGGCTATACTGTGATGTACATCCACATAATGGCATAATATAATGCTGTACAATAATAATGTGCAATTATTTAATTATGAACTATGTTTCTAATCTTTTCTCTTCCAGCACAAATAAGCTTGGATTTACTCCTGAATTCTTGGGCCGTGTGAAGCTTGTTACGTCTATTGCATCTTTGCTTGGTGTGGGGATATATAATACATTTTTAAAATCAGTTCCTTTACGGAAAATATTTCTAGCCACGACCATTATTGGATCAGCTCTTGGAATGACACAGGTACAAGTATTTTTTTTATTTTTTTTCTTAATGTTGTACACATTTTTATGTTTACTATTGTAAAAGTCTAAGTGGGGCACAATCCTTCTGTCAGGTTTTGCTTGTAACAGGGATAAATAGACAGTTTGGGATAAGTGATGAGTGGTTCTCCATTGGCGATTCTTTGATTATAACAGTTCTTGGTCAGGTACTAATTTCTATTCAATATCACATCCAAATGTATCTCATGCATCAATCATCGCCAACTCCAAAATTTAGTATTTGTACAATTGAAAGTTCAGGAAGATAGCAGGACTCGTAAAGCTTGGTTTTCACTTCCTAATTTTGACCTAGGACTACAAAACTGAAAGCTTCCAGGTTGTGGTTGCATCATTGGTAATAGATTTGGTTTACTTTATTAGAGAAAAAATTAATTATACACTAAACCCTTGATTTAACCACCAGGTTAACCGATTGAATGTTCGAAGCCTTAAAATATATTTAGGGTTACATAAATATTTTTCTGCAAAATGGCCATGTTTCTATTAAATCTTGATTGGCATGGTATGCGTGGCAAATATGTGACTTTTGTTGTACAGGCATCTTTTATGCCGGTGCTGGTTCTTGCAGCAAGACTCTGCCCAGCTGGCATGGAAGCAACTCTATTTGCCACACTAATGTCCATCTCTAACGGTGGAAGTGTGGCAGGAGGTCTACTAGGTGCTGGCCTGACTCAACTTCTTGGTGTCACAAGAGACAATTTTAGCAACTTAGCTTTTCTTATTGTAATCTGCAACCTAAGCTCTCTGTTGCCCCTTCCTCTCCTAGGCTTACTCCCTGCTGAAACCGACTCTGATAAAAAGTCTTGAATAAATCGTCTCAAACTGAGGTGATTATACCTCAGTTAACACATCGCTCTTTACCTTTTCTTCTTCCAGTTTGTTGCCTTTTCTTTTTCACAAGATAGAAGCTTTGATGACACTTGACAAGCAGCAGTTTTGGAAAAGTGATATCTACCACATCTAATCAGCTTATTAGATGGGGGTTAAAGTGAAACTCAAGGCATGCTCAGAAACCTATGATGCGATGGTACCTTTGTGCTTTGTGGAACTGGGATAAAGCAAAATGCGTGTTTAGTATAGTGATGGCTGCATATTATTTATTGACAATGTGTAAATGATTTTCAATGATAAAATGTTCCGAATTAACTACTTGTTAGAGGTGTTACCTAGGTATAGCCGCCACCTAGTTTTATCTACAAAAAAAAAAAAAAAAAAAAAAAACTACTTGTTAGAGGTGAAGCGTTTTGATGGAGGAAACACTTTTCTATTACTTCCCGCATGTATAAATGGAGAATGATGAAAGCAGTGTAACTGGAATGTTTGGAATGCGAAGATGGCAAAAGAAGATATCAGTGCATCAATTATTTGAAGCCTAGAGTTTGACAAGATAATTTTCAGTTCATTGTTTTGAACTTTTACAATTGAATATTTTGATTCAAACTTGACTTTGTTAGCTGTTGTTCTTTTTTTTTTTTTTTGTCAATTTGACCCATGCAAACAATTTTCTCGACTTGGATCTGAATTATTTATGTGATGCACCATCAAATTATGACTAGTTCAATTGTTGTTTCAGATTACATGACGTGAATCATTGTTAAAAAAAAAAAAACTTTTAACCGCTTTTTCTGTGTTAAATCCGTTTAATCGTCTAAAATTTCTTAATTATGTTTCTTCACAAGAACTAAATGTCAAGAAGACAAGAAGTTACAAGTACGTTTAAACGGTCTAATCTCATTTAAACTCTGTTCTCTATAAAAGATTGCTTTCATGTCCTAATTCTTTATTGTGATCTTGACAAGAATGCTCGCTACATATTGTTATGCACAGGGATGTGCAGAGCAAAATTTGATGTACTGGGCTGGGAAGAATCAGGTACAATCTCTGGACTTATTGGTGCTCTTTCGTCTGTAACAAAGTTTTAATCCTACAGTGTCCCCTTTGTCCGACCCTAATATGAAACAAATTTTTTTGTTGGTCTATTCCTACTCTTTGTACCACGAAACAGTGTGTTTACGTACACCTGCAGTAATATTTGTCAACTGCAGAAAACATATAGGCTTGTAATTTCTTGTCCAGAGGAGTTTGGTATTTTCTTTCTATTTCTGGGGAAATAAGATTTGACAAGCTTGAAGCTCTTCACATGGAGAGGTCTGATTAAGTGTATAGTCCTTTTTTTCTAGTTTGTACTCTCCTGTAGAGTGTAGAGATTTACAGTAGTTCTGGTCTGGAACCCAATTCAAGCCATAGCCATTGTTCTTTTTTTTTTCCTTGAAGGTTGATGAAACCGACATTTTCATTAGTAAGGAAAAACATCACAAGGTATTTAAAATAGAATCACAAGTACCAGTATTAAACCGTATAACACATACAGAAGTTTAAAAATGGCTGCATTTACCGATACCAAATTGGTACATGACTCTCACAAACTCCGACCTAACCACTGTTAATTACTAAGTTGTTCCTGTTAAAATTGAACATACATTCAGATCTCAGTAATAGGTGTACTGCTTATTCCAATAAAAAACGCTATAATTACATGATTGAATCCAAATAGTGGGATTTGGCACCTTGTGAACTTACCAGATTCACGCACTGCATAGTTTTAAAAATTGTCCCTATCATAGGACAAATACTGTGTCAAATTTTAATTCAAAAAAGTTAAAACGAAACTGGATACGTGAGCCAAAACTAGAATTAGGTTAAGGTATCTGTACAGGATTCAAACTACGTTAAATCCTCCTCTTTTTTTTTTTTTTTGGAGAAAAGATCGGTGGAATGCAATCCATCTCTCAATCAAATCACTGGTCCTATTTAATGCGTTGTTTTGAAAGGAAGGCATGATCATATGACAATATATATTTGTTACCTCATGCATCAGTTGGTCCATATCAGTACCGATTTATGTTCCTTCACTCAATAATGAGTGACAATGCATGCCAGGTACATGACAAGGCCGGCAACTGCAGTAACTATCAGACTTGTATATTTGTAAAAATAACTCATCCTTTCTGAAATTATATATCACTCCTTATATCAGAAACATATATCAGTTACTCTACACATGGTACCCATTTCTTTTTTCCATCCTGCTGATATGAAGATTCATATGCAAGCTTTTTGTTCCGTGGGCTATTAAGTTTGTATCATACAATAGTGTACACCCAGACACAAGACACATGCGCGCACGCACCGGCGCGCACACACACACAAAACAAAACAACATGTGGTCCCGTATTCTTACAAATAAACAGTGTGTTAACCTTGCCAATATGATATCATTATGATAGCTTAGAATTAGGGCGTGCAAATTCTGGCCATTATATACTCCTTTCCTTCTCCAAGTTCTATCTACAATTAAAAGAGAGAGAGAGATGGATATTGAATCAGTGAATTGCGAGTGCTGTGGACTGAAAGAAGATTGCACCAAAGGCTACATATCACAAGTGAAATCCAACTTTGAAGACACTTGGCTATGTGGTCTGTGCTCTGAAGCAGTGCGGGATGAGCTTTGCCGGGGTCCTTCTGTCTGTGACCTGAAGGATGCCATGAGGGCCCACATGTCATTTTGTCGCCGAACTGGGGTGAGCCCTGCTATGGCTGTGGCTGAAGGAGTGAGGCAGATGCTGAAGAGGAGGTCTAGGGAAATTATGTAAGAGTAATTAATCATGCATAAAATAAATGTGTAATGTGCTAAAATGGTGTCCTCTCTGGAAGCCAATTATTTCTTAAGTAGGATGATCAGTGGTAGCTAGCTAGGGATCTATTTATGTACAATAATTTTAACGCAGTTTCTTTTAGTTCCCTTTGAGATATTTTAGTCATTTTCATACTGTGTTTTGGACCTAATTAAACACAGAACAACTAAAAATAGTCAACATAAATGTGGAATTATTTAAAAAAAAATAAATACAAAGCTATATGAAGGATTTTAATTAGAAAGGTTGATGGAGGGACTCCTAGCCTTCAGGTTGAAAACTCCGCTTTAAAGTGGTCGGGATAGTACTGTCAAGATATGTTAGTATATCGATACAGATACCTTTCTATATGTTTCGCAATAGAATTGGGAGCATCAGAATTGGAAGTTTTTAGGAATATTTGGCATACAAGATATTATCTGATATATTTCAGTAATTGTGTTGTATAGTTTAGGAAATAATTTGTGTTTTAGAAATACTGAAATTTCCATAGTTTTGTATAGGAGAGATATATAGCAGCAGGTAAACGATTGTAAAGGGGAATTTTTTGGAGAATAAAGAAATCACAATTCTTCAGATTAAGTTCTTATTTTCTATCTATTCAAATTTTGTCATGGTATCATAGCACTAATCGTTTCTGATTATCGTTTCTAAGCACAATTTGTAGTGTTTTTTTTTTTCCTGTTAGTCTCTCTTCTAGTTGCTTGGTTATCTCTTATGGAGCTTGGTTCAAAGAACGCTGTTATTTATGCCTGTTTGAATGGACATAATTATATTTTATGGGAATTCAATCTTCGTTGTTTCATTCAAGGTCAAGAGTTATGGGGCTATGTTGATGGTAGTGAAGATAAGCCTGCCGTTGTTAAGGATGCCGATGGTAATGAAGACAAAACAGTTTTGAAGAAGTGGATTAAGGAGAACTCACGTGTCATGAGTTTGATTGTTGGTTCAGTTGAACCACAGATTGACATTAATTTAAGACCTTACTTGACTGCTGCTAATATGTGGAATTATTTGAAAACTCTGTACTATTCAGGTTTTATGACACTTTGGCTTGAATATAACTCTATTGTGTACTCCAATATTCCTATGAATGCTTTGATTGCAGTTCAGGAATTGCAAGAGAAGAATATGCGAGATCAGTTTCTCATGAAGCTTCGCTCTGAATTTGAACCCATGAGGTGCTAGCTGATGGCTCGATCTCTTGTGCCATCCTTAATTGAATGTTTCAGGGACCTGGTCAATGAAGAACAAAATTTATCCACTCGATCTACTCTAGAAACTGTTGTTGATCCTAACCCGCTGGCCTTCGCTGCTCGGAGTCAACCTCCTAAGGCAGGACCTGGTACTAAGTGTTACTCATGCAATGAATTCGGTCATATTGCCAAAAACTGTAAAAAGAAATTCTGCAAGTATTGTAAAAAGGATGGCCATATCATCATTGAGTGCCTTCGTCGACCACAGAATAGATTTGCTTCTTCTTCGCTCAATGGTGCTACTTCAGCTGGTTCATCCATACATCAACAGCCTACCAAAGTTCCTTTCCTGCTAGCAAATTCTTCTCTGGCAGAGACTACTCCTTTGCCACTAACTGGACCAGCCCACAAATGTCACTGCTGTTTCTCCTTCTCTGGTTACGCCTGAAATGGACTTAAGCATGGACCAGCCCACAAATGTCACTTCTTTGTATGGACTTAAGCAGGCACCACGTGCATGGTTTCGCACGTTTAAAGGAACGGTGTTGTCTGCAGGTTTCCAACAAAGTCGTTATGATCCTTCCTTGTTTATCTCTAAATCATCACATGGTATCGCTTTGGCTCTTGTATATGTTGATGATATATTGATTACAGGTAGTGACTTGTAGGGTATCAATCGGCTTCGGTGTGCATTAACGAATTCCTTTCAAATGAAGGACTTAGGTACAGCTCAATATTTCCTGGGTCTGGAAATTCACCATACACCTTAAGATTTGTTTGTCAACCAGCACAAATATTTAAATGATATCATTTCCCGAGCCAATCTTCAATTTTCTCATTCGGCCAATACACCTATGGAGATTAATCTCAAACTCCTTAAAGATGATGGTGAGCTGCTGGATGATCCTACCTTGTATCGGAGTTTAGTTGGCAATTTGATATATCTGACCATTTCACGGCCAGATATTTCTTTTGCCGTCAATGTGGTTAGTCAGTTCATGACTGCCCCTCGTCATTTGCATTTGGCAGCTGTTCATCGCATCATTCGATATCTCAAGGGTACACCTGATTGTGGGTTGTTCTTTCCTGCCATCAATGATCTTAAATTATCGGCATATGCCGATGCTGATTGGGCTGGTTGTCCAAATACTCGCAAATCAACGACTGGCTGGTGCATTTTTCTTGGAAATGCTTTGGTGTCTTGGAAATGCAAAAAGCAAGATCGAATCTCTAAGTCTTCTACAGAAGCTGAGTATCGAGCTATGTCCTCAGCTTGCTCTGAAATTGTTTGGCTTAGGGGTCTTCTTGAAGATCTTACTGTTCTTCAAACTGGTCCTACATCTCTACATGCTGATAATCTTAGTGCCATTCACATTTCAAATGATTCGATTTTTCATGAGCGAACCAAGCATATTGAGGTTGATTGTCATTACATTCGCGATGTTGTTGAAAGAAATCTGGTTACTTTACCTCATGTCTCCTCCACTCTTCAAACAACTGACATCTTTACAAAGGCATTGACAGTGACACGTCATAACTTCTTGGTAAGCAAATTGATGCTGGCATCAGCACCATCATCAATTTGAGGGGGGATGTCAAGATATGTTAGTATATCGATACATATACCTTTCTATATGTATCGCAATAGAATTGGGAGCATCAGAGTTGGAAGTTTTTAGGAATATTTGGCATACAAGATATTATCTGATTTATTTCTGCAATTGTGTTGTATAGTTTAGGAAATAATTTGTTTTTTAGAAATACTGAAATTTTCATAGTTCTGTATAGGAGAGATATATAGCAGCAGGTAAACGATTGTAAAGGGGAATCTTTTGGAGAATAAAGAAATCACAATTCTTCAGATTAAGTTCTTATTTTCTATCTGTTCAAATTTTGTCAAGTACTTCATACATGATAATAGTAAAGGTTCTTCTTTCATTTGTTTATATGTCAAAGCTTCATCAACTAAATTACCCAGTAGCACTAGATAAACGCCTTAATCTATTCATTATCTCTTCCAGTCTTCCTCTATACATGATGCATCCTTGTGTTCCGGAGACCGGAGTTCACTTCTAAGATGTATTAAGATACAACATGTATATAGTTATGTTCTATGCATGCACGCTCGTGTTGAGTTTCAAGTAATGCTCTTGACGGGGGCTGAACCAGGATCTTCAAATAGAGAAGGGCGAAAATTTATAGCATGGATTTTTTTTTGAGTTTTTAAAGTGGGTCAAATAAGAATTTTAAAAAAATTTAAAAGAATTAGTATAGAATTTTCAAACTTATAAGGATCTTTTCAAAAAATTGGCATATGCCAATAGGCCTGTCAATTTTGTTGCGTTTCACACATTTTCGTTCCGTTCCGTAAGAAATAAAGCGGAAGAAGAAGAGAAAATTAGTTTCTTTTTTGAGAACATAACAGAAACAGAATGCCTATTTATAAACATTACTTGAAACGGAACACAGAATAGACTGAAATCAATGATAAATGAAGAACGAAACGGAAAACAAAATACTTTTTCGTTTCGTTGACTGGAATGGAACAAAAACAAAATGGTTGGTTTCTGTGCATATTATGCACGTTTGACAGGCCTATATGCCAAGCACACTTTGAAGTGCACTTGGTTTCGCCACTTGCTCTTGAGAAGAAAAACACTTGTAAAATTCGCACAACATATCTTGTATTTTGTGGGTCTGAAATTTATATGCAGAACTCATATGAATATTTAAAGTTGTTAAGTAGAGGTGTAAGAATTGAAAATGAATTACTGTCATCTACAGTTTTACCATCGTTTAATAGAAAGTGAACACATAAACTAGATAAAGTGAACATATATATGATCAAATATAAATAAATAAGTTCAATAAACATAAGTTAATGTGCATATAAAAATCTGAACAAAAAATGATAATACTTATTTATTTGTAAGTGTTCATTTTGATCATCTCTTATCTGCTTATTGTGTTCATTTTGTATTTAGTGATGGTAAGAGATGACAACACTACAAATGACAGTTATCATTTTTGATAAGAATTTGGTAGAAAATAGTTCGGTTCCCTTCTGTTTACATATAAATATTGCGCACTAGATGAATTGAGGATTCATCAGTTCAATCCAGCCCAAGATCACCAGGCCGTACCTGATGTTGATGGATGAAGTCTGCAATTAGGTCTGACCGAATTCGAGCGAATTAAATTTCAAAGTATGAATGATCATGATCTCGGAGCCTGTTTTTTAAAAGAGCCAATTTGGGTAAGCTAGTAGTAATCTTGCAAGGATCGTAGGGGAACGAGATCCTCTGGTCTGCCGACTAAAGAGATCCTCTGGTCGTTTTTAGATCTGAGCCATCTGATTTAATCTTAACGGCTATGGATGCCCCGTGCTAGTACCACGATTGATAGGCTAAAAAAATATTAACCGTTGAGATTAAATCAGACGGTCCAGATCGAAAAACGATCATGGTCGTTTATAAAAAACGACCAGAGGATCCGAGTTCGGATTGTAGGTATCTTTTTTTTTTATTTTTAATTAAGAGTTTAAGCTCTCCTCCGGTCCTCCCTTACGTTTTGGCCTTAAAACGGCGACCGTTTCGACCGTCTTTCGTTTCGTTTCATCTAAAACGAAACAAAACGGTTAAAGATTTTGGTTGCGTTTTAAAAACGAAACGGTTAACACAAGTATGAAATGGCTTTGTCTATGTGTATTTTCATGCTATTTTCGTGATTTTGATTGTTAACGATTAACGCAAATGATAATCAATTTCGTGACCGAAACGCAACGATCAACGCAACAGTCCAGTTGCGTGATCGTTTTACACTTTATGCACCCCTACTTACGTTGTATCTGGCCGAAATAATTTAATTTCGGACCTAATGTTTAGGGACACAGATAGAGGTGAACTAGCTAGTCTGCGGCCCGCTCTATGATCATATATATATTTTGTTCTTTATATTAATATTAACGTGTCAAATTAAATACATTATAATGATTTTGCAATGCTTACCCTATTTATTGAGTTTTACTTTTCCCTCTTCTACCGTGTTTTTTTAGGCACCGTTTGGATATAGGAAGAAGGAAGAAGATCTAAATTTGTTATAAACAATCTAAACTCTTCACAAAGTTACATACTTTCCAATACTTCTTTCCACTTCTTCCATTCTTCTCTTCTTCCCACGCCTATCCAAACGGAGCCTTAGTGCAAACTTTTAATGATATCACTATATAATTTATTAATCTTAGTTTCAAAACATATTGTAACCTATCCTTGCTTCAATCTAGTCCCAATGTCCTAATACCTTCGCAAAACCTTTGAGAAACAAACAAGGTAAGTTGATCATCAATTGTATTTCGTTTGTACTAGGAAATGAATAGAACGCACAGCACTCGTTTGTCAGCAATTACGACCATTTTATCCTGAGCTCTTACGTATTTTTTTAATAGTTTTATAATGTCGAGCGAAATATTCTAATTTATAGCAAGATTATATCATTATATGTCTATTGTTAAATTTGTGGGTTCAATTAAGAAAATTTACATAGTAAAATAGAAACATGTCTTTGTATCCAAAAAGAAGAACATAAACATGTCTGGTATTTAATATAAGTAAATTTTTGGTTTTTATATTATCCGCTCCCATCTCATTAAATTATGGCTTATTTTTTTTTATGCTTGAGATATTGTTCTATCATATAAGATTAAAAGTAGAATTAGTTATTCGGGTTTAAAATTTTTAATTCTAAACGATAAAGAATAAGCATTTTGTCATCTAGAGTGTTATTTTTAAGTGGTCCAACATCCGAATTAAATGCTTATTCCTAGGGTGTTTGGATCATGTTTTTAATCTGGATTAAGAAGTGGTCCCAACTATTCTTTAATTCACATTAAGAAGATGATCCAAACACCCTAAGAATAAGAATTTAATTTAGAAATTGGACCACTTAAAAATAACACTCTGATCTCAAAAAACTTATTTGTGATCGTTTAGGCATAATATTTCTTAGTTCTAATAACTAATCCTAATTTTATTCTTACATGATCCAAACAGAGCTAAGTTTTAACTTATTAAGACGGACGTAATTCATATGAACATCCGTAATCGATTTGAGTAAAATTAAAATACAAACCGAGCTAAAAAAAATGATTCATGAAAAAAAACATACCAAAAAATAATTTTTTTTCAGTTCACTATTAGTATTAATTATTCGCAAGGTCATGTCTAAAGTTCTGATAGCATGCAATTGAAAGCCCATATATAAGTGCCACCTCTTTAATGTAGTTGCTGGGACCAAATGTATTATTCTAATATTTAACCGGTCATTTTATATTTCTATGGTTGAATGTAATTTGTGCATAGTAGTACCGACTCTTTATGAACCGAGAACAAGTAAGTGATTTTTCAAAAACCAAGGACTTGTATGTTAAAAGTTCTCAATAATGCCTGCAAAGAACAATATATAGTAAATTAAAGAATCCTCATCCAAAAAGGCGCATCTATCCTCTTACAAAATCCTCACCTACACCAGGTCTATTTTAGTACCCTACCCAAATATAGAACTCTTCTATTTCTCGACTCTTTACCATTTCGCGGTCCACGGCGCGAGACCACACTTCCCTTTCAAGTACAACCATAGACCAAGTCTAGCATTACCTTTCAGACGGTGACAACATTATTCTTTCCTTCCCAAAATACCCTCTCCCTTCCAAAGAGAACACCAGTTCTCTCTTCTCCAAAGAAACTCCACTTCAAGTTTATTCCTTCGATTTTATTCTTCCTTCCTCTTTCAAGTTTCAATTCCTATTCCATTAACCAACCTCTTCTCTCTTCTCTTCTCTTCTCTGCTCTTCAACCATGAGAGTACACCCAATATCGGGTTTGGGTAAGCGAAACATCGCGATCCGATACCACGAAGGCCTCGCGGGTCGACACCAGAAGAAACTGCGCCGCCTTCCCCACATCTTCAGCCGAGTTCTCGAGCTTCCGTTCGCTGCCGACGCTGACGTGGCGGTGGAGGAGGGACCCACCGACTTCCGCTTCGTCGCCTCGGCCGACGGAATCGGCGCCGAGGTGCGGGCCCACATGATACAGATCTGTCCAGGTGTCGTCAAGATCGTGATACTAGATGGGTTGGATGCGGATTCGGGTTCGGGTTCGTTGTGTGCGGATGGGAGCGATTTGGAGTTTAATCGGTGGCGGTTTCGGTTGCCTATGTGTACCCGACCCGCTTTGGCCACGGCGGAGTATGTAGATGGAGAGCTTGTTGTTACAGTGCCTAAGGATGGAGTAGTTGTATAGTATTATTAGTAGGTAATAGCTTTTTTTTTTAATTTGTTTTTTTTTCTTCTTTATTCTGATTGGTGGTTGGTATGTACTTCTACTCGGGTAATGAAATAAATTACTTACAATTTATTTAGCTCCTTAAATTTATTTAAATTGATTATTTAATAGAGTAGAATATTATTGGGGACATTTGGTTATTGGTACAAATAATCCTTTATGTTATGCAATAATTGATAAAAATCTTTAATTGTTCTTTCATAGGTGCACTTTATTTCCGCCTAAATGTTCTTTAGGCACTTTCTTTGTTTCTAATGTTGACAGTATCAATTTTGTATGCGATTGTCTCCTAACTATGTCATTTGAATTGAAAATTGGAATTTGGTATATATTTTTGGTAGTCATTGTTGATTGGTCTGTATAGATATTGCCTTATCCTCCACCAAAAAGAAAAAAAAAAGACAAAATAAATTTCCTTAGTGCGGTTTCCATTGTAAAATTGATAATTGGGAACTATATACGGTCATGTCAATCCTGTGTTTATGACAACTATCTATAGCATGAATTTTTAAAGTTTGGCATTCTAATATGCTGTCTTGTCAAATTTTGTTGGTATTTATCTTTAGATGAGATGAGAGTATGATTGATCTCGATGTATATTAAATATTCCTAATGTCAATATCATCAAGCGCATTATTGTTCATGATTTCACAAAATTAATGTATCGAAAATCGTACCTTGAAAAAGTAATTTTAGCTTCTATTTGTAGTGTTAATTAATGTAACATGGGGCGGTGTTGATGAGATGCTGACATGTGTAAGTTGACTCTTTTGGTTAATTTGGCATACCCCAGTTTGTTTACCTGGAATATTTTAAATCTGGAATGACTTCTTTTATTTGATAATCTAAAAATTTAAAAGAAGAATGAATTTGAAAAAACAAATTTTTAATCCAAAAAGAGGTCTTCAAACGCAATGATTAAATGACTAAAGAAAAAAAAAATAATACAGGCATTGTGTATAAAGTTCTCAAATTTGTGCGTTTCGGAAACTGAATCAGGCTGTTTTAAGTTTTCATATCAAATGACAAACTTAAAATGTTCTATGCTGCCTTTCTCGAGATTGACTGAAGAATAAGAAAAATTAATGCAGTGATGAAACTTTAAAAATCTGCAGATGTTTACCAAAACGTGTACATACCTGATTTTAGTTTTTCAAATTTATAGCATAATTATTTAGAAGTTGGTCTGACCTTAAACTTAGCAAGAATATTTTCTGAGTTTAATGATTGTTGGGATTTCAAATGCCACATTTAAACTACTTGATCTTTTGAAATAAATGTAGTGGAATAATTCAGTTTCAATTTTCAAATTTTATACAAGGACAATTTTAGAAGATTAAAAATTAAGACTAAGATCTATTGTTCTATTTTATCAGTTGAGGTACCACAACTTTGAAGACCAAATATGAATTATTTGGCGGGTTTTGAAGTTTATTCTAGCTTTATCAGGCAGTCCTTTTTTAGGGAATATATTCTGTCGTGTGGCAGATTAAATAATTGAAATACGGTGGTGAGTATACTTTTCCTGAACATCAATTAATCTCTCTTTTTGAAATTGTAATCATACTTTAATATAATCGCTCCGTTTGGATGGTGTTGGAATAAGAAAAATAAGGAAAGAAGTATTGGAAAGTGTGTAATTTTTTGAAGAGTTTAAATTGTTTATAATAAATTTGGGAGTAGGAAAAAGCTATTTCCTTATTCTTGCACTCATCCAAACGGAGCCAATATCAACTTAAGCCAAGAATAATTATACCTAGTTAGTCAACCTGATTTCATCTTATTCAAATATTCCCAAATCACTTTCATGCCACTTAATATTCCTAAGCACCTGAACATGCGTCCGTTTTGCACACTAATTTCTCATCATTAATTGGGTATGTCATGTGATCGTCAGAATACATGTTAGGCACATTACTTTGTGTTGGTACCAGAAGAAGAGTGACATTTATTTCTACAAGAGAGGTTCTGAAATGAATCTCGGTATCTCTTTCAACAGAGAGTATTATAAATATATGAACACGCCACGTTATTATTGTATAATTTTATTTTTTTAATTTGAGGATTTCTTTTCGGAATCTAAAAGCGATATAACGAACAGCTCACCTCACGTGCCATGGTCCTTAGAAAAGTATTAGACCGGAAATTAGTACCAATCCGAATTCGCAGTAGCGCGGGACACGGTGTAGCGCATATACGAGCCGTCTGATCTTGATCGGACGATTTATTTTTTTCAGGCCTATCAATCTAGGTTATATGCACGGAGCTCCCTTGTCTATTGGATCTTGATCAGACAGCCAGGATGGCGCGCTACACCATATTGTTAGGAAGTGTGTAATTTTCAATTTTTAGTGCTAATTACAATTTAATTAAGCAATTAAACATCACACACAACGGATCGTGCACAAAAGCCAAATTAACACAAGAGATAGGTGGAATATTGTACCTCCCGCGAAATCGTATTCGCGGGGCTCGACCAAGGCATGGGAATCGATGGCGTGCCTTCTCCACCGTCTCCACCACGTCTAGTAGCCACCCTCGAGTCCACCAAGGAGGATTAATCACGTTCTACAAGGTACGTGCTAGCATGCCCAAAGAACAAGCCTAATCCTTATGGTTTCTCCTCTTACATCAATCAACAACCTTGATTTAGTGGAGAGAAAATAGCTCAACACATGAGCAAAAGAGAGAATGAGAGGATGAAAGTGGCGGCCTCCATGGGAGGAATGAGAGGAGAGAGAAAAGCTAGGTGGAGACTCTCATAAGTGGTCCTTATATAGAGCACAAAACCTAATTGACCTCTTGCATAATTACAACTATGCCATCCCACCTACCACCATATTGGGCAGCCACGAAATGGGCCTATATGGGCCACTTAATCCACTCAATTTAGTCTCTAATTCTATTAATTAAAGCCCCATTTATTTGCTCTTTAATTGGGCTATCTATTTGCTACCAAATAACGGCCCAATTAATTAATATAACCATTAATATTAAAATTGTGTTGAACTAAATTAATTATTAAATCATTAATAATTATTTTAGGATTAGTTAATGCATTAATTTATTTCTATATGATCCATTGACTTAATTAATTATAACGGTTCGCAACGGTATATAATGAATTAATCAATTTTATCATATTTTCACAGTATTTACTGCTGCGAATAAATAAATAATGCACTGTGTGATTAATGTCCTATTTGTGTGACCCTTTGAGGATTTATGCTATGTTGGCCATGGAATTAAATCGTTATTTAATTCCAATAATCATAAGCGGTATCTAGCAACACGTTATGATTCCCAATTCGCATAAATAGTGTACTGCTACAATATTTCAATCCTGCATAAGAGAATAAATATGTTTCTCTATTTTGATTCTTATGTCTCACGATATCATCGTATAATCCAAGATAGGAATGTGTCATTCTTGCAGATTATACGTTTCTTGATCTAGAGTTGACACATAACACAATCCATGTGTTTATTTCATTGGGTCAAGTCCTGTACTATGTTCCATAACATACACATATGCAATTAAGTTGGTAACTCTTTACCTATGATTTGTAGAACTTAATCATCACTTAACTTGCATACTAATCTTATATGATAATTAATGTTCCTTGTTAATTATCAAGATTATGGACTGTTTAGATTTATTATTGTCATTCTAAAGAATGATCCACAGAGATCTACAATTCAGATCCTCAACCTGAATAATCTGTCAATAATAAACCTAGGAACAGATGACAATATATCATCCATAACATAAACTAATATTTAAGTCATTAAATTATTGACTTCTAGGACATAACTCTAACAATCTCCCACTTGGCCTAGAGTCAATCAGTAGTGACTTCTAGCCAACGAAGAATTGAGAACAATGTCATATATCTACATATATACATGTCTCGGACCTCAAAATAAATAATACGCTTATAGCTAGTTACTCATACGTCCACCACATATGGATGCATAACTGCATCTCGTATACTGCTCAAGGTAGAGGTCATGCTAGAGTGTTCGCTGTGTTCGCGAACCTATTCAAAATTTGTTCGACCCTATATATATATAAACTCCTATATATATTCTTGATCACTATCATATGATATCAAGTGATGTCGTTATAGATCATATTTGAATCTCCAATGTAACATTGGGTTCTTGAGGAGTAAGTTATGGTTCGAGATGCTTAGAACCATAATAACTCAACTAAGAACTCGATCCGAAATAAACTTCTTTTATTGCTTCATAAGTTGCTATGTATTTTGCTTTGGTGACGGAAACGGTTGTAATATTCCATTTAGAACACCTTCTAAACTTACAATACCACCTTTTAGCAAAATATGTAGGTCAACTGTGATTATATCAATCCTTTGAAAAACTTTTATCAGTGTAACAACTTACACGAGATTTCTTTCATCTTAAGAGATGAAACATTATATCACTCTTTCTCATAAGGTACTCGAGGATATCCTTGATTATCGTCCAAATGTGTCTCTCTTGCATCCATTTGACAACTGTTTGTCATATCCTTTGGATACTACATATTGGGGCATATGCATAAATATGGCGTACGAAATGAAACTCATAATGAAAGAATGCTTGAACTATTTCATACACTTTCTCGAATTGAGTTGTAATAGACTGAGTTAAACACTCAAGTCATGCCATGTGATGTACAGTTAGACATCCTTTCTTGGAGTGTAACTTTCGTGTTTCTAGAACACTACGTCAACATATGCATATTTGCTCAAACCTAACATCCATCATAATCTATCTTCATAGATTTGTTTCCTAGGATCAGGTGATTTCGTCCAAGTTCTCATTTGAGAAAGCATTTTCTAAAGAAATCTTGACACTATTAATTTTCTTAATGTTATTCCCAATTAATGAATTGTTATTTTGAACAATACAAGTAATACAATTATGCTCCCACTAAATATCTTGTTTATACAAGATACTTTCGACGAAGTTCAACTCCTTGACTTCCTTGTCAAAAGTTTTATTCCAATCTCCACAACACTTGCTTTAATCCATTAATAGATCCTTGAAGCATGCGTATGTTTTTAGCAATACATAAAAACTCGATTTGTGTCAAATGCACAACATCTTCCTTCATTCATACGAAGAATGCGATTTTATATGTTTTTCCATATATCAACATATATGAAATACAACTATTGCTAGAATGATCTTCATTGACTTATACATAGCCACAAACAAGAAGTTGTGCTTTGTACTTAGTCAACTAGTCATCGACTTAGACATAGCTACAAGCGAGAAGCCGTGCTTTGTACATAGTCGATTTGTTATCCATGTCGATTTTTCTTTTTGAAGATCTAAACGTTCTTGATGGATTGCTCCTTCATGAACATCAACCAATGTCTATACCTTTTTGTTATACATGGATTTTATTTAAAGATCATATGAATTCAAACCATATATGTGGAATCGGATCGTTCCATCGTTTCCTTGTTTATCAACGGATTTTCATATGCTAAGTTTGAGAATGTCATGAAGCCAATGCACCAAACGGCTTAGGCAATCAACTCTCGTTGATCTTTTGTAGGATTGGTACTTGAGGTTCATGAACTACTTCCACAATGATTTGTCGAACGAGTTCTTGACTTCTCATATATTCCATGAGTTTCTCGAACATCATCAACTCGTGAGATGGTTGAGTCCTCATTAGAAGGAGCGTACTATTAAACTTCTTTCAAAACATCTTGTGAATGAAGTTCCGCTCAACTCCTACTAAGTACCATGTATGGAGTGACAAGTTTCCTATAAGAGTACTTCTTGTAGTGACGCATAAACTATTTTAATGCTCACTTTACTCCCAGTACTTCTTCTTGAGAATATCATTCTACAAGATTACGTTATGATTAGCAACAACTACTTTGTTCTTATCATATTCGTGGAAGTAGTGCCTTAATATAAAGCATCCTACAAATTCACAGTGTCTTATTTGGTTTAAGCTTACAAGTCATCAATACTTGAAATAAGCTTCTCAACACCAAATCTTGAGAAGTATTATACTTAGAGATCAAAATCTCGTAAGATATATTTCTCAATAGACTTCGATGGAATACTATTCAGTGTAAACAATATTGTCCTCAAACACAGATCCCTAATACGAGTTGAATAAGTCCATTTGATTTATTATCGATCGAACTATACAAAATATTGTTCGATACCTCCATTCTTGGACATATTATTCCTCATGGAGCGAGTTATGAAACTACTTTCATACTCTTTAGATAATATTTCAAATCATATGACTTAACTACTTACCATGATTAATTTTAAGACTTTTCTTTTCCTTGAAACGGTCTTTTAACTTTACTCTTGAACACCTTTGAACTAGTCAAAAGGTTCATACTTACACCTTATCAAATAGATATGTTGATATCTACAATGATTGTTGGTTAAGTAGTAAAGTATTAATAACCTTTCATTGCACAAGTACATATTGGTCTTTATACATCGATATGTATAAGTCCTAATTAATTCACTTGTACTTAAACCTTCATAGGTTAAAGGCGCTTATGTCATTTAACAAACATGATTCGCATATATCAATTGATTAGAAATCAAATTGAATCATGAGCTCTACATTACGTAGACTCTCATAATGTGATTTTCGTTTATGTATGTGACTAAGCGGTTATATATAACACAAAAGTCAAACACTTTATGTTAAGTCTTACGCATCCTATTTGTCATTCAAAAATTGTTTATCTATTTCAAGCAAATTCAATCAAGATGCACAAAATCATATAAACAAATCCATAATAAAAGAACTTGTCTTTTACTAAACATAATTATCCATCATCGAATATGAAATGGAGACGTTTTGAGAGGTTAGGATTAAGATATGCAACCTTCAATTCCTAAACAAACTCTTAATAAAGATGACTCTACGTATTCAATGGTAATGACTTAAACGAATAAGTCATCTCCTATACGGAGTTTACTTTACATCTCTCGAACATTCTCTTATTCTTCATTGCCAACACATTTCGTTAAATGCGAGCATATGAACTAGTATCAAGTTACTAGTGTGAATTAGAGATAGTGAGATAATTTGAACGACAAATACGCTTTAGGATTAGAATATTTCTAATCGTCACAATCATGGTACTTCGGACAACCTTTCAAATGCCTCCCATAAAACGGCAAATGAAACATCTCATGTGACACATGGTCATAAATGAGAGTCTCGAAATTTCAACTCATACCTTGGTGAAGTATTTATTGAATACTTAACCAATCATCTTTTTGCATCAACAAGTGTGCGAAAAAGGTAACATTATATCCTTTATAATTCCAAAGAGATCGTATGACAATATCAACAATCTTTGATATCGAAGATTAATATCTCTAGTTATCAATTAGCTACTTAAATCTTTCGATTTGTAAGCCAATGAAACGTTCATGTATCCTTTTATAAAAGAAGAATCTCTTTGTCAACTCATACTCTTTATACTCGATCATAAATGATGGAGTAAATATCTACTTTCTCCAAGAACACTTTCTTAAGTAAGCGAATGAGAGCATACGAGTTAAATCTAGTCCATATAAATTCTCTAATTCAAAGGTCTAGAAATTTTGAATGAGGATATTAGCCATACGCTTTATTGAATAACTTTTCGTCAAAAGTCAATCAATCATCGCATTGCTACGGTCGGGTAGTTTGAGGAAAGTTTTGGGAATTGACATACTCAAGTTTCTCTTCACTAAGATCGTGTCTTAGGAATCGGTATTACTTCTTTAAGTGAATACTTTTAGAAACGAGTTTGTTAATTTTTCAAAAATTGATCGCAACAAAATTAACAATTTTAACATCTATAACAAAATCAATTTAAGGTCATTTAGTTTATGCAATTGTTTTATTTATAACAAATAAAACTCCCACTACATTTATTTAATGTCCCAAATGTAGTAGGTTTTCCAAGATCCCTATTTTCGTTGAGATGGTGCTAGCGTCGGCGTGACACCAAAAACAACTAGATAAGGTAGGTTCTCCAACCAATCATTCCATATGATTCTTGGTTTGTGAAATATCACATGTACATCCACAAACTTTGCCCCGATGTCCAATCCGATTAGAAAACATCGTTAAGTAACCTTTCTCTATTTGCTCCTAGTAAATCCGATTTACACCCCGACACGGATGATGTAACACGATGTCCCGCGTCGGCGAGAATGCATCAATGAACGATCATACAACGTTAGAAGGGGATAGAGAGAAGGAGGACGATTTAACTTAATAATGTTTTGTTTGGGACAATCAATTAAGTGACACTTGTTTGGTGGTCATGTAAGCATACACCCATACCTAGCCTATGACAATTCATAGCAATCACAAGCAATCACATATAAGCATCTCATCCATAGTTGTGGGTTTGTATGGCTCCCGCTTGCATTAGTTTCGCCACATCGTCCATGAAGCAAAACTAATCTAATCCTTGTCCCTCCCACTAAATTCTATAAGGATCTAAATCCTATATAAAATAAAGGAACAAAAAATACATGTGAAAATATCATATTCCCATCCTAGCCTTAGGGGCATGGAAGCCACACAAGTTACATCAATAATTAATCAACAAATTAATTAATTAATGGCACCAAAGGCCGCATTACAAACATTCACACATGCATTCAATTTACAACCACAAGGCATTGAGTGATGAGCCATACTAAACCCACTATCCATCTACAAAACAAAGTTAGCACATACAAGCACTTTTTTTCCAATTAACGATTTTCAAGCATCTTTGCGTATTGTTTGCCATAAACAAATTCCGTGTACAAATTCTCAATTTTAAACAACCAACCTTGTTTAAATTCATTTAGAAAGTTCTTTCAACATCCCAAAACTGAAAGGAGATCAAACAAGGAGTTTTCTAATTATTTTCAACTAGTTTGAATACTTAGAAAAACAGTAATTTAACAAAAAACGTAACTAATGGAATCCAACAAAATCAATAGTTTTTGGTCTCCAAAAAATCTCAAATAAATTACTTAAGCTCCTTATCATAATTGTGATTACCAGTAAAAATTTTAAGAAGAGATCTTAGACCATCTGGGAAAATAAAAAAAGACAAATCTCTTACAAGTGCACGAAACACCGTTATGAGATTTTCAGCTTATCCTCTCAACCATTTGGTCTGTTAGACCACCTTATATTTAGTTTTTATATATACAATATACATAGAAAAAATAGCTTAGACTATAGACTAACAATCCATGAAAAGAAAACAACCAAGTTCAGTTCAAAAAATTCGAGTTACAAAATAAACAATCAACAAATTCTGTACTGGAACAGACTGTCGATCGAAATGTTTTAACCTAGTTGAAGGTCCAAACTTTCACGAATAATTATGAAAGTAATTTTCCTGGAATTCTAACTCAAAATAGAACAACTCCATTTAAACAGAATTTTTAAAGGAGTTCTCAGTTGGTACAGTTTATTAGAACAATCGATTTGCTCAATAAACTGGATCTGACAAGATCTTCCTTTTCATACTTGAAAAACCCACAAATTAATCCGAGTCATGCAACAATCTACATATGCTCAGAAAGAGTTTCAAGTCCTCTTTGATTCTAGCCATAGAACACTGGTACTTATATTCAAAATATAAAACTTTCAAGCCATTCAAATAGGACAGTGCGAACAGAAACTGGTTCTGCGCACCGTCGCCGTTTTATTCACAATAAATCCATACAATTTCAGAAAAATGTGAATCGAACGCCAAAGGAATCACAATCTACAGATCTACAACTTTCATGTAGATAAAAAAAACTTCCAGAGAACATATCATAGCGAAAAACGCGAAATAACACAGAAAATGTCATTTCCAGACAGCAAACAAATGCATCATCTCTACTAATCCGTTAATTAGCCAATTTCTCTTAATTAAGTGTCAAAATAGCTTGAGTACAACCTGGCTCTGATACCACTGTGAGGAAGTGTGTAATTTTCAATTTTTAGTGCTAATTACAATTTAATTAAGCAATTAAACATCACACACAACGGATCGTGCATAAAAGTCAAATTAACACAAGAGATAGGTGGAATATTGTACCTCCCGCGAAATCGTATTCGCGGAGCTCGACCAAGGCATGGGAATCGATGGCGTGCCTTCTCCACCGTCTCCACCACGTCTAGTAGCCACCCTCGAGTCCACTAAGGAGGATTAATCACGTTCTACAAGGTACGTGCTAGCATACCCAAAGAACAAGTCTAATCCTTATGGTTTTCTCTCTTGTATCAATCAACGACCTTGATTTAGTGGAGAGAAAATAGCTCAACACATGAGCAAAAGAGAGAATGAGAGGATGAAAGTGGCGGCCTCCATGGGAGGAATGAGAGGAGAGAGAAAAGCTAGGTGGAGGCTCTCATAAGTGGTCCTTATATAGAGCACAAAACCTAATTGACCTCTTGCATAATTACAACTATGTCATCCCACCTACCACCATAATGGGAAGCCACGAAATGGGCCTATATGGGCCACTTAATCCACTCAATTTAGTCTCTAATTCTATTAATTAAAGTCCCATTTATTTGCTCTTTAATTGGGCTATCTATTTGCTACCAAATAACGGCCCAATTAATTAATATAACCATTTATATTAAAATTGTGTTGAACTAAATTAATTATTAACTCATTAATAATTATTTTAGGATTAGTTAATGCATTAATTTATTTCTATATGATCCATTGACTTAATTAATTATAACGGTTCGCAACGGTATATAATTAATTAATCAATCTTATCATATTTTCACAGTACTTACTGCTGTGAATAAATAAATAATGCACTGTATGATTAATGTCCTATTTGTGTGACCCTTTGAGGATTTATGCTATGTTGGACATGGAATTAAATCGTTATTTAATTCCAATAATCATAAGCGGTATCTAGCAACATGTTATGATTCCCAATTCGCATAAATAATGTACTGCTACAATATTTAAATCCTGCATAAGAGAATAAAAGTATTTCTCTATTTTGATTCTTATGTCTCACGATATCATCGTATAATCCAAGATAGGAATGTGTCATTCTTGCAGATTATACGTTTCTTGATCTAGAGTTGATCGCTTAGTTGCGCGCATACGATCCAACTCCATAAAGGGGCCCAAACAGATATCGTCACTCACTAAGTGAATTAATGAGGGACATACGGTTTTCTTGATGATTAGCTTTTCCCCGCACAATTCAAGAGAACATAAATAAAGTCCGTATAGCAGCCCTTATTGGAAATCAGCGGTAGACAATATTTATTGAACCTATCCTCATGTGGAAAAGATAAACATCTCAAACTTAGAACCAAAATCATAACGAAATAAACAATGACACATAACACAATCCATGTGTTTATTTCGTTGGGTCAAGTCCTGTACTATGTTCCATAACATACACATATGCAATTAAGTTGGTAACTCTTTACCTATGATTTGTAGAACTTAATCATCACTTAACTTGCATACTAATCTTATATGATAATTAATGTTCCTTATTAATTATCAAGATTATGGACTGTTTAGATTTATTATTGTCATTCTAAAGAATGATCCACAGAGATCTACAATTCAGATCCTCAACCTGAATAATCTGTCAATAATAAACCTAGGAACATATGACAATATATCATCCATAACATAAACTAATATTTAAGTCATTAAATTATTGACTTCTAGGACATAACTCTAACACATATATCGCGCCAGCGGATCTCAATTTAAATTGGTACTGGCAGGAAGGGATTCACTGTGGAGAAAGTTCAACTTAGTAGGGACATATTACATTAAATTTATGAGGATTGTTTTACTGAATGTGTTTTTTTTAGCATATGCTAAAATTTATCTACAAAATTTTATGTTGCATCACGATGCCTAGAGTTGTTAGTGCATATTGGTCTCATTGATCGGAATAGTTTTAAATCGACAAATTTAATTCAACCAATCTAATTTACGTATTAAAAGTTCATAAGAAAAATAAAAAAAATTATTTGTTTTGATTTTTTTTAAAAGCACCTTATAATAGTAAGAAAATTTTAAAATAGTAAGCTTTAATAAATTCGAACAAAAATCGCCAAAAAAAAACACACCAACGAATAAGGTCATGATGCATAAAAAAAATCTATTACCATTGCTATAAATGTTGAACTTGTGGGAAAAAAATATTACATAAGCAGTATGTACTGGAATATTACCAAAAATTAATTATTTATCGACGGCACAAAGCTTAAAGATAGTTTTGTAAGTTAAAATCCTAAATTGAATAATGTAAATTAAATATTTTAATAAGTTAAAATAAGAAATTAAGTTCAGGAATGGAACCGTACAATAAATTTCACAACTATAACAATTCTTTATCTATATTCTGACAGACAAAAAGATGGAAATATATTTATTTATGTGTAACATTCCGAAAATAATATTTCAAATTTTAGGGCTGGAATCCAGGAATTGTAAGATTCTATTCTCATCACCGATAGACTCGAGTTAGCCACCTGCCTATCTATGGAGTCGGATCCTCTGGTCGTTTTTTACAAACGATCACCTGGTCGTTTTCGATATGGACCGTCTGATTTAATCTCAACGGTTAAAATTTTTTCGGGCCTATCAATCGTGGTACTAGCACGGGGCATCCATAGTCATTAAGATTAAATCAGACGGCCCAGATCTAAAACGACCAGGTGGTCTGCCGACCAGAGGATCTGGTTCCGCCTATCTATTACTCCGACGTGTCCTCTATGCATTTCGTAACCCTTTATTTATTTATTTATTTTTTATTTTTTTGAAACACTGCCCCCTGGGCAACTTATTAATAAATTAAAAGTTCATCTTACAAGCAATTACGCAATAGAACATCAAGCTATACCGAGCCCTAAACAGCAACTACTGCTACCAGCAAACATAAACCAAAAAAATGAACTGGTCTTCAATAAAAGCACAACACTACAATCAAAGAAAAACAGCAAATAGAAAAATGCTAGGTGAAATCAACTTCAAATATAACAGTATGTAACATTGTGGTTGCTGCTACCAGCAAACAGTAACCCTTTATTTAAATTCCTCCTTCTAACTCCTCTCTCTCATTTTCTTCATCATCGAATCAAAAAAAAAAAAAAGATAAAATCTATTTTTGAATATTGATTATAATCTGATTAGTTGAAACGTTTTGAGATTCTAATTCAAGGTTGCAGTTGTCTGGAAAATTATTGCGATAGCATTTTTGTCTTTCGAAATCGATCATTGTCAGTTAATTGAATTATTTTATATTTAATTTCGTAATGATTAATTTGATTAAAATTTATGTATTGGAATTTTGACTAGATGTTGAAATAAAAATGATGAATGGAATTGCGTCATGATCCCTGCTTGTAGATGTAGTGCACGAATTGGCCCATTCTGATAACGATATTCTCTGGTATGTTTGGATGGAGTGAGAATAGGGAATATAAATAGAGAAAAGTTTATTCTTTATTCAAATATCAAGGTTTTGTTAGAATATGAATAAGGGCCGGAATAAGTCCAAATTCCTTATTCCTTCGTTGTTTAGTTTTCACCCGAATAAGGAATAATGGGCTTATTCCTTATTCCTTGTGGCTCCGTTTGGATAGGTGCAGGAATAAGGAAATAGTTTCTTCCTACTCCTAAATTTATTATAAACAATCCAAATTCTTCACAAAATTACACAATTTCCAATACTTCTTCGCTTCTCTTATTCCCACACCATCCAAATGTTACCAAACACACCCAAATTCTATAAATCACGCTTAAATGTACCGACCTTTTTGTGGGCTCCGGTCGGCCTTTCCAGATGTAATGCATTCTTCCGAACATATTATGGCCCTTATGAGTTATGGGTGCGTATATGTTTTATAAATTTTCATTTACATTTGGATGATGCATTTTGATTTGCGTGTAATACGTGAAAGATCTCTACTGAAGTTTACTTGACTCAATTCATTAGTAGAGTTAATTGGGCTCAAATTGCGTGTTAATATATGGGCTTCTACTAGGCCTCTTTGAGCTATTCCCAACTTTGTCTAATTGTCTGTTCGTAAAATATATTTTTTTTAAAGAACTTTCCTGTTTCTACGTTGGCACGTTGCAATCGCTGGGGATGCCACGTGTGACTTCATGCGAAACCCCTTCCCCTACCCTCAAAAACTTCACTTCTAGACAAAATCATTTCTCAATAGAAAATATAATCTTTCCAAATACAATGAACAAGCAACCACTAGTCAAATCAGAGAACTCTGGTGATAATGTTTCCTCCAACGAAGGCGACACTGTCGGATCTTCCGTCTCTGGTGGATATGCAGCCTCTGACACCGCTCACAGCCAGGTTTTATGTTTTTGACTTATAACATTTTTTTAGGTTTCTTGTTTTCCAATTGCGTGAATCTTGATAAGGTGCTGTTTATTGTATGATCAAATTTTGTTTTAAAAAATAATGGGTCATTTTCTTTGTTGTTGGTCGGAATTTCAAATGGCTCAACCAGTGAAATACTTAGTTTTATGAGCATGCAGTTCAATAAGAGTACAATTACAATCAACCTGAAGAAAGCGTTTTTCTTTGCAATAAAAAAACACATTTGCAGCTTTCCATTCTCTATGAAAAGAGAAAACACGGAATTGAAGGAAAATTTTCTGGGGTTGTTTTATTAAGCGTCTTATATATAGTAAAGCAGGCTGTGTTGAGTGACTTATTCTCAAGTACCTTGTATCAGTCTGCTGATTCCTGATTCCTGATTAGTCTGATTGATTGAATATAAAACTTTTTTTTTCCAAGGTAAAGAAATCTGTTAATGAAATATGAACTTAGTTTTGGTACTAGTTTGACCATAGCATGATCATCTAATTAATTAGAATATATATTCCATTTTCTCATGCAGTATGGTTGATGACATTTTCTTCAGTCATAATATAAGAAATCTTAGGATTAGATTGTTTAATATAGCTTCAAAATGACCACAAGATATACTAAATTTAATTTCTGTGACTACAAAGTCTTTACCCTTCATAGAAATTAGGAGATAAATCGTTAGTTTTATCTTGTAAGTACTTTATTTTTTTTACCAATGATGTAGATGTAATATTTATAATATGTACATACTGTAGGAAGAAGTATTGACTCTTTATTGAGTTTATCTTAAAAGCTATTTTCTAACGGGGTAAAGAATATCTTTTTTTGGGAGATAAACGGATGCTTTTGTCTTCAAAATACTAATTTTGCAACTGTTGATGTAGATGTAAAAATAATATATGTTCAAGTTAAGCTATAATTTATAATTTATTTCATGAAGAGCCATTGTGGAAATCTTGAGTATCAATGCCTTTTTAATAATAATTATTGGCAATAAGATTTGGCATTTGATTTGATGATTGGACTTGGCACCTTCCCAGTTTATTTCGACATTCTAGTAAAATATATCAACAATTATAAATAAGTACCTTTCGAAAGTCGAAATAAACACAGATCACACCCAAAGAGAGAAAGAAATAGGAAAACAAAATTCTCTTGAAATTATAAGATGGAGCAGTAAAAAAAGAAGGTTATGGTGCACAATAGAGTAAAAGTTCCTAGCTGTGCCATATAAAAAGGTAGTCACGTACTTTATGATGGGAAGATGCATCTAAAACTATTTTATATTTAATCTAATTAAAAAATACCTCCCATATATATAATTCAACAGTTTTGAAGCGAATACACATATATTTGATTATGAATCAATTATCCAAAACACAAGTTGTCAGTTCATATATTGTAATAGACTAATAGTTTCTTTTCTACAAGCTGAGAAAAATATCGTGTTTGATTTTTTTTTTTCTGAACTGAAAATTAGTGTGAAATCTTTGAAGATTTTTATGAGGAATGATAATCTATATTACACTGATCCAAGAAGAAATACTGAACTTAATCATTTAGCCATATTAATGCAGGACCTGGTACAAGCTGCATTTCCAGAATTAAGAGTTTCTGATCGAGGTATAGAGGAAGATGCAGTGACAATTGGCGAGGCACTTGAGGCTGCTGCGCTTGTATTAGGTCTCATAATAAACTGCTACATGTTTTCATTTTAACAAATTGCCAATATAATATTAATAATATTCGGAATGCACGACATGACAGGAGAAAAACCCATTGATCTTGCTGATGCGGCAGCTGTGTGTGCAGCAGAGATGAGGGCAACAGGATTGGCCGGCGTTATTCCAGGTGGGGTGGGTGCAGCTGCTCTTGTGGCAGCTGAGAGCAACATGCGGAATGAAAAAGAGAGCAAAGGAAAAAAGACCACCATGTCAGATGTGTTAGGAAATGCATCAGCTGTTCTGCCGGTACACAAGGTAGTGAGGAGAGAAGATGCAGTAAGCATTAGAGCAGCAGAGGAGCAGTGTAGGCGTGCCGGGGATGGAATGGAGACGGGATATGGAGTTTCAGCTATGGTCATGGAGGCAGTGGAGCTCAATGAAGATGGAATATTTTAGATAAATTATTAATTTTAAGAAACATAAAGGGATAGAATTTTTCTCATGTACTAATGTACATAAGCTGGCAGTTGTTTTTGTTTAATGCGCAAACATCGTATGTATTGTGAAACATTGTAAGAACTTTATTTATTTATTTATTTTTGTAGGCACGAAAGTGAAATATATTAATTCAATAATCAAGAGAGGTCATGCTTCTCTATTGGCCCTTTTGCTCAGCCTGATAATTTGATGCAATGTATAGATAATTCAGGTTTGAAAGTGCACTTGAATGTCGGAATTATAATATGTGGCTAATTGGTGGATGTTAGCTGTCCACGGAAGTTTGAGAATAATGAATTGGTATTTATTCAAACGCTATATTGAAACAATATATTAAAACTGCTTTTTGGATGGGAAACAGAATATGCGTATTACCATCTGGATCTATTTCTATGCAATATTTATGGATTGAAACTGACAACATCTCGAACAAATAATTTCTCGCATCAAAGTATATCGAATTACTTGCCGTTATATAAAAATAAAATAAAATTTTGTAGACATCTCATTACATATCGGGACAGATATGTTTCAGCTAATAGGAAGAATGTGCCAGATGTATAACGACACACACGTAGATATTTAGTTGTCAGACGCATAGTGAAATCGGACGCGTATTCTCTTTACATTTTCCTTAATTAAAGTATTCTTCACATTGGAAATGGAGTCGTTAGTTCTTGTTGTTTATTGAATTGTTAGTTCATCACATTTAGTTGTCAGATGCATAATAAATTGTTAGTTGTTTAGGCCGCTGACGTAAGAAGTCTCAGGTCTTAGTGTGACCTGCTCAAACATGCTTGGACCGGTCAAAGAGACAAAGAGGCCTTGAGAGTTGCGATAATATTGCTGTGAAGGTATCTTTACCAGAATTACATTTATCTGTGGTAAAAGTGTACCTAATATGGGAGCATGTTCTGCTAATAATGCTATCCCTGTGCCTTCAGCTGGGGCCTTCATACCAAAAGCAAAAGATGTGAAACCCCATGTGCCATGCTCCTCTAAAGCAAACATCCATCAGAGAATATCACCACTTATTTATCCCAACCCAACTGCTTCCAGCAGCTTGATTCTTACTTCTCGGTTCTTACTTATAGGCCTTTTAGTTGCTTAACAAAATGTATATAAATTACTATCAACCGTAATAAAAAATAATAATTAAGCTATACAATGCAGAACATGCTAAACACTGATTCCCCAGCTAGGTTACGCACCAGTTAAAATCATAACAAGCACACAGATGTCAACGCAGGAAATTAGAGTCTGGTGCTACTCACTAAAAACAAACACAGGAACATGCACAGAAAAAAATAAAATAAAAAGCAACGAAACAAATTAAGACCATAAGATAGTTAACATGCATTAATACGTCTGAAGTTTAGTAACACAGAGTGCAGGAAATTAAATAGGATAAACTCCATCCATAATTAATTTACAATGCTCTTCTTTTAGGAAAGCAAAGATACAGCTGATCTAAATAACAGCTACTAACCATGCACCTACTGATTAATAATTAAACACAACACATACGCATCCTACCCTTGTAATCAGTCACTACAAAATGGGTCTTTTCAGATCATTAGTTCTTGTCATTTCTCGACAGCCCCTACCGGTAATATGCCTGGTGAAACCCGTAACCAGGCATCCCATTATTATACCCTCCATATGCAGGGTAACTCATAGGATGGGAAGCGTATGACATGGCAATACCTGCAGCAGCCACTTCATCAGTCGGGTATGTGTATGGGTCTCGGATAGCTTGTGGACTCCTACTGCCATACACTGCATGATAATGAGGGGCTGGGGCTGAAACCTGATAAGGGACATGAGAAGGGGATCGCACAAAATTGGGTCCCACATATGCATTGTTGGTAAGACGACCAGCCTTGGCAGGAGGCATGGGGCCACCATGGTTGGCCCGTGTACGCTTGTTTGGAGGGGCTGAGGTAGCAGTGCTGTTGGTGGCATTGGTACAAGTGCTGGTACAGCCGCCAGAGCTGGTGGTGGAACTTGCTGATGATTTCTTTTTGTCAGGTTTGGCCTTCTCAAGGCTTTCGAGACGTCTTTGGAGGTCATCCATGGGGAACTCTGCCTCAAGCTTGTGATCCTCGATGCATTTTATGGCCGCTCGGACTGCCGACTGTTCCTTACGGCAAGTGTTGCTCTAAATATAAAAGAGAACCATTGTTAGTTTCTTCAGACAACAACTTTTGTGCTTCAAATGAGAGAGTGAAAAAGACGTTAACTGTTAAAAGCCTTAAAACTATTACCCTTACTGACCCTTGAATATGTGAGATGTCTTGTATCATAAATGAAGAAGAAAGAATTACAAATTACGGTTATCTTCTTTAACACGAAAGACTTATCGCTTCCAATTGTTTTGGTTGCAAAGACATGCCATTTTTTTTTATTTAACTATAGATAGTGAAGAGAAAAAAAATTTCTACTTCACAACTGTCAGAGAAGCACCTAGTAATAATTCTATTTATAGTAAAACAGAAATAAAACTACCATATGCAAAAAAATTCCTACTTCACAACTTTGAAAGAAGAACTAGATAGTATACGCCTTACAGCAGAATTAAGGTGTAACATGTTGAACAGAAATTATAAATTATGCAGCTTTACATACCCCCGTCTGGCCATGGTTATCCGCAACAAAAGTGGAGCTTTTCATTGATTCATCTAGGTATGATTTCAGAAGAGGGACTGGAGGGTACTTATCCTGAAGTCCAGCCTCATATGCAAAATTTACTGCGTCAACATGCTGACCCTTAGCAATGAGCTCCTCAATTATATCTAGAAATCAATTTCAGTTTCCAGATTAGTTCTCTTAAATAAGTATATCAATTTGAGCCCTACTTAAAACTACAAGAAAAGATAAGAAGTTAATGCTACTTCAAGTTCTTTGGCAATAACAAGCATATATGACTTTTAATTATCGCAAGTTATTACAACTAGTCCAATCTTGTGGACTTCATTAGCAAATAGCAATGCTTTAACAGCACGAGCTTCCAAAAAAGAGTTTCATTGATTTATTTGCTAATAAAACAGAGAACATAAAATATCATTAGGAAAAATGTAAGCAAACAAAACCCATACCATCCATCTCATCCTCGAGGCCAACTGCAAGAGCTAGCTTGGGCATCTGCCGCCTCCGTGAAAAACTCACGACAATTTTCCTGTACAACCCTTTCTCTTCCCTCGATACAATGCCAAAGGTCACAACTAGCTGTAAGAAGGCATGTGCATCAGCCGGCTTAGACCCCTCAACCCCACCACGTGTCTCAAGGCCTTCCTTCCATGCATTGGCCATAGCTCTTGCCTTGTTCCGCATGCTTCGAGGAACCAGTGGCCTGGCAGACCCAAGCTCAGGATCAGACACTACTGGCTCGAGGGACTCAAGAACCAGTACACATGCCCATGCCACATCATTGGGCGTCTTCACCTGTAATGCAGATTTAAGTTTATTATGCATACTTTAGGACTAATGGTTGCTATTGTGTTAATTGGTGGGGGTAAATATTGGGTAGGAAGATAATACACATCTGTGCAACCATTACAGACCATAATAATTCCAATTTCCCACAGGAGACAGAAGACGAGGTTTGCCAGAATTGGAGAATTTCAAACATAATTGAACTTTATTTTAAACAAAGAGAACATATGCAACAGTATTAAACCAATGCAAAATTATCTTCCAAAAAGGGAAAAATTAATTCACCACAACCATATAACTAAATCAAGCATCTAACGGTACTGGTCATTTCTTTACTAGTGGCATAATTAGTACTAAATATGGCATTAATTTCATCAGTTAGTTTCATTAAGGCCCTGATCGGAAACACAAACAAGCACGAAAAGAAAAGAAAAGAAAAGAAAAGAGAAGAAAAGAAAAGAAAAGAAATCTGACGCGAAATCGTTTCCGGCGATCGGCGGTGGTCGGAGGAAATCGCGAGAGTTCAATCGCTCACCGGAGAAAGAGAAGATCCAACGGCCGAAACGAATTCTCGCCAAATTTCTGGGTTTATGAGCGGAATTCACGGAGCCAAAATTTTCTCGCCGACTCTCGTGAAATGAACTCTCGCACACCTCCTTCCTCGGTTCCGATCAGAAGATTTGGGAAAGAGAAAATTCCATTTCCGATTCTCACGCTAAATTTATGGTTTCCGATCACAGCCTAAGTCAGGTGTCTAAAAGTGCTTGACCATGAATTTTAGCTAGAGAGGCCATAAGCTACTTCTCTCACTAATCAGCAGTTCAATTATTAAGATAACTGTAAAATAAAATAAACAAATCATTTCTCACATTACCTCTCTTTTATCCACAGGGAAGATAACACACATGGCATCCACAACAAATCTCGCCGGATCAACGCACTTCTCAAGCGCCAAAGGAACTTCAAGACGGAGCAAATCTGTCTCCTTGCGCTTAGACAGCACCAGATCCAAAAACCCACTCGAATCCATCTTAGCACACAACGCCTTCAGTTTTTCTGCTAGATCAGCCGCGTCAGAGCCCTGATCAGACTCAACCACCTCAATCGAAGCTCTACGGCGCTTCTCCACGGCCGAGATCGCGACATTAACAGAGGAATCGATCGAGTCTTCACGACGACGCAGTGTGTCGAGTGCTCGCTTGGTGCGTACCTCGAGGAATCGGCGCTTAGTCTTCAAAGACTCGGATTTGTTGTCAAGGCCTTTCTCGAGAGACGTGAAGTGGTCGGAGAGTTCCTTCCAGAGAAGAGTGCATGTGTTGATCAGTTCCCGTTGTTTCTCTAGCGCTTCAAAGCTCGCCTGAACCGCCGAGCTCGAAAGAGCTGAGGCCATGGCGGCAGAGATGGAGGGATAAAGGTTGATATCGAAGAGGCGAAACCCTAACCCTAGCTGTGAAGAGAAAGGGAAAGTAAGAGAGAGAGAGAGAGAGATAAAGAAGTGAAGAGAGAGAAAAGTGACGAGATAAAGGTAGAGAAAGAAGGTGGACTGAGATATTTTTTCTCGCTGGACCACAAACACCACGTCAGACATGTACTTAGTTCTCTGATCTGTGGGGTCAACTATATAACTGGGCCACCTGTCAGATTATAAAATAGGCGAATGAAGTAGAGAGCTATTGGTGTAAGGAGCTAATTAATGCGTCGAGAAATGTTTACGGGAAAGTGGAGGCAACGAATGGCGGGAAGCCGCGTGGTTGTCGCGACTCGCGAGTCGTTACTCGTTATAATGACAACGTTAAAGATCTCCCGTTGCACGCGCGCACCGTTAGATCTGTAGGTCGAGCCTATGATCGCACGCGCACGAATTTTGACGAGAAGAAATCCGTTCGATCTTGAAAGGTGTACCGGATTTGAGGCCAGAGTTGCACACTGTAAAGTGGAAAGGGGCACTTTGGGCAAGTATAGCCGTATAGGCGGTAATAAAATAATAAATCCAATAATAAAATATGGTTGTGTCGGGCAAGAAATATATATATTTTTTAAATGGATTGTATCTTGTAAGGCCCGCATCCATCGGCCTGGATACAAATTGGAGTGGGAGGAGGGATGTTTCCAACAGTCAGGATGTAAATTGATGGGTTCACTCTTCATCTCAGCCGTTTATTTTTACTTCAACTGCACGGGATCGCCTTTAAAATTGCGCGGTCGTCGCTTTTGCATACTGACATATCTACTTTGTAATTGTCATCTATGTTTAATTGCATCAAATAGAGTCAATTGAATATTTAATGGGTGCGTTTGGATCGTTGGAAGAAAGAAGAAGAAGAAGGAAGAAGAAGAAAAAAAATTATAAACAATCCAAACTCTTCACAAAGTTACACACTTTTCAATACTTCTTCCCTTCTTCCCACACCTATCCAAACGCATCCAATAACTATGCAACATTCTATGCAACTAACACTAATTAATATATAAAATAAATTGTAAATATTAGGATACATCCTAGAAAATTTATACACGGATTCATCTCACCCGTCTCGTGTGATCCACACATTTACTCATATTGTCTTTTCTTTTTATGATAAATTGGAGTTAATTTTTTCTAATTTTATTTTTAAATTAAATATTTATAAAGGATCCTAGCCGGGCTTCAAACCCACTTACTCATATTTGTCATAAGAGGATTTGAATTTCATTTTTTTTATTGTACGATCATATTTTCTCTAGTAATCAAATTATTTTTTTTTATCAAATGATTGCAAATCGTTGTATCACACGACTTCAATTAGCATGATAAACTGCAACCTATACAATTTTATTTGACATTTTTTACATTGAGACCATGTTAAGTTTATTAATCACTGGAAACATTGAAGAATCGTGACCATATAAGTAACCATTAGATTTTTTTTTTTAACATAATTGAGCCCAAAAAAAATGTATATACACTCAGTTTCAAATTTGTGAGATATCCTTACATCTCAATTATTTTCATCAAATCTTTGCAAGCAAAAGTTTAATTTGAATAAAATTCATGACCATATTAAATAAACATTAGATTTTTTTTAATTGAACCCAAATTATATAAAAAGTAAAAACAATATAAAATAAATATACAATAAATTACAATGAATCAATACTAAATTTTATTATCTTTTGAACATGTATCTTATCTCCAGAAGAAAGTTTAAAAAAATATAAATATCGCCATAGCATACGTAAATCTAAATTACAAGCTCCAAAAAAAAAATAATATCAAACGAAGGATTGAAGCAGCAAATAATTTTTGATAAAATATTTTTAATGAAGTATATTATGCGTAGGAATCGGTCTGTCAGATTGAACCAGAAATGAATAAATAATAACTGATCAAATTAACTAATTTGTTAAGAATAAATGTTAGCAGAAGATAGTCAAAGATTCCACCATATATGCATCGGAAATTAATAAGAAAACTTGAACAAAATGACCGAAGACGGAAGACCTCTTCTTTTGAATTTCTCGATAGAACGATAAAAAAGTAGAATGTATATTGGAAATTTTATCGTAAATAAATACAAGTTACGAATTAGTAATCATTAATTTGTTATACTTCTTTTTTTATATAAAAATATCTATCCTTTTCGTCATACAAAATACTTGTCAAAGACATCCGCTTGAAAAATATAACGGGTCTATTCATAGACAATCAAGATTTTTGTTCACCTTTAATTTTAATAAATTATTTTGGTTTTTTTTTAAGTTTAATAAATTCAATACATCAGCACAAGATTTCTTCAGGCTTGATTATTTATAAGATTTTTTTTTACATTTAAATGAGCTCGAAAAGGTATATTGATATGGATTGATTAGAAACGACAAGTTAATTTATTAGGAAGTACTCTTTCTCATAATTTCCGAACCTTACAAAAGGGAAATTGCAGAGATTAGATTTCATAATTATAAGAGAAATTAATGCTACACGATAAACATCAGAACTTAAATTGCTCGATTTGTTTCCCTGTAAACATTCAGTAACAACCTTCTCCCACACCTGAACTTGTCTACTATTACTCTTTCGCTGTTCCCTGCAGAAAATACGAGTGGCAAATCTACAATTAGAGCTACAATTATGCCTAGAATCAGCATACAGAAAAAAACAAAGATATTCCAAATATATAAAACAAATTAGTTCAATACCAATATCCCAAGCGAATGGTTGACAACAATGATTGAGCCGTCCTATGTGTATAGAAAGGATTGCTTTATAAAAAGAATAAAATATAACTGAATTATATTGTGGGAAATGAAATTATTTAAATTTGAAAATATGAAAGGGCAGATTTCGAATGTTTAGCCGATTATTGAACACTAAAAGTCGAACTCCAGTAGCCTGTCTAATATATATTGCAAAATACAAATCTGGATTCTGCGTTGAACAACCCATTAGATTTTGAAAATAAGCATACCATCTTAATCTCTATGGTTTAATTGATTTTTTGAAGGTTCTCTATGGTCTAATAATTTAAAATTATGACATAATTTTTTACGACAAAATTTTAAAGAAGAAATTCTACTAAAGGCTGAATTCAATTGAAACCTTATAAGTTGAGGTGACGTGTCTGAATGGATATACTTTTCGGAAAGTCCAACATACCATTGAGTTCCATAGATATAAACAAGGTAGAAATGGAAGAATTCGATGTACAGAATAAGACTTGTCGGCCAATAGAGAAGTGATACATTAGTCCGAGTTTATTTCTCTGTTTTGTAATTTTATGTTTCTTTTGATCTTCTGACTTCTTCTTTTTGCTATTGTTGTTCTTGTTCCTCAAATCGTGAGTCCCCTCTAATGCCATAGCCATATAAATGGTGGGTCCTATTAATAATGTAATGTTTGAAGACATTCAGAATTGTCTAACAACTATAATGTTGTCGTATAGTCGTATTTGCTTTTTCAGGCTGATTACTGTATGATCGAAATTCTAAACCAAATAATTTCTGTTTTCTTCTTTCTCATAAGTCATAACCCAGCCCAGAAGGCCCAAAACTACAAACAAAAGCCCAAAAAGAAAATATCATTATCAAGTTGGAATCCAAGATGTTCTAATTCTGTTCCCTGGTCAGAAAATTCAGTCACAGTCTCACAGATGCTCTTCTCTGAACCAAACCGAAGAGCGACTGTCAGAGAAAAGAGGAGAGAGAGAGAGAGAATCGGAGATGCGCAGTGCTCCATTCACAGTCTCAGTCTCATCTTCCCTTCCCTACCTCCGACCCTTTCTCTCTCCTCGCACCACTATCCCAAACCCCAACCTCAGCTTTCGCCAGAGCTACACGACTCGCTCCGATCAACCACCGATCTCATGCGGCGCGACCCAAACAAGCACGAACCTCCTCCCTTCTCTCTCGCCTGAGATCGTGGTGCGAGAGGCGCGATTCGATGATGCGTGGGAAGTGGCCGATACGCACTGTAGCTCCTTCTACCCCAACTACACTTTCCCTATTGATCTCTTGCTTAGGTTGAATCGGTTTGTTGGGATGGTGTTGGGTTTCTCCGCCCCACCCGGGTGCATGGCGTCGTGCCTTGTTGCTGTCAGATGCCATGAGCTCAGATTTTGGGGTCTTGATGCAGTGTTTGGGTTTAATCGAGGTTATGTGGCTGGGGTTCTCACCATTGATACTCTCGCCGAGTTTCTTCCTCGCAAGGGACCTTTCAAACATAGAAGGTAAATTCAAATTCTGTTGGTTTTTCTGTCTATGTTAGTTGCCTCAATTTTCTCTTCAAAGAATACTCGAGGAAAGAAAAAGGACTGTTAAGCAAGTACATCATCACTTGTTATCCATCCATTTTGTTATATGCTTAATGGTGGAGTGAATTTTGTGTGTCAAATAAATATGTTCAAGAAAAAGGACTGTTAAGCAAGTACATTAAAAATTTGTAACCATTTAGAAGGCTATGTAAAGGGATGTGATCTGAATGACTAATTGGACAGATATATGAAGCCTGTCCTTGAATTTGACAAAAAGGAAACATATTTTAACATTAATTTGGTTTTCAAATGTTAAGTTTTCTATAATTGCACTATTTAAATTCTTCAGTATCTGGATCACTGAAAATGTGATTTAACTATTACTATTTGTTAATTGTTGAGTGTTTTGTGATGAGAGTACAAACAAAAGCCTTCATTACAAGCAAAGTACTTCATCATTCTTGATTAATTCTTCATTTGTTTTGGTTCTCTGCTTTTACTAGTATAATGCATCTTATTGGATAGCTTCTTAAGCTTGTCAACCTAGGCTGTTGTCAATTTGTGGTTGGTATTCAGGATAGACTTGTTTAGTTTTGGGTCCAATCATGATGTATGAGGGGTTTCATCTATCACAACTGTTCTCGATTTTTAAGCTTCAACTAATTAATTCAAACTGCTCAATGTAATCTTAATGTTGAAATTTTGTTAGAAACCTAAATTTTACATTTTTTTTTCAAATTCTTTTACTATTTGTTTGAATTTTATATATGTTAATTTAGATCTGCTTCTGTCTGTAGATTGGGTGGGTTGGAGTGGGTTTGTGCTTGTGGTCATTTTAGGCAATGAGTTAATGGGTTACTCAGATTTCGGCCTAACTTTCTCTCTTTCTAAGGTTTGAGTCTGGTTGGCTTGCACCAGATATTGGTTTTCTGTTAATCGGGTTATTGATTGGTGTAAACTTTTATGTTTTATTTATTTTTCTTTTGCCTTATCATAGCATCTCATCTCAGAACATGTGTATGCCCAAAAGTCAAACCGAGTCCCACATTGATTTGCTCTGTTGATACCAATGCTAGTGTAGTGTCATTTAAAAGTTGGTGCTACTATCTGTCAGAGCTTCAAGTTAAATATCTAATATATGTAATCCGATTTAAATAACAGGAAAGGGATAGCTTATATATCAAATGTCGCAGTTAGGGAAGGGGATAGCGAAAACACTGGTGGCAGGAGCAGAATCGCTTGCTCGTAGCTGGGGCTGTCGCTCCATAGCATTGCATTGTGACTCGGAAAATATTGCAGCAGTAAGACTGTACAAAAGCCAAGGTTTTAGGTGCATCCGGGTTCCAGAAAATGCACAGTGGCCTGAACCTCGGTCCATACCTGGGACCCATTTTAACTTCATGATGAAGCTTCTATAATAGGTCAGAGATGGGGTTGACTGTTGAGTGTTTGTAATAATTATGTATGTATAAGTAAGGCCAGTTGTTAGTATGGTGCTCATCTTTCTTGTTTTGAATGCGAGAGGATAGATTTAAATGTAAAAATACGTCCATTCATTTTTTTTCCCATTCAAATTGGCAGAAAAACATTTCCTTGCATCGCCTTGAAAGTAAATAGATTGATTATATCTGACAATTTACCTTAGGTCCTTACCTCTGAATAGATAGTTCAAAAATTTTTAGACCTTAGGTCCTATTTCTGGAAGATCGTACTAAAATTCAAATCATCACACCGATCCTTCGAAAGGCTTGTGGTGGAGAAGGGACTAGAAGAGTTAGATTTTGAAAAAGGGACTAGAAGAGTTAGATTTTGAAAGGATCGGATTTAATTTTTTTTTCTAAAGACAAATCTTTAAGAGTTAGATTTTGAAAGGTCATGTCTGATCTAGTTCTTCGATCATAGTGACCAGTTAATCATAGTGAGATGGTAAATGTTGATATTACTTTAGGACTAAGATCTACGTAGGGGTGAAAGTGATGACTGTTTTAGTCGTTCTTTCATTTCATTTCGTCCAAAATGAAATAAAACGGTTAAAGAATTTGGTTGCGTTTAAAAAACGAAATGGTTAACGAAAGTTTTAACTGTTTCATCTATGTGTATTTTCGTGATTTTGATCGTTTCGTTCAAAATGAAATGGTTAGTGGAATTGGTAGTCAATTTTGTGTCTAAAACAAAATGGTTAACACAACACTCTATTTTTATGGTCGTTTTAGTCGTTATGCATCCCTAGACCTAGGACTTGGATTTTCAAAGGACAAGTCTCCTCATCCAGAAAACAATTTTGTCTAACCTAGCCCATCTTAACTTCATTCCTCACCACGATCCGATTCGGTTCATATACCAAATACTTTGAGCCCGGACTTTTGAAATCCAACTCGACTCTTCTTTTTCACTGCCTCTAAACATCCTTTGCATGTATTGGCTTGATATTCATTTTCTTTTTAAAACAAAAGAGGGAAGTTTCTTCCCCCCTTAGTATTTTTCAAAATAAAAAATATATGTGAGAATTGAATCTCTGACTTATTGGGGCTAGTCAATACTCTTATAACTAAACTACCATTATATATCGATTTAACATGTAATCCAGTAGGCAAGCCATAATAAGCAACAGGAGTTGAGTGATGCAGGGCATCCCACTCTTCCAAAAAGGTGAAAATAAGCAACAGGAGTTGTTTGATTTCCTTTCTAGTTTTCTTTATTGTTTTTTTAGATAGGCTAAAATAAGCCACGACTGACGAATGGAAGCTGCGATTATATCTCAACTTTTGAGGTTCTAATGGCTAATCAGAACCGTTCAATGTGTTCTCCATATTGAAACCTTATTGCAGATCAAATTATATATATTTTTTATTTTTTTGAGATTTTTAAAAATCATAGTTATTGAATGGTCCAGAATTGTTTAGATTAAGAATTTTGTAAAATACCAAACAAATACTAAAAAATTTCATAAAAATATAAAATTTTGTCTCCAATGAGATTTCAAGATGGACAACACATTGAACGGTTCGGATCGATTGTTAAAATCTCGAAAGTTGAGATTTGATCGTAGTTGACGATCTCATCCGTCAGTCGCGACTGATTTTAGCCTCTCTCTCTCTGTTTTTTTTTTTTAGTTTTATGTACTAGGTCTTTCTTCTTTTATTTTTATCTTAGGTTAATCCTAATAACCTACTTTATTTTTTCTTCTTTTATCCCTCCTTGTAACATTCTTTTAAATTGTTAAAATTTTTTATGCTTAACCGCTTGCTTTCTTAAAAAAAAAATATAAAAAAAATAAATGTATAGCAGACAATGTTCAGACGACATGACAAACATAAATGTTTGTCAAACTGTAGAAGAAATCGTTCTCGATTGATTTCTGCTGTGATATTATTACTCATGATTTCTACCCACTAATTAGATTCGAATCGTTTATTTAAATTCTGTTAAGGGGGCCAACCATCTTAAGGATAATTATAAATTAGACCCAGCCAAAAACAAATCTATAGCAAAGTATGGTCTGGATACTAGCTTTTTTGCCCTCATGGATTTAAATCAGCTCCCAGTAAATTAAGATGTGATGGTGCGCTTTTCCTGATTAAAGTTGCCACACAACATGAGATAACTTTTAGGGCCTAGATTAAATCATTCAGGAAATACAAATTTAGGACGGGTGCAGTTGTCTTTTTCTTTTTGAGCTTGTTAGCCATTAGCCATGTAAGTGCTTTAACGATTTTAGAATGTGGCAATAATCAAAATTTTAGATTACCTTTATCCATCGTTAATCAAAATCGAGCATTAAGTGGATGAACTTGAAATTCGCAAATCTAGCATATTTCCTTCTTGTCTCCTGCAAACTGCAAAGATACCTTCGTTACAACTTCTTGTAACTCGATAGTAAAGTCGGAAAATGACAATCCAGACCTGTTTTTCTTTTCTCTCCATATATTTTCTCTCTCTTGTTCTCTTCTAATTAGATAACTGAGAAAGTAGCATAACTCCTCTATACTCCATCATAATAGGGACTTAAATAGGGGTTCTAATATATCACTCAGAGGACGTGTATAGTGAATTAGAACAAAGATGCAATGATCAGATCGTTCTGTCTAGATTCAGTATCCCAACCGTTTGACACTTAAGTGACAACAAAATGTTCCAATGGTAGCGACCCATTTGAATAAAGTAGATTGTGAATAACAAATTGTAAATTTTACAGTACAAAATTCAAAACGTTAATAAGCAACATTATAGAACAATAAAGCCGCAAAAATGATAAATCGTTCCGAGTATGGGAACACTTTAATTTTGAATGTTAATAATGGTTCTCATCAATGTTAATGCTGGTTTTCTATTTTCTCCAAGGGATTAAAATATTTAATTTATATACATCTTCTAATGATAAATGGTTTTATATTCTATCAAAAAATGATTCACTTTATTTAAGGGAATCAAGATAAGTTATCAATTATTATTTTTTTTTATAAAAAGGATATATGACTCCTTGGAATGGTACAAAGTTCAACAAGGAAAAAAAAATTCAAATTAAGAAACAATTTATGAGCGGAACTAATAAGTGAATTAAAGTCAAAATCTATAATGTTTTATGATAAAAAAAATAAAAATACAAACAGTATGTCAAACTAATAAGAAAAATTTTAAACAAGGAATATTATGATAAATTGTTTATGCGGACTATGAACTTATCAACGTACGGATGTAAGCATGTAATTATTTAAACCGATCCAGGTGGGCAATCAAACTTTACTCAATCCAACTGAGTTTCGGCCACCCGTTCAATCGCTCCAACAAGGGTTGATTTTCGCTAGTAATGAAAAGTTAAAAGTTTCGGATACCCGTTGGCCCGAACAGAGGCTAGATTTTCGCTAGTATGAAAAAGCTAAGTGATATAATATATACAAATTGTTTCTAACAATTTCGTGTTATTTTTTACTCTTTTTTCTTTACTGTACACACTACACAAAGAAGTGACTTTCTGCAGTTTGTTGTGATTATTGCAATTCGAACAAATGCAAAACCAAGCGAAGAACTCTTGAAATATTTCATTTTATGCGTACCTACTTAAACAAAAACACATGGTCCTGATAGAACAAAGTAATGGATACATATATAATCCGGGGCTATAAAGATGGAAATCTTATCATTAAACTTTATATAAAGCCATAATCATAATGAATCATTCCATTGTTCCGTAAGAAACTAAGAAAGGGCAAAAATTGTACTAATTAGTATAAAATATTACCATTTCAAACGTAATGATTCAACGACCTGGATAATATTCCTCTAGGCTGAAATCAAGGATGAACTTTTTTTCTTTGATCCTTGGACGAATAATTACGGTCATATAGTGGGCATTATTTAAATCCTTACTATTATTTGTTTTATCTTGATCTCGCTTACTCAAGTTAATGGGGAGAGAACTAATTTTTCGAAGTACGGTATTCAGACATTTTCATTAATAAAAACAAACAATACAAGGTATAAAAAAGAAAAACCGATATATGGGCTCTATTTGGATGGTGTGGGAATAAGAGCAATAAGGAAGAAGTGAGAAGAAGTATTGGAAAATGTGTAATTTTATGAAGAATTTGGATTGTTTATAATAAATTTATTCTCTTATTCTCTTATTCCCTTACTCCCACACCTCATCCAAACGGAGCCATGGTTCAAACTATCTGACCTAATCGATCGGTACAAACGGATTCCTTCAAACCAAGCAGAAAACTAATTGAAGTTATAATCTAACAAACCTATATATTATTTCTAGCAATCTATAACTTAAATTAATGAAATTAATACAATAAAGAAAAAAGAATAACATTGGGTAACGTGAGTACTAGTATATATGCTTTAATTATCAAGGCTGTATCCTTTAGATAAATGGAAAAATTAGATATAACCCCCTTAATTCTTCTTCAATTAGATATAATTCCCTGAAAACTTTAAAATTGGACATAACCCTCTGTAATCATGGTGTATTTGGATATAACCCTTTTTATTAGTTTTAAATAATTTTTTCAGAAAAAAATTAATCCCATAAAAATATAACCAATATGCCCTCCCTATTAGAAAGGATTCTTCTTCTTCTTCTTCTTCTTCTTCTTCTTCTTCTTCTTCTTCTTTTAATTTAACGATGCCTCTTCTCTACCAAACGAAAATTGAAATTAGCATAAAATTCTAAAGCAGTAAAAGTTAAAATTGAAGCTACTTGAAGCAAAACCCCCAGGTTTGACGGGGCTTCAATATTTAACAAGTTTGAAAAACCTTTTGCACATTCTAAGAGGAACGGGAGGAGAATATTTCGTGATTTACATTTTCAAATATTAGTTAATTTTATGACTTACTAGCATTTTACTTATCTTTTTTCTTTTTTTGTCTTATTCGTTTCGGTACATGATTAAATAAAAGTGGTAAAGTTTAGATTGTCTTCATTGCATTGATTTAGCATTTCGACAAATTCAGAAAGATTCAAAATTAGAATGAAGAAGATGAATCGTTACTAGAAGGAAGGGCATATGGGTCATATTTTAATAGAATTAAAAATTTTCTTTGAAAAATATATTAAAACTAACAAAAAGGGATTATATCTATATACACCATGATTAGAGAGGGTTATGTCTAATTATGAAGTTTTTAGGGGTTATATCTAATTGAAGAAGAATTGAGGGGATTTTATCTAATTTTCCCTAGATAAATTTAGAAATAGTATTTAGCATGTGATTTCTAAAGCAATCAGTGCGCATATGCACGATGCACAATATTCAGTTATACAGAGGCAGACAAAAAGTGAACATTGTCTGTTGACAGCTGCTGCCAGCATTCTCAAAAAAAAAAAAAAAAAAAAAAAAAAAGAGAAAGTAAACATTGATTCCAATAATCAGTATTGTGTAGCAGTAGTAAATCGACACCGAATTTTTGCCACTTGTGCCGATTATTTTGAGAATATGGTTTTTTTTTTTTCAATTGCGACAAATATAATTGTAATATACTAAAATGTAGACTTATTGAGTTTTGTTTTTTATTTTTAGGGGAAAAAACCGTACTAGTTATTCTAATATGCCAAATCCTTTGAGAAATCAGTGTCGACTATACAATACTAATTCCCATTAAAAAGTAACATAGAATGTTTATTTTGAGCAGTGTCCATTTTTTTCTTCGAAAGCTGACACCAGATATTCTAAAGTGCTGATTTATCAAGATAATTAGTGTTGGTTTTTTTTATTTTATAGTAACCGACACAAATTTTGGTTATGTGCAATTTTTTGAGATTTCAATATCAGTTTTTTTAGAAAGAACCGTCACTGCGGGTTGCTCTAATGCTTCGATTGTTTTGAGTTTAGGCACAAAAACAAGGATGACCAAAACAATGTGACATACCGCGAAAACAATTTAATGTAGTTAAATAAGCTGCCACGGACACTAAGTAGGGTACCGTAAATGATCAAATTTAGACTAACGTCAATCAACAGTCAAATCCAAATTTATTAAATAAGTAACTGCTAACCATAAAATGACATTATTCATCTCATTGTATTTTATTTGCTTCAGGTTTTAAGTCATGAATTTGTTTAATTATAGTCATGAACACGGAACATTCTAATTATGCAGATATGAATAGTTTAGTATTCTAGCTAATTACCAAAACTAATATATAATATATGAAACTTTATACTCGATTAAATGCTATAAAACATGAAAGTATTATAATAAATCTATCATAGTTAACAATATTCATTTATTTTTTTATTTCTTGATCGAGTATCAAATAAACTCTAAAATTTACAAAACTTATATGAAAACACATCGCAAGTTAAACTAAATAAGATCAACAGTTTAGATTTAACGTTTGAATTTTGAAATTTCAAAAAATAATTTAATGACAAACTGTTGATATTCGAGAGCAATCATAATGTTAATACACGAAGCTCCTCTCTATATATACACCTCCTTCAGCAGCCATTTTGCTTCATCCACAGCTAAAATTCAGTCCCATGGACAACGGACAATCATCCTTAACCACAAAAAATGCCGAGTCTGAAATCGGCACGAGTTCTGACTGTGCTAACTTGCATGCTGATGAGGTCCTCCTCAAAACCAGTCATTCTCATGCTGATCGTAACCAAATGGGAGAAGGTATTATTCCAGAGATAAAACCTTTCCATGTGGGAGAAGAAGCTCAAACAGACATTTCTTCTAAACGCCCACTCATGCGTGAGGATCTTCTCAAAGCAGCAACCAATGGTGACCGGAAAACTTTAACCCAACTTCTTGGGTTAGATGGAGGTGAGATCCCTGATTCTGCGCATGTTACTATTGACGGTGAGGTTTCCAACAACGCCCTCCAAAGTGCTACGGCAATGGGGAACACTGTTCTCCACATACTTGCTAGTAACGGTTTCGCTGAGCTCGCACTAAAGATCTATGAGAAGGACAAATTCCTGTTGGAGGTTTGCAACATGAAACAGGAGACACCCCTGCACCGTGCTGCACGATTTGGATATACCGATGTAATAACGAAAATATTTGATAAAGCTCGTGCTAAGGAGCACGATTTGAAGAACACGCTGAGGAAGAAGAACAGCCATGAGGAAACAGCATTGCATGAAGCTGCCAGGTATGGTCATGTGTCCGTCGTTGAGGTTTTAATGAAATACGATCCAGAATTGGCCGGTGAGGTCAACAAAAATGGCGAGTCTCCATTATACCTGGCAACAGCTGAAGGGCATGTTCGTGTGGTTCGGTCGATCGTGCAGCATTTACTTGATAGGAAAATCACTTTGACTCCCAAGTACTACTCTGGACCAAACAAAGCAACCGCACTGCATGCTGCTGTGCTTAGAAATTACGATGGTAATTAATATGTTCTTTTTTTAGTGTTCTATCTCAACATGAATTTGTCATTAGTAATTAATATAATTTGCTAACAAGTACCAACATTATATCCTCAGGGTTGGAAGAGTACATAAGAAGTGCATTTCTTGTCCTCAGACCTTGGAAGTTGTTCAAATTGATGCTAAGAAAAAAAATCAAATGTAAGCAATGTGTACATATATCTATTTTTTTTCAACAAATGTGTAAGCTATTTTAGAATTTAATTAGAATGGCACGACATTGTTTATTATTGTAATGACTAATGATTATATATTTTTTAAGAAAAATTGGTAACATACCCTTCAAATCTTTGAAGTTGAATATTTATCGCTCAAATCTTAATAAATAGGGATATATAACTTTTTCAGTTATTTTGATAATTTTTTAATATTAAAATCTATTTTTTTTTATCTTTTGACCAATTTTGCTTTTTTTTTTTAAAAAAAAAATATTAATTACCCCAGGTTATTCATCTTTAGTGTACACACATTATTTTTTGCTAACTTTCAACAAAAAAAAAAGATTCAATAGCCAAATACACTGTTGGCAATAGTCAATTATTATGTATTATGTAATATTCAATTGTGTATTAAGTTTATATTTTTGAGATTATAAGAAAAAGCTATGTCCAAGATCAAAACAACAATTATACATTTCATAGTTTGTTATATTAATCTACAACTTTTATAATGATTAGAAAATAAATGTCGAAGTTTAAATTAATTAGTGTACATTTTTAATATGTTTTCATTTCGCAATTAATAAATTTAGAAATGTTTCACAGACTACAGTCAATATATCAATTTTCTTAGTAAACTTATTTAATTCCCAAAATATTTATTGACACTTGTAGTGTCGGAAGTAATGAAAGATGTCAAACAGCTTTTCATGGTGCTACAACGACAAGAAACTATTGGAATTGGTAAGCAATGTTTATATATTATTTTAATATGACCACATGGTAATTAAATTTCGTACAACTTTGTTTTCGTTTTCGTTTTCCAATGAATAGAAAGTTATGTTTTTGTGACTTTTGTTTTCATTTCTAAATTAGACACACTACAAAGCTAAAGGATAGTAGACAATTATGAAAATCTCGCAAGTGGCCTTATGTATAAATTATAAAACTATATTACGAAATAATATGTAACGCATAGCAGGTTGTTGTTACGTACCAAACAGTTTATCCTGTTGGTGAGGTAAAGGAAGTCTTTGAAATTAATAATACCGTTTTTTCAAGAAACTAATATCGCTACCTATTTTTCTTCCACGTGCGTTATGGTTATAAATTAAATTATAATAAATTGTAGCCCTAACCCAAATAGTCTTGGGACCATTCTGCAACACAAAATGGCACGAGAGGTATTGTTTATTAAACTTTTATAATTATTTTTCTTTAAATATTGTTAAATGAGTAATGCTATAACTAAACACGATGCAAGACTCAACTATTTTTTAAAAAACTCCTTTTTCCGTTTTATCGCCGTTTTATCAAGATTTTTTTTCACACCACACAACTGTTTTATCTATTATATCACCTTTTTTTCGTTTTATCACCGATAAACGCTAAATCACCACCTAACCGCTAAACCGCACAAATCACATTTTAAAACCTTGATGCAATGAGATTATTTTGGAGACCAAATTTTAAATATTTGATATTTTAACTATTTTTTAGATTATAAAAATTAGAGGCAAGGTCAAGAACTAATTAGATTGAGATTTTCGAAAAAAAAAATTAAGACAATTTAAAAAAATATAAATTTAAACTCCAAGAAATTTTCATTATAGAGAACAAATTAAGCGGTTTAGATTAACATTATAATCTGAAAAATTGAGATTCGACTACATTTGACAAAAACTTCTATATGAAAGTTTTAAAAATTTATTGGCTATATATTAGTCCTTTGAATCTTTCGAAATCAACAACTCTTCAACTTCAACAATTGTCCTCAAAAGTTTTAAAATGTGATTTTGAGCGGTTTAGCAATTGGAGACTATTTGGAGTATTGTTTTATCGATGATAAAACAGTTGATAAACTGCCATATTGACATTTTTATTTTCAACTCTTTTGTTTAATTATTTCCATATCTATAACACAATAAGACTTTTATATTAAATTTTTAACTATTAATACAATAAAAAACTCTCATAAACTATATATTAACTTAAATATACACTTTAATCATGCAATTTTAGAGAAATTGGATAATTGACTGAATAATCAAGCTAAAGTCAGTGATAAAACGATTATGTCAATGGTCAGAAAAACTAACAATTTAGTTTTATCAATAATAAAACAAAGTGTTTTTAAAAGAGTTTAAGAAACTATAGCTGTTATAGCTATAGTGTGGCTATTTCTAAAGAAAAAGTACCCTTATAGCAGTGTTAGCTGGTAGACCACTATATCAAAATAATAATAAATATGTTTAAACACCCATGTTATAGTGATATTTTAGTAGAATATTGCCTCATAATTTATAATTTGTTAATTAATATATAATTAGTGTTTTTGACATATCTTTAACGTATAGAATCCGTTATTATAATTCAGAAATAAGTACAACTCAAAATTAAGCACAACGAGATTTAACAATTGAAATAGTGGTTTGCAAAGTTGCATGGTTCAATGGAACTTTTAAAGCATGCATTTCATTTATAACATGTCGTTTAATTTCAATTAAAGTATATATATGATGCAATGAATAAGTATATTTATACGATGTTTACTATGACTTGATTGCGGCCACTAATTGCTCGCTATTTGCTATACATAACTACATTTTTTTTTTTTTTGCGATAGTTATTTGAGAATAAATAGTGACGGTCTTAGCCTGTTGTAAATGGGAGGGGCTCTATTTAATAGTTAGAAATATGATTTAAAAAAAATTGCGGGAGAGAGAAAGAGGACGGTCGGTTTTATCATTTTAATTTAATATAAATATGAAGGATCTATTTAATATGAATATCCCTTATAACGTCCGCGAGGACAAATCGCGTCATCAAACGATAAAGGACGTGAAGGGGATAGTAAGGAGGACGGTCGGCTTAATCATTTTAATGGGACAATTCATTATGTGATTTTATTTGGTGGTTGTGTAAACATACACCCATACATATCCTATGACATCTCATAGCATTCAAACAATCACACATAATAAGTATCTCAATTTCCGCAAGTATTATTGTGGGTTTGTATGGCCCCGTTGCAATATTAGCTCCACTGTCATTTCCATGAAGTGAATTTTATTTATTTAGGCCCTCTCACTAAAATTATAGAGATCTAATCTTATAATTAAATAAAAATAACACACATGTTAAATCCAAAATCTCACTCTAACCTGAGGGACATACAAGCCTCATAAGTTACATTAAAATTAATCAAATTACTTATTAATGTCACCTTAGACTGCATTACAAACAACCACACATGCATTCATTAGAAACCACAAGACATTGGTAATATTGGACCATATTAAATCCATCTTCCTCCTACAAAATAAAGTTAGCACATATACAACCTATGTATGCAATTTGTTTCAAATTATACTCATTAATTATTGTCTTTGTACATCACTTGTCATATTTTTTTAATGTGTAAACTAGGTTTAACATTAAAAACTCCTTGTTTAAACCTATAAAACTCATTTCAACATTCAAAACAATGAATTTGTGATATTAAGGAGCAATATAATTAACTTATCAATTTACTTGATTAATTAGGTTAATACCATAGTCATTTAATGCTCATAACGAGACCCAATAAATTCTAAAAGTTTTCGGTCTCAAAAAGTTATGAAATAAATCAAATGTACTAGCTCCTTACCATATGTGTAACAATCTGTCAAAATTTCATAACGGGATCATAAACCAGCAGGAGGAATAAAATTAGACAACTTCTCAGATTTGACATAAAACGTCATTAGAGACTTTTCTGATTTTTTTCTCAACCTTCCATGTAATTTAATGTAAATATTTTACATCACAATTTACTTAAAACTATTGGCTATTGAGTTATGAAAAGAAAATCCACTTGGTCTATAGAATTTCATCAAGTTATTAGACCTTAAATTTAAAATCCTTGTTCTGAGATCGTCTGACGACGAAAATATTTTGACCTAATTCAAGTATCAAACCAGGTTGAAAATACGTGAAATTAATTTTATCAGACTTTCAACTTAAAATATAACAAGCTTATTTAAACACTTTTCTTTAAATGTGTTTCAAAATACTGGTCTCATGACTTCTTTTCTTTTAACAGTTTGAACACCAATAAAACTTTCAAATCACGCAACAAAATTTACATGACTGAAAGACCATTAAGTTTGAGTGTTAATTACTTAGTCAAAAAGACAGGAAGTTACTTCACAAAGTTATTATTTCAAGCCACAACAAACGGAACAGTGCAAACATGACCAGATCTGCACATGTTACCGTAAATTCCACCAAAAATCCATTATAACTTGGATTGATGTATTTCCATTGCCAAAACAACAAGGATTTGTAGTACAATCTACTCCAATCAACTAAAAAAAATATATTTGAATCAAGCTTTTAAATTTCGATTTTTTCGGTATAACGGTCTAGGTCCCCATGTTATTTCGATGTTATAACGGCGATATAACGGTGTAGTGTTTTTTTTCAAAGTTTGGCACACATCAATTCTATAACTATCAATTTATATGTTTATACATCTCCAATACTCCATACAAATAGTATACGGCCATACCAAATTCAATATACTGCAGTGTACCAATATTGAGTAGCAGTAGCATCTTGTACCAATTTAACAATAGTTCAATATTGAATACACAATTTAACAAGAGTAGCAATAACAGCTTGTTATTTCGCCGAAATAACTGAAATAACGCGTTATATCGCCGAAATAACTGAAATAACGCGTTACCGCTATTTCATTTTCTCAATTAAGACTGTAACGTTCATGAGATTTGACACAGAATACCGCTATTTCTGTTATTTCGCCGTTATTTCGGAGAAATTTAGAAGCTTGATTTGAATGCTTTACAGAAAGAAAAACAAGCATTTGTCACAGAAAAATAAATATTTCAGACATCAAGCAAGTTCATCAACTTATTAACTTGTTAATTGTCATTTTCTCCACAAATACTGTCAAATCCACTACTAAGATTCTGATTCTATTTGAAAGAAACTTTGTATATCTTTATTATGCATTTAAACGTCATTTAATTGCAAGAAAAGAACACAAACAAAAGAGGAACTAGTGAATTTAACAATTAAGCGTTCTAGAAAGGGAGATATCGGTTTTACGTCCTTTCGGCTTGTAACGAAAGGGATCGACCATAACATAGGAGTTGGTGGCATGGCCTTACTATTCTTCTCCTTTCACCTTAGGTCCAAACAAAGGTTAACCTAATCCTAATCAATTTGTGCTAGCAAATTGAAAGGAAACACTTAATCCTTTTGCTTTTCTTCTCGAGTTAACTCTTTAATTAATTAAGAAAATCTAATATCAACTCATGATAACTTAATTATATGCAATTAGATGAGAGAAAGAGGTAAAATTCTCATATAATTTCGTTCTCCAAGGAAGAGAGAAAAATGTGGCTATATGCATGTATTGTCCTAATTCTTCAATTAGGTAGTCTTTATATAGACCTACCAACTTAACCATAGTGAGGACCACTCTCCACCTAATGGCTGGCCCTAATATGGGCATCCAAGCCCATATTAAATGGTTTTTATTTTCTCTTAATTCATTTCTTTAAGTTAGGCCCGAATTGACATATTAAAAGATAGTACAGTTAAAATTAAATTTGTAAACGTTAATTTAGTTTTCCTGAACTAATAGAATTCCATAAGAATTTTAATTTGTCTAATTAGAATTAATGTCTACTTGATGTCAACTCTCTTGTAATTTATGATCTTTTAATTTGCAAAATTTTAACTATATTCGCTTTTACAGTGTTTTAATTAATTAATATGCATGCTATACCAATCATATAGTAAACTTACTCTCCATTAGATATTAAAATTATTTATAACCTCCGTAACACTTCATAGCCTATACCGATTCAGTGTTTGGTACGGCGTTCAAAACATTGGTCTAAAGAAAAACAACAGCCACACTGCGAAATTCCGAGTTCAATATATGAGAATGAAAAAAAAAAATCATTTCGAATAGTTTATATATGAAGTTCTCATACTACATACGGTACTTACAATTAATCAAAAAAATTTATTGATAGAATATTAATCAGGCCGCATTCATATGGTCTTAATTAATTTACTCTTACTTACATGCACGTATATTGGGAGATCGATCGCTTATTACTTAAATTTTCGGATGTTGCAAAATAAGAAACTTCCATTGTTTGACTTTGGCTTTGGTAATTTAGATATGGTCCAAGAGTTACTAAACTTGAAGGATGAAAATCTTGCAAAAAGCACCGACAATTTTGACAGCACGGCTCTTCACTATGCAGCATCAACTGGGGATGGCAGAATGGTTCAAAAGCTGCTAGAGGGTGATGCTTCTCTTGCATACTGCCATGATTCGTGTGGTCTATTTCCCTTGCATGTAGCTTCCTACTTGGGCCATACTAGAACCGTTGTTACGCTCATGGAAAAGAATTTGGATTCGTGGGAGTTAGAAGATAACCGCGGAAGGAATTTTCTTCACGTTGGTGCAGAGAACCACACTAATATTATTTTTGAACTTATTGAAATGGCAGGTAAAACTACTGTGCCTAAGTTGCAAGAGTTCCTAATCAAAAGAATCTCCGCATGGGATTCCTTGCATTATCCCAAGTTGCAAGAGGTCCTAATCAAAGCAATCTCCGCAAGGGATTATGAAGGAAATACACCCTTGCATATAGCGGCACGTTGTGAGTGCAGACCTTTAGTGAAAGCTCTCCTACAAAAAGAATGGGTTGGCGTTACTTTAACTTCACTAGATAATCTATTCTTTTCCGATCATCATTCAGAAAACCAAGTCAACAAAACTACTAGTGAGAGCTATGAGGTATGAGAAATTCTATGCCTCTTTTATTAATTTACGCATCTATTACAATTGATGGAAAAAGAGTTTATATCTGTACCTGCTTAATATTTGAGCAAAAAAGTAATAGTAAACTTAGTTTGTTAGGGAAATCGATAGTAATTACCCACTGTTTCAGGAAAAAGGAAAAAAAGGCCAAACATGAAAGACAGCTTAATGGAAGAAGCTTTAAAATACATGGTAGAAATGTAGAATGCGACATCTAAACTATAAAGCATATTGATAAATGTGGCATACAGGGTATAATTAATCATTTTGTTCTTTATTATGTAGAAAACGTTTCAGCATTACGAAAATCTGTATTTGCGGGGGAAGGCAGGGAAATCTCCCCAAAAATCGCTTGATTGTTATATTGATGAGCAAGCACCAACAGAATCTTTCGAAATTTTAGCAAGCAAGGTTCAAACAATAGGGTTAGGTTCTGTACTTATTGCGACGGTAACTTTTGCAGCTGCGTTCACTTTACCGGGAGGATATAATTCAAACGATGGTACTCCAGTTTTAGGAAGAAACTATGTTTTCAGGGCTTTTATTTTGGCAAATCTTGTCGCATTTGCTAGCTCCTTTATTAGCACATTTATTCTCATATATCTCGGCGCAACCCAGCTGTCTGCTTCTTCCTTGAAGAAAAAACTGGACAGACCTCAGTATTATTTCCAAGTTGCTGCAACAAGCATGGTGCTGGCATTTGGATTAGGTCTATATGTAGTGCTTTCTCCAGTCAGCAAGCGATTCAGTATTCTTGTACTTGTGATGGCACTGCTGACCTTGCCTTTCCGAATGGATAGAAGAAAGTGGATAACCTGGCTTAATTGTTGTACTGCTCCTTTTCTCTTAGTATTTTTGTTTGCATTAATTAAATAATATAAATATTGACAGGCTGGTTACAGTAATTTGGAGTTGTTTGTCCTGTTTCTTCATATTTCTGTTATCTGAACATTTCTTAATATTTCGTACTCCTGTCATAATTTCAAGTGTGTATGTTGTCGTGCAATTAATAAAAACTCATTTACATTAATTTTTCATTAAAATATTTTATTCTTTCTTTGTTTTACAATTTTATTCATCATATTCTTATAATTGGAAGATCATTTCATAATGGAAATATTTTCCATTTTAATTATTTCATGTTGTAATTTCAGCTCGCTTTGCAATTGTATCAACTCGCATCTAATGTGTGAGTGTTACTCAAACGAGGTAACTACAGGACTCCAGGGCTTGTTTAAAAATTGCTTCCGTCATGTGAAATTGTATAAATTAAGTTCGTCTTTTTCCTACCGTATATCGTTTCGCATATTTTCATTTCGTTCCGTCTAAAACGGAACAAAAACAAATAAGATAAACATATAAACGATAAAAGTGAACACTTACAAATAAATAAGTGTTGTCTCTTGTTTAGATTTTTATATTCACATTTAATTTATTTTTATTGAAATTATTTGTTTGTATGTATTTATTTTAATCACTATATATGCTCACCTTATCTATTTTTAGCGACACCTTATCTATTTTTAGCGACAACAAAGATGACAAAACTACATCACACACAACCACAGAAAAGGGGCTTAGCAACTATGGATTAGCAATATAAAATCAGTGGTGTTGTAATATAATGTTAAAATAGTTACGACTGTTTTAATTTAAATTTAAGTACGAGAAAAAAATAAAATAAAAAGTTCTGGAAACATTACGACTGTTCTGTCCAAACAACAGTAAAAAAAGCTCTAACGACTGTTAATATATTCAGTTCAGGAATTATAAGTGTTATCGACAAATATACCATCCTAACCATCGCTAAATACAAAGTGAACGTATACAACAAATAAGATGAATATATAGACAATCTAAGTGAACATTTACAAACAAATAAGTGTTGTCATCACTAGTTGAGAAATTTACATGCATATTCAACTTATTTTTATTGAACTTATTTGTCTGTATGTGTTCATTTAGATCGTCTATATGTTCACTTTGTTTGTTGTTCACTTTATATTTAGCGATAGCAGGGATGACAAAACTTCAGATGGCAGTAATCAATTTCTTATTCAATTGTTTAATTTCCCATCAATATTGGGCCGAAATAGGCTATGACAAACGGGACCCTTACTTTTTTTCACTGTTATACTTATTTAATTTCCCTTTTAAGACTCTTTATTTGATAAAAAGTTAAAAAGAGTCACCATTGGTGATTAGGTTTCGATAAAACCCTGTCGGCAGGGAGGGTATCCTTCTGAACGGCTAGAGTTTTTGGGGTTATCAATCGTAATATCATATACGGGATATCTATAGTCAATTAAATCAGACGGTTGAGATCGAAATTATCCACCGGATGAGAAGATGCGGAGTCCTGTCGACAGCGGCGCTCAGTAGCAAAACTCTCTCTCCCGGAGTCGGATCTTCTGGTCGTTTTTTACAAACGACCACTTGGTCGTTTTCGATCTGGACCGTCTGATTTAATTTCGACGGTTAATATTTTTTCGGGCCTATCAATCGTGGTACTAACACGGGACATCCATAGCCATTAAGATTAAATCAGACGGCCCAGATTTAAAAACGACCAGAGAATCTCTCTGGTCTGCCGACCAGAGGATCCGGTTCCCCTCTCTCCCCCTCATCATTCCAACGATCGGCAGTTGCCTCGCCCCATTTGGCCACGCCGACAGCGTCGCCTCCGCCTAACCCAACCGCCACCCCTAAGCCCCTCTTTCTTACGAGAGCCGCCGTCTCGCTCGGAGCTGTCCGCCTCCTCGCAAACCCTAGCACCTCCCGACCGTCGACCTCTCCTCCTCCGTCACCTCACTCTTGACCTCTCCACCTCGTCTTCCAAGCCAGGACCTCTCCACCTCGCAAACTCTGCCTCCTCGAAAACCCTAACACCGGCTCCTCGTAAACGATGGGACCAAGTGTGGCGACGGCCAACGACTGGACCACCTCTTCTCAAGCCGCAGATCTAACGACATTGGAGGATATAGAACAATGCTCCGACAACGATAGCACAGAGAAGAGAGGGAATGCCACTGCCAACCTCCAGCCCGTTTCCTCAGTTATACCAAGGTTTCATTTTTCTTTCTTTCTTTCTTTCTTTTTCATGCTTGAATTCTCAACTTTTTTTCACACATCGTATCAAATTTGGTTCAATTCTGGTGTTTAGATGTGTCAAATCAAAGCTTCTGCTTGGCATTGAGTATCAATTTAATGTCATGTTAGCAATTTGTATGCATAAGTGCATAAGTCCGACCAACTATTAAACTTCTGTATTTTTCTCTATTAATGCTTTTTTTTACTTTGTTTCAAGGTAATAATGATAAACCTATTCAGGATAAAAGGTCAGAAGAAGAAAGACGCTGTGAATGCACTTAATAGAGGTACAGTCAAGAAACAAAGTGCTGGCGAATTGTGCCTTACAAAGGTATTGGCTACTTTTTTCTTTTATATGAATTTAAAGATACTGATATTAATTGATATTGTTTGGAATAATCTGAGTTTACTTGAATAACAAGGGTCAGTTGATGCCAAATGGGTTAAATGAGGATTGGCAATTGAGTTGCATGTAGGCTTGGCTGCCCTTATTAAGTGTTAATTGGTGTTTGTTTGATTACTAGTCTGGGAATAAGGCATCCTATAACTACTGGATGGTCCTAATGAGGCTGTTTGCTTCTTATGTCATGTAACCATTATTTTTTTTTAAACTGTCGGAATAGCAGACCTGTTCGAAATTTCATAATGATATTTTCTTCACTTTGTTTATTTATTTAAGAATTAGAACTTCTGCAGTACCAGTATTGTGCTATGCTAGCGAGATTTGAGCATTTATATAAATGGTTATGACTTATGAATCAGCCCTTTGAAAAGAAATGAAGATAGACGGAAAGTACCATTTTTTCACAAAAAGGGAACTAGAAGTTTTGAACCAGCTTATAAGTCGATAAAATAAATTGTGTGGTGCTATTTTTTATTAGCTCTTCTTTACTGTCTCCATCTGTACGTAAACTATGGAGCTAGCTTCATTGAAGTTTTTATCTGAGGCGGCAAAATGCATATATGGTGACATCCCTGCTGAAAACTATTTGCTAAAGTAGGTTTTGGAAATTGTTTTCATTTCTCCTTTTATTTCTAGTTCTGTACTTGTTAGAATAGATGAGTTAAAATTTGTATTGTATTTTAAATTTGATTAGACAAATATTTGAATGTTATTTTTGTACTAACCATAAGGTGATTTTTTGAGTAATGATATTTGTACTGTTCGGTATGGATGTTATGATTATTTTTGTATTAATCATAAGATAAATTTGATAACACGTGGATGGCTTGGATTGAGTTAGGCGTTAGGTTGTTTAACAGCTTTTTTTTTAAAGCAAAAATTGGGCTTTTGTGACTGTTATTTTTGAAATAACAGTCATAATTTAAAAACTTAAATTAATTATTTAAATATCATCAGCGACTTCTTTTTACCTTTAGCGACTGTTTTTAATTAAAAACAGTCATTACTCGTCTCTTTAATGACTGTTTTTAGGTAGAAACAGTTGACGATTCTTAGCTTTTTGCAACCGTTATTAGATAATACTAATTTAGTGATTGTTAATTTGTTATTTATCCCTTTTGCGACTCGCGGATTAGCAACTGATCTGTACAGTTGTTGAAGTGATTATTTTAATAGTTGTAGAAGAGAAAAACTGTAGTAGTGGCAATGAGCGTCCATTTGAAAAGTGGGGATCCCTGGGCCCAGAATGGACCTAATTAGAGTCTACTGTAACGACCTTAGTTCCATATTTAACTGAGTCACACAAATTAATTTGTTATCTATCTCTGTCTCATTCCCCTTCGTTTCAAACATGTGCATTTTACCTTACTTTTTTAAAATGAACATATACGAACAGATATAAAGATAATATGAACATATTATCAAAATGTATATAGAAAAGAACAAAAATGAATATATATAATAAATAAATTGAACAGTTTTAACAATTAATTGAACATATATAATAAATAAACTGAATAAATATAACAAACAATTTAGACTCATACATAAAGTAAAGTGAACAAATAAACTGAATAAATATGACAAATAAATTGAACATATATAACAAATAAATTGAACAAATGTAACAAACATGTTGACTCATATAAAAAAAAAATAAACAGTGAACATAAATTGAACATATATAATAAATAAATTGAACATATATAATATACAAATTGAACATAAATAACAAACAATTTGGACTCATACTAAAGATAAAAAAGTGAACATAAATTAAAAAGATATAACAAATAAACTGAACATATATAAAATAAATATAATAAATAAAAGTTAACATCTATAAAATAACTAGATGTTAACAACTATCTTTGAGCTACCTTGAAGCACGTAATTGTAAATCAAGAAAATCCACCGAGCAGGAAATCCAAAAGCAAGGCGAATTTTTTGAATAAAATTCCCGTTTAGTACTGTGTCGAAGGCTTTGTGCAAGTCTGCCTTGAAAATTCCTAACTGAATTCTCTCTTTACTGGTAAAGTTAATCAATTGTTATGCGTGTAAAAAATTTTCTGAAATGTCCGGGATGAAACCTGATTGAGAACAATCCACCAGCGAGTCGATGTGTGGAATGAAGAGATTTGCTAGGATTTTGAAAGATTAATCCTTTGCAAAGAATGTATCATGCCGATAGATCGGTAGTCATTGAGATATTGTTACTCATGATTTCTTACGTACATGACATATGTTTTGCACAAATTAGATTCGAACCATTTATACATAAATTCTTCAGAGGGGGCCAACCATCATAAGGATAATTATAAATTGAACACAGTAAAGACAAACCTATAACAAAATGTTTAAATTAAATTTCTATAAAAGATTTCAGTCGCATTTTAAATTAAAATTCTAATGTTAAATTCAAACCGTTGATCTTATTTAATTTAATGAAAAATCACCACCTAACCGATAAATGCTAAATCACCACCTAACCGCTAAACCGCCCAAATAGCATTTTAAAACCTTGATGCAATGAGATTTTTTTGGAGACCAAATTTTAAAAATATTTTGATATTTTAACTATTTTTTAGATTAAAAAAATTGGAGGCAAGGTCAAGAACTAATTAGATCGAGATTTTCCAAAAAAAAAAATTAAGACAATTTAAAAAAATATAAAATTTAAACTCCAAGAAATTTTCATTATAGAGAACAAATTAAGCGGTTTAGATTAACGTTATAATCTGAAAAATTGAGATTCGACTATATTTGACAAAAACTTCTATATGAAAGTTTAAAAAATTTATTGGCTATATATTAGTCCTTTGAATCTTTCGAAATCAACAACTCTTCAACTTCAACAATTGTCCTCAAAGTTTTAAAATGTGATTTTGAGCGGTTTAGCAATTGGAGGCTATTTGGAGTATTGTTTTATCGATGATAAAACAGTTGATAAACTGCCATATTGACATTTTTTTAACTCTTTTGTTTAATTATTTCCATATCTATAACACAATAAGACTTTTATATTAAATTTTTAACTATTAATACAATAAAAAAACTCTTATAAACTATATATTAACTTAAATATACACTTTAATCATGCAATTTTAGAGAAATTGGATAATTGACTAAATAATCAAGCTAAATTATATATCAGTGATAAAACGATTATGTCAATGGCCAGAAAAACTAACAATTTAGTTTTATCAATAATAAAACAAAGTGTTTTTAAAAGAGTTTAAATAACTATAGCTTTTATAGCTATAGTGTGGCTATTTCTAAAGAAAAAGTACCCTTATAGCAGTGTTAGCTGGTAGACCACTATATCAAAATAATAATAAATATGTTTAAACACCCATGTTATAGTGATATTTTAGTAGAATATTGCCTCATAATTTATAATTTGTTAATATATAATTAGTGTTTTTGAGAAAATCAGGATTCGACGTAAATGGCGGAGAGCATCTGCTTCGCCTTCGCCGCCACAATCACTAATCAACTATTCTCTCTTGCTCGATCAGCTGTCTCGATTTCTCTTTCTCTCTCGCTTTCTCTTTTTTTCTTGCTCGATCAGACATGTAGAGAGGGTTGAGTCGGCGTGGTTGAGAGGGTTGAAGGACTCTGGATCCTCTGGTCCTTTTATTAAAACGACCACAGGTCGTTTCTCTATCTGAGCCGTCTGATTTACGATTAATTTTTTTCAAGTCTATCAATTAACCGTTGAAATTAAATCAGACGGTCCAGATCTAAAAACGATCAGAAAATTTCTCTGGTCGGCAAAAGAAAATAACGCTTCTTTCTTTTTTTTTTTACTTCAATCCGTCTTTTTTCGGATCCGATCCAATATGAGCGGAGACAAAAATTGCACGATAGCCGTTCGATTGTGTGGACAGCTCCGATCTTGTGCGCTATAAGCGTGCCGCGCGACATAGGATTTTGATCCCTCCTTAGATCCTCCTCTGAAAAGGTAGTTCATAAATTCTTAGTTCTTCGTCTAATTTTTGGAAAACCGTCCTAAATTTCACAATGAATTGATCCTTCAAAAGACTTATGATGGACAATAGATTGATTTTGAAAAGATTGGATATAATCGTTTTCGAAGAAAAAATTTAAAAGAACAGGTTTTGTAAGGTCGTGCCCAACCTTCTTTAAAAGAAAAGGTTTTATAAGGTCGCGCCCAACCTTCTTTGACCTAATCCGTTAATCTTAGTGAAACGGTGAATGTTAGTATTACTATAGAAGGTTAAAGGACTTAGAAGAAGAATGGAAAAATCAGCCATATATCTCTCTAATTTTCTTCAATCAGTCATATGCCCTTCTCTTTTTAAATATTAACCATATATCCTCCTAATCATCCTTATTGTTGCTATTTACCCTTTTCAGTAATTTTAGTTATATATTAATTTTGAAAATTCAGTTTTTAAAATTTAAGACCATAATACTCCTAGCTTTTTTTTTCTCTTAATTCGGTCTGTTTCATCTTCCGCCTAAACTTACTTGGCGTGTTTTGTCTATGTGAGAAACAACTTCTCATGATTTTTTTACTGACTAGTTTGGGATAGGAGGCAACACCTAAAATTGGATCAATTAGCTTTTAATAGGCTTTAGATATCAGATGCAATTGTGACACATGAAATAACATATTCTCAATATAATGTCAAATAAAATAATTAAGCTTGCTTGTTTAGAAAATTGCTTAAGCTTTTAGATAGACTTTGTAGCCTCATTGTTGGTAAAAACAAGAGAATATGATATCAGTAGAACAAAACTCTGGAATTTCATGGATACCTTTTCTTTTAGAACAAAACTCTGGTAAGAACACAAGTTTTTGTAATTTCCACAATTTTGTTGGTTTAATGTCGGTATAGTTGTTAGTCACCAGCTTTAATTTTTCATAACTTCCATTTTGTATAATAAAGATTCATCTTAGAAATATTCAACGTATCTTTGTGTATACAAAGAATTGAGATATATGACCATTTAAGAAATATTCATTATTACACTCTAATTTGTTTCTTTTTATTTCATGATCAAACAGATCTTTCTAATGATTCTGAAACTTGATCGAATTAAGAGGAAACATGCTAGGGGTGTTATGGTCTTAAATTTTAAAAACTGAATTTTCAAAATTAATATATAATTAAAATTATTAGAAAGGGTAAATAGCAACAATAAGGATGATTAGAGAGATATATGACTAATATTTAAAAAGAGAAGGATATATGGCTAATTGAAGAAGATTAGAGGGGTATATGGCTAATTTTTCCAAGAAGAATTTGGTTTTCAAAGAGCTACCCTCCTCAATCCTCATCCAAATGTCAAATCTAGCCCAGCTTAATTGCTTTCCTCAACTCGGTTTGATTTGGCCCGTATACCAAACTGGTTGAGTATGGACCTTTGAAATCTAGTCTGACCTTTTTTTTTTCTTTCACTACCTCTAAACATCCTTTGCGGGTATTGGAAATTACTATATGCAATCGGAAAAAAAGTCATCGCTCACCAATCACCATCGCTGAAAAAGGCCCTCCCTCATGCGATCGCTCCAGCGAGACATCGCTCTTGGTAGTGGGTCCCTTCTCCCAGTTCTATTTTTCTCCCATCTCTCTTCTCTACTATACCCTCACTCAAGTGCTATTTTTCGTTCCTCCCCCCTCTCTTAGCAGAGCGGCAAGTACCTTTTGTCCCACCTTTCCTTCTCTTATGCGTTTCCATTCGTTCTCATATATGTTAACTTTGACTCCGTTTGGATGGTGTGGGAATAAGATGAATAAGGAAAGAAGTATTGGAAAGTGTGTAACTTTGTGAAGAGTTTGGATTGTTTATAATAAATTTACTCCTTTATTCTTAGGGCTCATCCAGACGGAACCTTTGTTGATTGTATATGTTTATTTTTATTGTTATAACCATACTTTTAGAATCGTAAAATGTATCGTGTATCGATGGATTTAGTATCGAACCGTGTATCGTGTATCGTAACGAATCGTCAAAGATACGCTAAGCTATCCATGAAATCAAGTAGAATAATTAGTTAGAACATATATTGGACGATTGTCATTAAAAGAAAGATTTAGTAAAGCACTATATCATTATAATCATTTATCACTCTAGACATCATTAGGTGTAGTCTATGACTATTGGTTATTACTATATAATCTATCTAATTGTTTTTGAGTAACATCATCTGCATAAATTATAAAATTAGATTATAAATTATTGTATTATTATTATCATTATTATATCATTTTTACTATATAAAATATAAAAATTGTAGTCATTTTATTCATTATATTGTACTTGTATAATATTATATTATTATAATGTTCATATTCATTATTTAATTATTATATTATTTATAAAATATTATAATATATATTATATAAATTATAATTATCATAATCATTATATTGTATTATATTATTATTATTATTATTATTATTATTATTATTATTATACTATGTAATATATATAAATTATAAGGAAAACTGGAAAAGACAAACAGTGGATAAAGCCCACTTGAGCCCAGTTCATCAATTAATAAGGGCCCCACATGTCGGTTTCTCCTCCTTCCCTTTCCCATTCACATTTTCCTGTCGGCACTCGGCACTCTTGCGTTCTGATTGGTCGACATCGTATCGCTCGTATCGTACGCATCGATACGATACGCGAATCGCACGCCGTCGCGCTCACGATCCCAGCGATACCAAGAGTCGGCGATACAGAGGCACGGTTCGTCTCGATTGGCCTTTGACTCGTACCGCTACGTACGATTCGCTACGTGAATCGTACGATACTAAAATGTATGGTTATAACTATTCACTTTATTTTATTATATCGATCTATGATGTTATTTATTTTGTTTATTGTTTATGTTCAATTTAGTTCTTATAAGGGTTTATTTTATTTTGTTTAAACTATTAATGTTATTTCTATGTCTATGTTGTTGTTGTATATGTTCACTTTATTTGTTTTTTGTGTTCATTTTATTGTAATACATATTCATTTTGATAACGCACCAGGGTTTATATGATTAAAATCATGCGCCAGAGTTCACATGGAGACAAAGAGAAGGAGATAGAGGGGAGAGAAAGGAAGGATAGGGAAGGGGACATAGGGAAGGAGAAAGAAAGTCGAAGGGGAGAGACGGAAGCGAAGGAAAGGAGATCGGAAGAGATGTGACGAGGGAGACGATTTTTTTTCCCTTCAGAACGATGGTGTGCGATGGTATCTTTACCGATGACACTTGTCATTTTTAGTACGCATTGGATTAATATGTAGTACATATCGATTTTTCTTAAATAAAAGACGGAAATTTTTGCCCTCTAATATTTTTTAAAATAAAAGATACATGTGAAAATTGAACTCTTTACTTTTTGGAGGCTAACTAATTCTCTTATCACTAAATCACCTTTATATATCGTTTTCAAATATGCATTGACTTAATACTTAAGTGTGCATTTGATACATAATCAAATGGGAATTCTGCCATCGACGAGTTATTTTCATATGGATCTATACCGTGCATTTAGAATGATCTATCCGAATGACTTGAAAAACTCATTCATTCTTGGGAATTCTGCCATCGACGAATTATTTACAATTTCTCTAATTAAATATGCATTTTGAGAATTTACATAATAAGTCCATAAAATCAGGATAGTGTTTGCAAACTGTCAAAATATCTTTTATGAGGAGGGTTCCAGTGCCACAAGTTTAGAATGCCACCAAATGCCACAACTTTAATTTTCCGTAATTTTTAAAAATTTTAAAATGTAAATGTCTAATCTAAACCCGTTGATATTTTTCGTTTTAACGAGTGATGCATTTTCATGTAAGTTTTGTAAAATTTGAAGTTGATTTGATACTCGATCAAGAAGTTAAAATATGAACGAATCTGGTTAAATATAACAGATTAATTACAATACGTTCATGATTTGATCTCTAGATCAAGTGTCAAATCAACTCAAAATTGTATAAAACTTATATGCAAATGCATCGCTCGTTAAAAAGAAGAATATCAATGGTTTAGATTAGAAATTTACATTTAAAAATTTTTAAAAATGACGAAAAATTAAAATTGTGGCATTTAGTGGCACCCTAAACTTGTAGCACCAGGGGCGAAGCTACATGGGTTTTGGTGGGTCCATGGACCCACCTCAAAAAAAAAAATTTACTTGATATTATATTTGTTTATAATTAAAAAAACATACACATAAAGTTAAGGACCCATCTCAATAATTTAAAGGACCCAGCTGGACATGTCGTGTTTGATTTGAATATCATAACGACACCTACAAAAAAGCATAGGGACTCAGGTAGCATTTGTTCCTAGCTAATCGTCTTCTTCCCTCCTACCCAATGAATTTTATTAAGACCAAGGTTTTAAAATACGATTTATGCGGTTTGACGGTTGGGTGGTGATTTAGCGTTTAACGGTGATAAAACGGTAAAATAACAGTTTATGCGGTGATAAAACGGATAAAACGGTAGTGCGGTTTGAATCAAAACTAAGAAAAAACGGTGATAAAATGGAAAAAACGGAGTTTTTTAAAAGCTTGATTAAGACAAAACTTAGAATAGAATGAAATATTTGGATGAAAAATTATTTGTATTATATATATACTAGTGCGAATCTCGCGCATTACGTGATTCGCGTATATAATATTTTGTCAATTTTAGGACATTATAAATAAAAAACTGCCACAAATGATCAAAAATAAAATTCGGATATTATATAAAAACTACCACTAAAAATAAAAATAAAAAGTGCTCAATGAGATTTCTAAAGAACTTATTATGCAAAATTATGAAAAAATGAAAATTCATAGAAAATTATTGTACTTTTTTTTGTTGTCTTGACTTTTGAATTATTATCTTGTATATTAAATATATTTTTTTAGATTTTCTATTGTTATTATAATACATATTTGATTTCTGGTGATTTTTTTATTTAACATTATTTTAGAGTTGTTTATTTAAGAATTATTATTATACTATGTCTATATTAGACGTTACATTATACATATAATTTCAGCAAAAAAAAAAAAAAATTACGGACCCTGCTGACACGAAATCCTAGCTTCGCCACTGTGTAGCACTGAAACCCTCCTCTATATATTTTAACCTGGTGAAAACTGTCTGACAATTCTCAACATGTCATTTTAAATAAAATAATCAAGTGCGTATTAGTGTAACAATCAAATGTATACCAACATAATAAGTGGGGCAAATGGAAGTTCATCAAAATTGCTTAGTGGGCGTGTTTATAGGGAGTCGTATCCTCTGCCCATCTCATTAAGATGGACACTCTGCCCATCTCTCGTCCTTGACCGTCAGAACTAAATGGACGGTTTCGATCTAAATCGCTCTATTTATCTCTAAAAACAATTTATTCTCTGAATGGCCGAAGGAGTCGATCGCTCTCTCTCATGAGCGTGCCAGAAGAAAACCCTAGATAGCTCTCTCTCCGTTTCTCTACCCTGATACGAATGTGCGGAGCCTTCTGTTTTCGCGCAAACCCTAGGCTTCGTCTCCATATCGTGATTCTACCCCTCACTTACCTGAAGCTTCGTCTCTGCTTCGTCCACTGTACCCAATTCAGGTACCTCCTTTACGGAACCATGCAATGCCTGATTTATTAGCCTTTTGATTATCGCTTGTAAATCGAAAAAACTAGTGGCACAACTAGCTTCCGATCTTATTTTTGAGCGTGGGTAAGTGATAAGCTCAGTTTTGGTAGAGATTAACAACGTGAGAGAGATGAGTGATGAGAATGAGAGGAAAATGTATTTTATTGATTATTTGAGGATTACAATGTCTATTCTATAAGCTCTTTCGTCTATCAAAATGCCAACCTCCTTTACAATCATCTACCCCCTCTATATATAGACCTATTTCCTATAACAGAATGCTGACGTCACCCGACAGCAGTTAGCCAACTTGGTGCTCCTAGATTCTCCCGAGTTATGTTCGGTAAGGCGCTACGCATGAGTTTGTTAGAGCCTGTCTTCCCGACTTCATTTGGGAGCGCTATTTAATTTTATCTTTTCCCGCTTCTTTACTTCCATTGCGGGCCTCTTTTGGACTTGGTTCCATATTCTTTTATTTGGGGCCGAGCTTTTATCAGGCCGGCCCTATCAGTAAGATATGCTTTTCAATAATAATAAAGCCAACATACTGGAATTGCTGGCCCAGGGTAGTGAAAAAATAGCACCATTATTTGCAAATAAGTATCCCCTTATTATGGAAGAGTACTTAATCCATCCAAGTATAAGGGGTTGAGAATTTCATCTATTAAATGCTCGCTAGAACCTGAAAATTGAATTGTTCATGGTTTACAATTATTATGCATCTAGTATCAAACCAATCATTCTGTAACTTTGTTTATATGCTTTGATCTTCTGATTTTAATTATCAAACCAATCATTCGCTAGAACCTGAAAATTGAATTCGTTAGTATGTCAATTATTAGTTTATATCATGATTCAGTCCAGACCATTACAATTTTATACCATTATAGTAAGGACATTAAAATTATACAAAATCCATTAAACCCATCTCAAGACATATCGGAGAACGAGTACTAATAGTTTATTTATTTTGCAGCGGTTTCAGGATTTCAGATGCATAGACAAGATATTGTGGATCAGTTTGGCCACATTTTGTAGAGAAGATTAGATAAGAGTAGTATTTTTTTGGGCAGTATTTTGTAGAAAAGAGTACTAGGCTGGTCTCCATGAGGTCAAGGGTTCAAGCCCCGCATGCATTTTTAATTTCAAAAAAGTTGGATGGCAAAGACCTCCCTTTTTCTTCAAAAAAAAAAAAGAAATGATAGTGCAAAGTTTGCAATGTTAAATTTAATTTACTTAATATGATATTTACTTAAATGTTAACATAAATGATATGTAGTTCAAATCCATTATTTTCTTGTGTGAAGGCGGCCTCAACATGCCTCTGGTACCACGGAAGAGTAAGCTAGAATTTATAATCATTCAATTGTAAATATGATGGTGCTAAGGAATTTAATGCTACCTTCTTGCTTGATAACTGGTTGGTACAGACCCTGTACCGATCCCTTGTGCATCTATTTTTTTCCTAAGTAGTTTCCTAGATACAAAAAATTTTCCCTTATATAAAAGAACTGTTCAGAGTTTTCTTCTGGCACGCTCACGAGAGAGAGCGATCGACTCCTTCGGCCATTCACAGAGAATAAATTTTGTGTTTTTAGAGATAAATAGAGCGATTTAGATCGGAATCGTCCATTTAGATCTGACGGTCAAGGACGAGAGATGGGCAGAGTGCCCATCTTAATGAGATGGCCAGAAGATACGACTCTGTGTTTATAGAAGTGCTGACCAATAGCCAAATGGAGGCTAGGACCGGGGGGGGGGGGGGGGCGTGGATGGACAGTTTTGACCAACCATATATAATACGAACCATAACAAAATTCCTCATGGATTTCAAATTAGCTCAGAGTAAAGATATGGATGGTGCTTTTCTCATTAAAGTTTTCACACATAATATGGGAATTTAGGGATGGCCTTCCTCGAACCTTAAGGTGTGTTTGGATTGTTGGAAGAAAGAAGAAAAAGAAGGAAGAAGAAGAAAAAAAATTATAAACAATTCAAACTCTTCACAAAGTTACACACTTCCCAATACTTCTTCCCACTTCTTCCCTTCTTCCCTTCTTCCCACACCTATCCAAACGCACCCTAGAAAAAAAATTTAGGAACAGGGATGCAGTGGTCCTTTTCTTTTAGCCTATTCAGCTAAGATGAGAATAAAGTAGAAAGAAAAAAGTAAAAACAAATTCACGCCAGGGAAGCAGTGGTTTTTTTCCTTAAGCCTATTCGGCAATTGTTAGAACAAAGTAGAAAGAGAAAAGTAAAATAGGAATTGTACTATAAAATTCTAAGAGTGTTTTAGCAACAATAGAATAAAGCTTTGAAATATTGTGGAATGAAGAATAGTCTCCCATCCAGAACACAGCAAGAACGAATTTAGAATAAACATAAATTATGATGAGAGTTTGAATACCACAACTTTTTTAATTTGTGATGAATATTTAAAATTTTGAATTCAATCTGTTAATGTTGTTAAATTTCACAAGCAAAATATTTCATAAATTTTAAAATTTATTTGATACTCAATCAAAATGTCAAAAGAAATGGATTTCACATATATGACAAAATAATTTCATCATGTTCATGTTTTGATCTGTTGATGGAGTATTAAATAAACTTCAAAAGTTATAAAAATTATATAAAATACAACGCTTATTTAGTTAAACAACATCAATAGTTTTGATTTGAAATTTGAGTTTCAAAATTTGAAATAGTAATAAATAAAACGCTGTGACATTTGCGGCGAAAAAATTTGTAGCATTGGAACTCTTCCCGTATAAGATACGAAAATTTTTGCAATTATCATGTGGAGAGTAAAATACACACTACACGCGATTTTACGAACTAATATTCGAATTCGAGACAGCTATACACATCACACTTGTTTTTATTCCTATCTTAAAGTTAGAAGAAGCTGGACAGCTGGTTAAACGAAAAGGAATCATTAGAGTATGATGAAAAGCATTTATAACTTTTATATCACGAGAACTCTCATTTATGTATGTCGAGTAAACGAATGGTACAACATATTTCTTTAATAATAGTAATTGTAATACTACTAATAATAATAGTGGTGGACTGGTGGTAGTAATAATAATTATTGTAAGAAGCTAAAGCAAGCTTAGTCCTACTATTAAGACTTGTCTGATCCGCATTCTGGACTTATTGTAATATGTCATGTGTGAGCCTTCATCAAATCAAATGGTAGGATTATTATTTGATTTTAATTACTTTTTAAAAAAAATGTGATTTCAGTTGTCCGAATTTTTACCGTACAACTGAAAAATATGTACACTGTCATTTTTCGCTCTCGTCATTTTTAAGACACCGGGTGCGCTGTCATCAGGAGGCAACCCTCACCTTATATATATCGCAATAAGCTCATGGTTAGAATCGGCGACCAACGATCCGAATTTTAGCGATTTAGAACAGGTCGCCATTTTGGCGGTCTACTTATTGGTCTCATTCTCAAGGAAAGTACTTGGTACTTCGTGAAAGTGAAGGGGCATTGGGCATGGGCAGCAGAAAACAAGAGAGGTAGAGATGGTTTAGTCAAGGCAGCGCCATTAATTGGTATAATACCTTTTTTTTTTTTGTTATTCTTTTATGTATTATTTATATTTCGAGTAAAATTCTCAATTAATGTACAATGGCATATTAATTAAAAACATGGGACACTGCTCTGCATTGTGCAGCTCGATATGGGCACAGTGGGGTAATTTCCCTGTTAGTTGATAAAGCTCATGAACTGCAGCACAATTTGGAGGACACGCTGAGGAAGAAGAACAAGCATGAGGAAACAGCATTGCATGAGGCAGCCAGGTATGGTTGCGAGGCCACTGTTCAGGTCTTGATAACAGAAGATGTGCAATTGGCTGGCGAGGTCAACAAGAACAATGAATCACCATTATACCTGGCAACCATTGAAGGACATTTTGATGTGGTTCGGTTGATCGTGCAACATTTGTGCAATAGAGAAAATGAGAAATCACATTTGCATACTACTCTGGCCCGAGAAGAATGACTGCACTGCATGCTGCTGTGTTAAGAAGTACAAAAGGTAAGGACATTACAAATTTATGGTCAAAATGTTTCTTTTCTTAGTATTCTCTTTTGAATGGGTGTTTTAAACATCAGACCTGCATCAGACCGGCACTGAAACCAGAAATCTAAAATGAAGGGGGCCAAGAAATCTAATATAGATGCAATTTTTGTATCCTCGAGGGGGGCCATTATATAAAAATTACCATAATTTTATAATAGTTTTAAAAGAATTTTTAAGTTTTCTGTGGTATTCTTTTGAAACATTGAGAGGACCAGGCCCACTGTGGGTATTACATGGTTCCGCCCCTGCTGACCCGGCCAAGCCAACAGTTCAGTGGTTTATCCAAATGGAATGTCCAGTGGTAAAACTGCTGGCTGAAGGGGGACATAAATGCAGCAGGGGAGGGGGAGGGCAGCAGAAGACAGAGGTCCTGACTGATTTTAAAACTGATTGGACCAAACAGGTGCGGTGAAGTATTGCTTTTTTTTTTTAGATAAATTGGGGGGTCTAAGCCATCTAATTTATTTTTAAATAAAATATCTATGAAAGATCCCCAGGTTCTCAGGTCAGGTGAAGTATTTAAAACACTATTCCCAACATGTAGCTGACACTAAGATTATAATTTGCTAACAAGCGCTGATCTCTCTGCTCAGAATTGCAAAGTTACATATGGTATATAAGATGGTATGGTATCCGTTTGAATTTCTTCAAGAGACCCCAAAGAAAACAAACAGGTAAACAATTTTTATATACTATTTATATAACCTTAGGGTACATTAATTTGGTGGTATTTCTAAAATTTAAAGGTTAATAAACACCAGTCCCTGCAACAATACTCAATGAGAGCATTTTCTGGAGCATATGTAACAATATATTTCTATTTTTGTAACAATATATTTTATTTTCTGGAGCATATGTCACATACTATTCAAACCTTGAAATAAGTAACTCGTCAAAATTTGGAAGCAATATTTGCCAATACAGAAGTACCATGATGGTGCCAGAAAATGAAACATATATATGAAGGGCCAGAGTTCGAAACAACTGGCTATAAAAAGAGAAATGACATTAATTATATTAAACAAATTCAAATATTAGGAAAAATATAAACTAAATTAAAATTTATTATGATATATGGATATTTATTTTAAACTAAACAAATTCAAGTAATTGCAGCAAAACCTTAGCATGGTCTTTTTCACTTACCTTTAAGTGATATATATTATATATAGATATTTTAAATTTTCTGGCGCTGTTAATGACAGAAATATACGCTGTTTGGCTTTGATTAATTTTTATTTTCACATACAACATCAGGTCTAGACATGGCCAATGAACTATTAAAACTAGATCGTGGATCACTTGCAAAAAGGGGCGACATTTTAGAAAGCACTCCCCTTCACTATGCAGCATCAATTGAAGCTTACAGTATGGCTAGAAGGCTGCTAAACCATGATGCTTCTCTTGCATATTGCAATGATTCGCTTGGTCTATCTCCCGTACATGTAGCTGCTTTGAAGGGCCATTTGAAAATGGTTGTTGAATTCTTGCAAAACAATTTAGATTCGTGGGAGTTACTGGATCACCGTGGAAGGAATTTTTTTCACGTTGGTGCTGAGATGCCCAACAATATTATCAAGCAACTTCTTAAAATAGCAGGCAAGGCTAGGAGTACTTGGCGGGAGTTGCGAGAAGTCCTCTGCAAAGCAAGCTTTACAAGGGATAATGACGGAACCACACCGCTACAGATAGCGGCACGTGGTGGACACAGACGCACACTGAGAGCTCTTCTACGGAAGGAATGGGTAGACTTTACTTTAACTTCACTGGATAATTTAGCATTCTCCTATGACCAATCAAATCCCCAAGTTAGCCAAAGTGCTACCGATGAGAGCTATGAGGTATGAACGACCAATTTCTTTTTATATGTTCTTTCTGCAAAAGAATAATGAATCTACAGCTGCTTTTTTTACTCCGAAAAAAGATCAAGGCAATAGTAAACCTCTTTTCCATAATGAAACAGATTGTAAACCTCTATTTAAAAAGAAATTTAAAAGAAGAAAAGAAAAAGTGCAACAAATGAGAAAACATTATTTCCTAGAAAATATAATATTGATTTTACTTTTAGCAGATTATACCTTACTGTTGAAAGATTATACCTTTAGTAGATTTTACTTTTAGCAGATTATATACTAAATTTAGGAAAGTAAAAAGTTGCGTAGTAGTGTTATATATTCTAAAAAGTTTACTTGGAGGAAAACCCAAAAGTGTATTGCTAATTAACTGTTGTTGAATGTTGAAATTGTACAAGTACAAGAAAAATTCTGTCCTGGATGAGCTTTTTAAAACCGATTCAAGCCCTAATTATTTACAGTTGGTCATCATTCTAAATGAATAATCTAGAATTCATTCTATAAAAAAAAAACACAAAACACATCCACGAAAAATTTTCCTTTCTCAATAGTCATCGCTCAGGAAGTCCTTGGCCTGTCTTAGAATCTTATTAAAAGTAATTCTTTTTTCAAAATAAAAAGAGAGAGACGCTGTTCAATAATTTTACTGCAGACCAAACTTGAACGAACTTTATCATACATCGTAGTTGTCTTTCAAATTAGACCAAACTTATCATACATCATATATTTAATACTTTTATTTCTATGACTTGAAGGAAAGTACATGAGGTGGATTTAATATAAAATCGTCATACATTAAAATATTAACACCTAAATTAACTAATGTGTTTGTTCTTTATTATCTAGAAAATTTACCAGCATTACAAAAATCTGGATCAGGTGGTGGAGGCAGCAAAATATCCCAAGAATTGGTTTCACATTTACAGTAAGGAGCAAGATCCCCCGGAATCCTCTGATGCTTTGGCTACCAAAATTCAAACAATAGCGTTAGGCTCTGTGCTTATTGCAACAGTGACTTTTGCCGCTGCATTCACTCCACCAGGAGGATACAATTCAACTGATGGCACACCAGTTTTAGGGAAAAAGTATGCCTTCAGGGCCTTCATTTTAGCAGATGTTGTTGCATTTGTTTCATCTTTTTTAAGCACTTTTTTTCTTATACATCTCGGCACGGACCATTCTGGTTCTTTCTTGAAGAGAAAACTGGCAACACCTCGGCTTCTTTTTGCAACTGCTACAGTATGCATGGTGCTGGCATTTGCATTAGGTTTGTATGTGGTGCTTGCTCCAATCAGAAAGTTATTTAGTATTATCGTACTCTTGACGGCACTGACTGCAGCTATACAATATCGATATAGCAAAAATTCTCTAAGATGGGGTCCTCACCGTGTTGCCCCATATATTGTCATAGTATTGGTTGCACTTATTAATAAATGAAAAATATATTCTCTTATTGGGTTTCTTTCTAGCCTACCCCAACTTGTTTGGGACAAAAGGCTTAGTTGTTGTTGTTGTTGTTGTTGTTGTATCCAGATGTTGGAGTTCTTTGCACTTGTCTCTATGTAGCCTTTTTTTCTAATTGTTATAACTCTCGAATTATATGTTACTAGTGGGCTCTTCGCGCGTTGCGCGAACTATCTTTCTTTCTATCTTTCTCCTGAAAATTTATAGCTATTTTTTTAGGTTCAAATAATAGACAACAATTAATATATAGACGATACAATAGTTCATAAAATAAGAATTATCTATTTTTTTTGTATAAGGAGTTTTGTATAGGATCGGTAATAAGATGGCACCAATCATTCTTTAAAGAGGTTCCAGTTATTCTTCTTGGATGCTGAAATTTATAAATGGCAGCAGTCATTCTTCTCCAGAGTAGTCTGATCTACATCATTTAAAAAATGGCAAATATAGTTGCCGAGAGTTATCTATATGGTTCAAACTTTTGTTGATTCAAAGAGTTACTAAAATTAAAATCTGGACCCAAATAACTATTTTACCAGACAAAACATCCATCTCATGTTCAAGTGGTTAAGTTCTTGATCAGCACTTCATATCTTTATTTTTTTTTTAAACATCACTATGAAGACTATGATCTTGAAATGTCTGTAGCAAGTAAATTTTTTTTTATCATTTTGGCAAGACAAATCAAAATTGACAGAAAAATATATATTTGATCACAAATTGATATGACTTACCTTGTATATTATAGTTTCTAGAAGGGCACCAGTTAGAGTCATGTTAATTTTATTTGTATAGCACCGACCTATAAAAGCCACAAACGAAGGAAAATCAATGTTAATTTATTAGCGTATATTAATTATGAACTCGTGATGTTCAATGCAAAGAGGAAATGGTTTAACGTCAGTAAGTTACAATTGAAATAAAAGACACTCATCTGTTCACCTCCAACAAATTGCCTAACTGAAGTCGTATAATCTGAATATAATTGAGAAATGGAAGAATGTAAAAGTGAGCTCTCGTAGAATCCTAGTTTGAAATACATTTTGGATTTTATAAAGATAAATGAAGGATATCATGCTTAACTGAATTTTCCTCTAAAGTTGCAAAGAGATGGCACACTGCTATGCACGAATAAAACCAGTAAAACCTATCATCTTTGTTTATCTTTTCATCAAAGAAAGATGAAAGACCTGCATGATCAATAGTTTGAATATAATCCAAAAGATGAGATCTAATTCATTATAAGTAACCACATCGGACATATACAGAAGAGAGAACTCTAGGGATATGCCAAAAAATAATCAATTAAATTTTTATAACAGCTTTAGGTCTGAGAATATACCAAAGAAAAAAGCTATTTCTTGATTAGATTGTTCTTTTGCAACATTGCCGCTATTTTTCATTTTTTAATTGTACTGAATGCTTTGCAAAAGGACAATTTAACTTGAATTCTAAAGCAATGGACACCAAATAAAAAAAGAAAAAATCAAAGATGGAGTAACTTATGTTTTGAATGTATAGTATACCCTTAGCTCCTAAAAGCTATATCAAAATTACCTAAAATTTGTTTGTATTGGAAACTCTGAGCCTAACCCTAAAAAAGGAATCAGAAAAAAATTAACACCTAAGGGTATGTAACCTGTTTTATGTAAACTAAAACTTTCTAATTAATAGATGCCTATGGACCCTTAGCACTAACAAAAAAAAAAAAGGACAAACCCAAGACAGGTAAACCACGATTAATCCTTCTAATACTTTCTTGAGAGCTGTATTAAAACAATCATTTTACTTTCGCACACTGGCTATCCATATTGAAAACTCAGCACTCAACAACAAATGCAATGGACTTAATTATTTGTCTAAATTGCAAGGACTTGAACTCATTTGCAAGATGAAAAAAGAGGTATAAAATACTGAATTTTCTAACACATATTGGGCAATATCAATTTTAAAATATGACCTTCTAAATGGTAATAAAACATAAAGTAAGATTGCTAGAACTAACAATTCACTAAATAACATTTATGTTTGCAAAATAGTAGCGTATCATGATGACCAAAATACTTGAGATTAAATCAGTCTCCCATTCAGCATTATCTTAGGCAGCTAATAGAATGGTTTTAACAATAACAAAAAAAAGAAGGCAACACCAACTCTGGAATCTAAGATCATATAAATTCTGATATTTTTTTTTATTTTATGAAGACAATTTATTAGTATCAAATAAACAAAGCTCTTTTTTGTTTAAAAAAATAAACAAAGAAAAAAATAGATAAAAATATTGGCTCAGCAGGTACTATACCAGATTGATGCGAACTTCTTTATGCTTCTCTCAATGGAAAAATAGTTGCCATTGTTCAACCTGATCAATCGAAGAATCCAAAACTAAATTATCAGTATGAATAAGAGAGAGGCACCAAGACTGATGAAAGACTTCAATTCATATGCCAAACTTCTAATTGGCTACTTTTTTTTGAATCGTAAAATTTGCTGCTTTCTTGCATCACATGGAGAAATTAAAATAAGAACTGAGCAAGAGCAAAACAGATTGACAACAACAAACTTGGCACAGAGCAATTAACTGATATTGCTTTTATATTTGTTTTCCTATGCTCCTGTTTCACCTATTTGACAGTTTCATCATCCCATAAGCTCTTATTACTTAACGCTCTCCAAATCAGAATACAAACTAATATCTAATGTCATATACTTTAGAAAAATAGATAAGAACTTTTTAATTCCCAAAACTACACAACATTTACTCAGAAGTGGTACTTATTTTGTTGGCTTCTTTTGGATATAACCAAAACTGTGATTGCTCGTTACTCCTCAATCTTAAATTGTTGATCCCAGAAAATGCTGGCTCGTGAGAAATATTATGTGAATGTAAAATAAATAAAGCTCCAATTACAATTGCTATTCTAAAGCAACATATGGAGGCTCACCAATGAGAATAATTAGTGTTAGTTATAACTGAATCCAAATATGAAACTTATCGCCTAGTTATAACTAACCATCACAGAGCAATTAACTAATATTGCTTTTATATTTGTTTTCCTATGCTCCTGTTTCACCTATTTGACAGTTTCATCATCCCATAAGCTCTTATTACTTAACGCTCTCCAAATCAGAAAACAAACTAATATCTACTGTCATATACTTTAGAAAAATAGATAAGAACTTTTTAATTCCCAAAACTACACAATATTTACTCAGAAGTGGTACTTATTTTGTTGGCTTCTTTTGGATATAACCAAAACTGTGATTGCTCGTTACTCCTCAATCTTAAATTGTTGATCCCAGAAAATGCTGGCTCGTGAGAAATATTATGTGAATGTAAAATAAATAAAGCTCCAATTACAATTGCTATTCTAAAGCAACATATGGAGGCTCACCAATGAGAATAATTAGTGTTAGTTATAACTGAATCCAAATATGAAACTTATCGCCTAGTTATAACTAACCATTCCGAAAATGAGTCACATGAAAGAAGAAAGCATACCTCGCAACAAAGATGCAGAGCGACAGCAAGAACCACGACCGTGGGAAATGAAAAGCAGGGCAAAGAAGAGACAACTAAAAAATGCAGCACCGACAGCTTCTATAAAAAGAAAGGGAAAAAATAACCAAAAATGAGACTGGCAAAGCATCGATCACTATCCATAGCAATGCAGCCAAGATACGGACAAACCCGAACAATCAATAAGCAGAAAAACCAAAAAACACAAACCTGGAAGGAGCAGACAAAACAAAAAAAAGCAATCAAAACCCACAACCTGAAAACCACAAAAACAAAAAACACAGACACCTTTTTTTTTTATACCAATACATACCAGGGAAAAATATAGGAAGAGCAGAAAAAAAAACACACCAGGAGCTTCTTGACAACCTAACCAAGTACCGAATTCGACGATGAAGCAAAAAAATCCCAACTGAACAGCACACCCCACTGGACAGCAAGTTTCAGTTATTATTATTCTATTTTTTGGGACGGTGGTCGGCGGCAGTGCAAATTTTTGTAATTTACACCTAGCTGATCCTAACAACCAAACAAAATGCAGCAAATCCCTACACATCCGACCACCAAACATGGATGAAGCAAGAAAAAATAGCAAAATAGAGCCAGAACCATACCTGGAAAAAGCAAAGAAACCTCTCCAGTAGCAACCACAGGAAACCTGAAAAAAGAAAGTAATAGCAAGATCAGAAACAGAAGCAATACAATCCATACAAATTGCTGATTCAACGTCTCCCCAAACCAAGGCAAGATCAGCCAGAAAAAATAAAAGCACAACAATTTGAGAAAAGAAAACAACAGCTATTGGCTCAATCAGTAACAGAAAAACCTAAAAACAGTCCAACCCTACAGAAGCTTGTCAGAGCACAAAGCAGGCAGAATAGAAAGCCCCAAGAACAAAACTCTTTTTTAGCCGTGTTTCAGAACCTCAACGTACCATCAGCAATCTCAAGTTCTGAAAAGCGAAGCAACAAAACTCATTTTTAGCTGCCAATGACGCAAAAATAAGTCAGAAAATTTCTTCCAAAATATAATTTGTCAAATTAGGAAGCTGTTTGAGCTTATAAACTACCAAAACCATTTTAGTACTTTTTTGTACCGATGCTTTGTCCCTTCGTCATCCTCCTGGGCAAGGCACTTCCCCTAAAATAAAAAGCAAGGGGAAGCAAAATCGTGAAAACATTAAAGAAAGGGAAAATTTCACCTTTCTCATAAGAGAGAGACGGAGAGGAAAAGAAGAATGAAAAGAGAGCAGACCCTTCAGAAGAGAAAAAGAGGATTGGAAGAGAAAAGAAAGAGAGAGAGAGAGGCAGCGAGTACAGAAAGATGCATCTTGATCCTTCAGAAGTCGAAAAAACGCCCTAGAAAGATCGAAGAGGCGCCAGATGGACGGACAGATCGAACTCGATCGGACGGACTGGATTGATCTGAGCAAGAATGAACGGTCAAGATTGAAACACTGTTCCAACAACTGTTTACCCACAGTTGTTTCGGATCCGGGTGGAGTTGCGGGGCTTAATATATTAAATGATTACTTTGTTCTCTTGTCAAAATTGTTAGTGTGTATGTTAATTGTCGTGCAATTAGCAGATACTCATTTACATTTTTAGATTCAAATATTTTATTCTTCCTCTGTTTTACATTCTTTTCATAATTTTTTCTAGCGACACTGTTGTTCTTATATGAGGATGATCACTTTCATCATCACACTGTTTTCAATTTCATCTCATGTTCTAATTTCAGATTGCTTTGTCCATAAATGCATCCGTCATATGAATCATCAATTGATTTCATCTCTTTCCCGTTTATAAATTGTGTGCCTCCGCAAATTCAGAACACAAGTCTGAATAGTAGAATACTAGAATATCATTTAAACCGCGCTGACAAATGATGACTGCAATTTACATATTGATTTTATTGTATCAAGATATTTTAAATGTTGTAATTTACTGCCTAATGTACTGTTAATTTACTGGAAGACATATTGCGTGATCAATAAAATTGTACGTGCTACTGTTGCCAGTGTTGTCCAATTGCTAGCATAAATTTTGCAGTTAATCGAAGGCATCCAAGAGCTATAATTTCGTCCATCAAATTTATCTATATTAGATGTATCGTCATCATCTATGTTTCCCTAAACATTCGTACTCCTTATTTCAATAGTACTTTGTTATATTTGTAGCTTAAAAACGTTAATTCTTAGATATCGATAACATGACATGAAGTGTCGTCTACATGATTTTTTATCATGTATACGAATGGATGCATAACTAAAATCGTTTTAGCCAGAAGGAAAACGGATTCCGTAAATATACCTCACCCACTGCTCTGGAAATTGGATCTTTATTCTCAATTTCTCAGTAAATTGTCAAGGCATTGAACAATCGGCATTTATTCTGTCATACATTAATGTCAACTGCACTATTAAGTAGACCATGTCAAAGGAAACTGTTTATAGAATTTTTAAACTAGACACCTGGTCCCTCGATAGTCACTTCTTAGCAGTCAGCAACAACAGCCTAATCAGAACTCTTACTGCTCTAAAAGTGCTGAATCAGCAAGGTCGATAGTGCGAGCTAGAGCGGCAGCCTTGTTTTCACACTCTTGTTGCTCATCTGCCGGTACACTATCAGCAACTATCCCGGCCCCAGCCTACCAATTAGGTGTGAAAAGTCAAAGCATGGCTAGAGACAAAGCATAGGGAACAAAAATGTAAGGTAAAAACTAAAAAGATAAAATTTGGTTTCGGATTCATACCTGCAAGTGGGCCACCCAGTCACGGTGCTGCTTGGCATCCCTATAGGAATACATGGTGTTAGGGCAAGGGCAATGTCCATGTCCCCCAAAAATGAAACCCCACCAAAGCCCCCACTGTATGGACCATGCCTAGTTACCTCCAGCTGGTCTATCAGTTCCATGGCTCGTACCTGCCATCGATCATGACCAAAGAACATATATTATAGACAAAACCAGTTAAGAGAAGCCAGTTGCGGTGTATGCCCAAACAGATATACATACAGTTTTTATTTTTTTTACTTTTGATATCAAAGTGGTAAAATGGGAGACACGCAATACTTTTCCGAAATGGCTTAAATGAAACGTTCAATATAACTCAAATTTTCTATAAACAATCTTATGCATGCGAGTATGCCACAATTTACTCAGAGAGCAATATAAATTTACACCATGTGCTCCTATTCTGTAATAATAATAAAATAAATAACAAACCAAAAAGAAGTCAATGACCAGTTAAAAAAAGGACACTGGTGCAACGCTGCTAGTTTGGCCATTCTATTTTGCACTCATAATGGATGGCATACCATAATCAGCAGGTACACAAAAAAAAAGGACACTGGTTGATACGCGTACCATTGACCGTACCCGTTAGTCAACTAAACTAAAATATTACGATACGCCACGTGGAGTATCCGATACGTGCCAGTCCCGTACCGGGCGCATACCTGCACATGGGTCGTACCTGATACGAGTACGCCTATACATTCCACGTGCCAGGGTAAGCACATCACTCACAACCAGTGCATCTGAACAATCATCATCTACAAGTGGTTCTTTTTTGTACCTCCTTTGTAGCAAATGTAAGTATCTCGTACCTCAAGTTGAGTAGAAGTATCTGACACCAAATAAGCATAATTCAAGCTATTTACTAATAACAACATAGCTACAATCTACAGATCAAGATACACTTCTTCACCCATGTCACACTTCTGTAAATATACATTAAAGTAACTTGGGAACAAATTAGTGTGATATCATACAAAATGGTTCCCGACATCCTTAACTACACACCTTTTTTTTTTTTTTTTGAAAGAACGCCCGTAGGCAAGGAAGAGGTGAGTAGACGGAGAGAGAGAGACACTGGTGCTCTCATTTTTTAACTCTTGAAAGGAAACAAACTATAACAAAAAATTAAGAATAATTATTTTACAATTATGCGATTATAAAGAACTCTGTGAAAGAAAAATCAGTGGAATACAATAGAAATCCCACCCAATTTCCAAAATTACCACCAAATGCTTCAAAATTAATCCAGAAATTGAAACCAAAAGAAGGATTAAGAGAGCGTACTATATAGTTGACGCAGAAATCTGGAATTCAATGTGGCAAACCAGAAAAAATATTCGTTCAAAACTTCACCAAACAAAATTAAATAAAGAGAGAGAATCAGGATTCGAGGTAAATGGCGGAGAGCATCTGCTTCGCCTTCGCCTCCACAATCACTAATCAACTATTCTCTCTTGCTCGATCAGCTGTCTCGATTTCTCTTTCTCGCTCGCTTTCTCTCTTTTTCTTGCTCGATCAGACATGTAGAGAGGGTTGAGTCGGCGTGGTTGAGAGGGTTGAAGGTGTCTGGATCCTCTGGTCCTTTTATTAGGTTCATGCCACCTCAAAACAACAAAATTGAAAAAATGCCACCACAAATCTTACACTTAGATTAATGCCACCCTAAAATTAATTTGTTCAGCTTTTTGCCATAATTCTTGTATAAATATGTTCCAAATATAATATTTTTTTTGTATTGTCCGAATTGCCCTTGCATCTCCCACTTCAATCCAACCTTCTTCTCCATCGTCCCCATTCATAATCGTACCATCTCTATCCATGAATCTGCACCCATTGCCTATCGTCCCTCAACTTTCTTCAGTAAATCTAACGACCAGATTCTCTTGTTGCGACAGGATAATCATAACAATCCCATCAGAGAAATAACAGATTCTCTTCCGAATTTACAGTCCCAACCACAATATGTTTTCTTCTTTTATGTCCTTATTCACCACGATTGATTTGAATTGTGTGATTGTGTGACTTCCTTCTATGCTCACTAGTCACTATTTTGATTTTTTTAATTTGCTCTTAATAATGATATGTTGGTCTGATGTGCTATCAATTTTGACATAATCTGTCCTTAATTTACCTTAATTACTTTTGAGTTTGGCATCAAGCAAGCTGATGGAGAAACGCCAAAACTTGTTCGTTTACTTGCTCATATTACTAGAAGGAAGTCAAAAGGTAAAATTTATCATGTGAATCTATTATGGTACTTTGCATTACTTGTGTTATTTTATTAATTATAAATATGTGTAATTGTCTTTTCTTTTTTTAATTCGATCTTACTTTGGCATTATATGCTGGTCTGATTTTATCAAAGGATAAAGAGTTAGTGTTATATGAAATACATCAGAAAAGCATAATGGGGCTATTTGGATTCCCCAAGGAATTTGGGGAATTTCATCTTCCTACCATAAATTTATTATAAACAACCCAAACTCTTCACAAAATTACACACTTTCCAATAAATTTATTCCTAGGAATTGCAACTTTTCCAAATTCTCCAAATTCTTAAGCGATCCAAACGACTCTAATAAACTTCCAATTAGGGAGCACGCAATAATATTATAGTCAGTTCATCGATAAAAATTTAGCTCAAAATTCAAATCAATCATAATGAAGTAAGGGTAGAAAAGTATAAAACGCATATTTTTATTTGGGATTGTGAATTGGGAGAGAGCACGAGTAATTTCTCCAATAGTGATTGCAACGTTGTCTTGTTGTATAACCAGAAAAGAGAAAGAGACGAGTCTCGTCGTTGTTTTACGAGAATCGAGAGATGAGAGGGAAGAAGACGATGGAGAAGGTCTGGTGCAGATTCGCCTGATACAAATGGTGAGAAATCAGAATGGGGACGATGGAGAAGAAGGTTGGGGAGGATGGAGGGGTTTGATGATAAATTATGGGATTGAATTGAAGTGGGAGATACAAGGGCAATTCAGTCAGTACAAAAAAATATTATATTTGGAACAGATTTATACAAGAATTGTGGCAAATAACTGAACAAATTGATTTAGGGTGGCATTAATCTAAGTGCAAGTTTTGTGGTGGCATTTTTCCAATTTTGTTCTTTTGAGGTGGTATGGACCCAATTTTCCTTCTATTAAAACGAACTGTGGTCGTTTCTCCATCCGAGCCGTCTGATTTACGGTTAATTTTTTTCAGGCCTATCAATTAACCGTTGAAATTAAATCAGACGGTCCAGATCTAAAAACGATCAGAAAATTTTTCTGATCGGCAAAAGAAAATAACGCTTCTTTCTTTTTTTTTTTACTTCAATCCGTCTTCTTTCGGATCCGATCCAATATGAGCAGAGACAAAAATTACACGATAGTCCTTCGATTGCTTGGACGGCTCCGATCTTGTGCGCTCTAAGCGTGCCTCGCGACATAGGATTTTGATCCCTCCTTAGGGCCTCCTCTGAAAAGATAGTTCATAAATTCTTAGTCCTTCGTCTATTTTGTGGAAAACCGTCCTAAATTTCATAACGAATCGATCCTTCAAAAGACTGATGATGGACAATAGCTTGATTTTGAAAAGATTGGATTTAATTGTTTTCGAAGAAAAATTTTAAAAGAACAGGTTTTGTAAGGTCGTGCCCAACCTTGTGTGTTTGGATGAAACGGAATAAGCCGTGAATAGGGAATAGGAATAAGGAATTTCGGTTTGCATGCTTATCCATATTTCTTATTCTTATATCATGGTTTTGTTAGTATAGGAATAAGGGCGCAAATTTCTTATTCTTGTGTTATTTGGATTGCACAAGAATAAGAATAAGTACGCAAATCGAAATTCCTTATTCTTATTCTCTATTCCCGACCTATCCAAACACACCCAAAAGAAAAGATTTTGTAAGGTCGTGCCCAACCTTCTTTGACCTAATCCGTTAATCTTACTTACCTTAGCGACACGGTGAATGTTAGTATTACTATAGAAGGTTATAGGACTTAGAAGAAGAACTTGGTTTTCAAAGAGCTACCCTCCTCAATCCTCATCCAAAAAAAAAACTTGTCAAATCTAGCCCAACTTAATTTCTTTCCTCAATTCGGTTTGATTTGGCCCGTATACCAAACCGGTTGAGTATGGACCTTTGAAATCCAGTCCGACCTTTTTTTTTTCTTTCACTACCTCTGAACATCCTTTGCGGGTATTGAAAATGGGAATTAATTGTGACAATCAACATTCGTGTAATCAAGCAATCAACAGGGAGTCGCTCTCCTCGACTCACACTTTCCTTCTTTAACCTTCTATTCACTCCGTCTCCTCTCTCCCTTTATTCGATCTCCTCACAATTTCCGATTCAAATCTCCACCACCTCCTTCGCTCCCCTCTCCTCACGTCTGTCTTACCTCCGCCTCATCTCAGCCTCTCCTTCGCCTCTCCTCTCCCCGCCTCTGCCTCTCCTCTGCTTCGCCTCACCTTTCTTCTGCCTCAGCCTCTCCTCTGCTTCGCCTCAGCTCTCCTCCGCCTCGCATCCGCCTCCTCCTCACCTTAACCTCTCCTCCACCTCACCTCTACCTCCGCCCCCCCCCCCTCACTGCTCCCTCTCCTATACAGATCAGATCTGGTTGACGAAGAAAGAAGTAGAAATCGAGAAAGATAAGAAGAGAAAAGAGATTTAGATTTAGTTCTATTACAACTTGGGAGTAATTAAATTATTATAAGGGATGATATTAATCAGTTTAGGGGTGTATCTAATATGTATAAGGGAGTAAATAATATTCATATTTGATTCTGCTATTTTTTTGGAGTAACTAAATTATTATAAGGGGGAAATTGATCAGTATAAGGCAGTAACTAATATGTACAACGGACTAAATAATATTCATATCTGATTCTGCTGTTGTTTGGGAGTAAGTAAATAGCTAAAAGGTAGTAAATAACTAGCATAAAAGGAGTATCTAATATGTATGAGGGAGTAAATAACATTCAGAACTGATTCTACTGTTATTTGGGAGTAACTAAATAACTATAAGGGAGTAAATAAATAGCAGTAAATGAGTATTTAATACAAGTAAGGGAGTAAATAATATTCATATCTGATTCTGCTGTTATTTGGGAGTATCTAAATAGCTATAAGGAAGTAAATAACTAGTATAAAAGGAGTATCTAATATGTATAAGGGAATAAATAATTAGAACTGATTCTACTGTTGCTTGGGAGTAACTAAAAAACTATAAGGGAGTAAATAATTAGTAGTAAGAGTGTATTTAATACAAGTGAGAGAGTAAATAATATTCATTTCTGATTCTGATAACGGCAAGGCTGGGCTAGGCGACAGGAGGGTTGTGACGACAAGGCTGGACGACGGCGACGGCAGGGCTGCGACGAGAGGGTTGCGCTTTGGCGACGACAGGGCTGCACGACGGCGACGGCAGGGCTGCGCGACGGCGACGGCAGGGCTGCGCGACGGCGACGGCAGGTAATATGACGGGAAGGGAGAGAGGCTATGTGCGCGAAAGGAGGCTATGTGTGGGACATGAGGCGATGTGCGAAGGAAAACCCGCGTGAACGAAGGGAGCGGAGGGTGAGGGTGAGAGGGTGAAGCGAAAATGGAAACTATCGGATGGAACAGGATAGCGTACTTACCTAAAATAAATATTGATTGCGTGATTGCCTGAAACTCTGATTATAGTTATCATCTCCGATTGGAAATTACTATATGCAATCGGAGAAAAAGTCATCACTCACCAATCACCATCGCTGAAAAAGGCCCTCCCTCATGCGATCGCTCCCGCGAGACATCGCTCTTGGTAGTGGGTCTCATCTCCCAGTTCTATTTTCCTCCCCTCTCTCTTCTCTACTCTCCCCTCACTCAAGCGCTATTTTCCGTTCCTCCCCTCTCTTAACAGAGCGACAAGTATCTTTTCTCCCACCTTTTTTTCTCTTATGTGTTTCCATTCGTTCTCATATATGTTAACTTTGACTCCGTTTGGATGGTATGTGAATAAGAGAAATAAGGGGAGAAGTATTGGGAAGTGTGTAACTTTGTGAGAATTTAGATTGTTTATAATAAATTTACTCTCTTATTCTCTTATTCCTAGGTCTCATCCAAACGGAGCCTTTGTTGATTGTATATGTTTATTTTTATTTGTTGTCCCTAATTTAAAGGCCTAGAGGGGGGTGAATAGGCACAAAAGCAAAGTTCTAAACCGGTATGGTCAATATTTGGTTCAATTCAAATTTGGTCTAACAAAAACAATCAAAGAACAAGCAATTCACAATGCAAGAAAAGTAAAGAGAGAAGAGGAGAAGTGACACGCGATATATTACGAAGTTCCGACCCGCTAGGAGGTGCTAGCCTTAGTCGTACGTCTCCGGGAGTTTCGCAACCTCGAAATGGGCGCGCTCTGTTCAATTCCACAACGAACGGGACTACAAATTCGAACCAAATCACCTTGTTACAAACACTCTCAAGGTGGATTGGCCTAACTCAATTAAACAAGCTCAAACACTCAAAGGATTGAGGCTCTAACCAAATCACTCAACAAATCTAGCAATTAACACTAGTGGATTGGTTTTGCACACTCTAATCTCAATGATTTTGCTAAAATAATGCTCAAACACAAGAGAGAGTAATGTCTAACTGGTTGGAGCTCAAAAGGGAGGAGTTTCAAAGGTTTCAAAAGTATTTCAACAGTTCCAAGAGACCCCATATTTATAGAGGGCGCCAACAGCTCCAAAGACCAGTCAAAACAGATTCTACCGTTATACAATGCTATATGACGTTGTACAACGCAGAAATAGCCGTTGAAAAATCAAACGGTCACAGACAATAACGTTGTGAGTTGTCAGAGCGTTGTGTAACGCTGTATAGCGTTGCACAACGCTTCAGCAAAAATCCAAAGCAGAAGCTCGACAGTTCCGTTGGAACTTGTCAGAGCGTTGTGTAACGCTTGGTAGCGTTGCACAACGAAGTCAAGAAAACAATCAAGGCAGAACTGACAAACTCAAACAATATTGTGAGAACGTCATACGACGCTGACTGGCGTCACACAACGTCGCCGTTGCACAACGCTATTCAGCGTTGCACTACGCGTCCAGAGCGATTGAGCGATGTCTGAGCGAAGTTTAGAGCGTTACACAACGCTACGATGCATGGAATATAGCAGCATGCATGCAGCATAGATGCAGATCGATGTCTGAGCAATGCAGAGTCGCCTACTTCAGACTGCGTTGTACAACGCTGAATAGCGTTACACAACATAGGAGTGGAAATGTTGTGTAACGTTACTTAGCGTTGCACAACGTTCTGACAAGGGGAAATAATGGATTTAACTGGTTTAAAAGCAAATGAACTAACGTTGCACAACGCTACTGAGCGTTGTGTAACGTTGTTCCAACCTTGTCAGAGATTTTGCAATTTAAGAACGAATTAACGCTGCGTTGTGTAACGGCAACTGGCGTTGTATGACGCTGGACAGAAAAACTGAGCATTTTACCAGCAAATTGATTGAGATTAGATTAGAGTTTAATTAAACCTTAATTACTGAATCTAACTAGACCAAAGCAATCTCTTGAAGCTCCAAAATAAGTGCCACACTTGCTTTAATCCATTCTTCATTAAATCTAGCTATAAAGCACTAAGAAGAGATGTTAGTTTTAAGGGTTTCGGTGTTGTTTTGCAAATCGGCAAATCAAGAGAAAATGTTTAACCAACAATCTCCCCCTTTTGCCGAGTTGCAAAACAACACCTAAGGTACATTTGGGACTTGATACAACAAGGCGGAATACCCCAAATTACCTAATTCTCCCCCTTTTTGCAAATAGGGAAAAGAACACCCAAAACGCCCTTGATGACAAACCATAAGGATTCTCCCCCTTTCGAAAAGAGTTTGGCCACTAAGTTCATTTGATTAGGGGTATCTAACAAGGTTTAACGAAGGCATAAACTAACAATTATAGACCATGCATGCATATTAAAAGAAAAAGAGTTAAAAACGAAGCCATTTAGCACAAACATAATTCATTAAAACATAACACAATTCATGCAATCATTCATATAACAAAACAAAGCAAAGTAGCACCACTTAGTCATCCAAAACAACGAAAAATCACACAAGAGATACGAAAGGCAAATAAACTACGAAAATCAAAATAAAGAGAAAAGAGAGGGCTAAGGCTTGGAGACGGTTTCGGCTATGACTACTCCTCATCATCATCACCCGCGCCACTAACGGATCCCCTCTTGAGATGGAGCTTCATCTTTCCCCAAAGGTTGATCATCTCATCCTTGAGATGAGTGATCGAGGCATCGGTCTTGGCTTGATAAGCGGTCAAATTTTCTTCAATTGTGTTGAACCGCGTATCAATGTGAGTGGTCAAGGCGGCAAATTTGGCATCAAGATAGGCATGGAAGTCTTGAGGTGCGCCTTGACCCTCCATCCGTCCGCCGGACACATGCAATGGTTCATTGCCTATCTCTTCATATTGATTGATGGTGGCATTTGGTCGGAAGATGTAGTTGTTGCGGTGGAATGCACCGGGCACAATGGAGTCATCATCTTGGGCCGTCCATCCGGTACCGGTTAGATGTGCCATGAGGTTTTCGAGATTGGCAATGGCATTCTCGGGCACGGGTTCGCCCCAAAGAGGTGTGTCATGAGGGATGCCGCTTTCAATGAGAACGGATTGAATAATGTGGGCATATGGAAAAGAGAAGCGAGGAGAGGTATCGGCCCGTGCCATATGAGCAAGTATGATGAAAGGGAGATTCACCTTTTGATTCATCTCAAGGAGGGAGCGAAGGAGAAACACGGCGAATTGCTCCACATTGGTCTTGATTGTTGCCTTCGGAGTGATAATGTTATTGATGAAGAGGAAGAGAAGGCGGTGCAAGGCCGGTAGCTCGGTGGCGGTGAATTGGCGAATGTTGTAGTTCCTCCAACAATAAAAGAAGCGGTGGTATTCGTCATACGGAGGCAATTCGCGGGGTCAATTGGCATGAATGTAAATCTCCAAGTTATCATTGTCGAGGCCGAGAAGGTTGGCCAAGGTTTCCTCGGTGATTGAGATGTGCCGACCGAGGACATAGGAGTTGGCGGTTGGGTGGCCATCGGTCCACGTCATTGTGAGATTGGCATAGAAGAGCTTGATTAATAACGGGTTGTACGGTTGAGAATGTGCGGGAAGACCCGCCATGTTCCAATATTCAATTCTTTCTTTGATCCAAGTCAATTTCCTTGGATTCAAATGGTAGACACCATAGGGGTGCTCAAAAAAGAAGCAATCGGAACACTCGCGATTGACATCACGGTATTGGCAAAAATGCATGAACGAGGCCGAGTCTTTGAAGAGATAATTGTTGGAGGAAGAGAGGGTCCAATCTACGGGTACGGGTGGTATATCCATTGGAATTGGTTGGTCGGTTTGAACCGGTGGGTTGGAAGATGAGGCACCTTTGGGGTTGCGCTTAGACCGTTTGTTGGTAGCGGTTTTCGGTGCCATTGAAAATTGAGAGAGAAAGGATGAGGTTAAACCTTTAAATTGAAGAGCGGGAGAGGATGAGATGATCTTGGAGAGCACAGAACCGAAGCCGATCGAAAATCCGACGGTCGGATCGCCGGAATTGGTGGTGATGGTGGTGGCTAGGGTTTCGGTGGATTGGGAGATAGAGAGAGAGAGAGAGTGATTTGAGGGTATGAGGGTGGAGAGGAGAGAGAGGAGAGTATTTTGGTGGTTTTGGTTGGAGTGGAGAGAGAGAATTGAGAGAGTATTGAGAGAGAGAGATGAAAGGGTGTGAGTTGGAGAGAAAGAGAGAAAAAGAGAAGGGGGCTCGGATTTGAGAGAGAAGAAGAAGAGGAAGAAGAAAAGGTGGGGTCGCATCTGTTAAAAAAAAACGCGTCCACCGTTAAGTAACGCCAAATGGCGTTGTACAACGCAGGAGTCAAAACAGCGAAAATTGAGCAGAGACTGACTGCTCCGTTGTACAACGCTGAGTAGCGATGGGTAACGCTACAACCCAGCGTTGTGCAACGTTAAAGGGCGTTGTACAACACTAAATCCAAACAAATTAAAAAAATAAAAATAAAAATGAAAATAAAGCAACGTCTTACAACGTTGGACAGCGTTGTACAACGTTAAGTAAAAAAAACAGACTAGCGTTGTACAACGGTTATCAGCGTTGTATAACGTTGAACGCGACAGATTTTAAAATTCAGCAAAGGAAAAATAAAATAAAACAGACAACGTTGTACAACGATAGACAGCGTTGTGCAACGCTACCAGATAGAATCATCCCGGCGTTGTGCAACGATGATCAACGTTGTACAACGTTGATCTCGACAGAATTCAAAATTCAGCATAAATTCATTTTAAACTAACGTTACTCTTGCGTTGCACGACGCTGAAAGGCGTTGTGTAACGCCAGAGTCAACAGAAAACCAGAAAAAACAGAAAGTTAAGACCGAAATAGTTAAAAACTTATTTTTCATGGTTTTCAAAAGAAATAAAACCAATTTAAACTGAAATGAGCTCCAAACAACAAAGACAACAACATGATATGCATAAATTTAATCTTTGAGTTCAAGCATACCAAGTTTGAACCTAAGTTCAAGATGTTGTTGAGTTGGAAGAGGTTTGGTGAAGATATCGGCGATTTGCTCCTTCGTGTCGATGTAGATCAATTCCACATCACCTTTCTCAACATGATCACGGATAAAATGATGTCGTATCTCTATGTGCTTGGTTCTAGAGTGCAATATCGGATTTTTGGATATAAGGATGGTACTAGTATTGTCACACAAGATTGGTACCTTTTGGAAATCTAACTCAAAATTCCTAAGGGTTTGCATCATCCAAAGAAGTTGAGTACAACAACTACCGGCCGCTACATATTCCGCTTCCGCGGTGGAGAGAGCAACCGAAGTTTGCTTGCGGCTAGACCAAGATACAAGTGAACCACCAAGAAATTGGCAAGTTCCACTAGTGCTTTTACGGTCCATACGGTCACCGGCAAAATCGGCATCGGTATAACCTAACAAGTCTAGTTCGGTTTGTCTACCATACCAAAGACCTAGGTTTTGAGTACTCTTGACGTATCGCAAGATACGTTTTACCGCTTTGTGGTGAGATTCCTTAGGATTGGCTTGGTACCTAGCACATAGACATACGTCATACATAATATCCGGCCTACTAGCCGTGAGATAGAGTAGGCTACCGATCATGCCCCAATAGAGAGTTATGTCCATAGACTTGTCTTTCTCATCCGCATCGATATTCGCACTTTTTCTCATGGGTGTGTCTAAACTCTTGCTATCTTCAACACCGAATTTCTTCACTAACTTCTTGGCATACTTGACTTGGTTCACAAAGATACCATCCTTGAGTTGTTTGATTTGAAGCCCCAAGAAGAAAGTGAGTTCTCCCATCATGCTTATATCAAATTCACTACTCATCAAAGAAGAAAACTCTTGGGCAAGAGTTGCATTAGTGGAGCCAAAGATAATATCATCCACATAAATTTGCACAAGTAGCAAATGGTCATCTCTTTTCTTAGTGAAAAGAGTTGTATCCATTTTGCCCCTACTAAAACCATTGTCTAGAAAAAAGGTACAAAGTCTACCATACCAAGCTCTAGGAGCTTGCTTCAAACCATACAAAGCTTTGTGAAGCTTATACACATGGTCCGGATTGAAATGGTCAACAAAATCGGGTGGTTGTTGGACATAAACTTCCTCATCTATCCAACCATTTAGAAAAGCACTCTTGACATCCATTTGGAATAGGGTAAAGCCTTTGTTAGCGGCAAAAGCCAAGAGCATTCTAATGGATTCAAGACGAGCAACCGGTGCAAAGGTCTCCTCAAAATCAATACCTTCTTGTTGCTTGAAACCTTGTGCAACCAAACGGGCTTTGTTTCTAACCACAATACCATCCTCACTTAGCTTGTTTCTAAAAACTCATTTGGTACCAATAACTTGCTTACCCTTTGGTAATGGTACAAGTTCCCAAACTTGATTTCTTTCAAATTGGTTCAACTCTTCTTGCATGGCAACAATCCAATTTGGGTCAACATTGGCCTCTTTGAAGGATTTTGGTTCAAGTTGAGGAACAAAGGCACAATGACCAATAGTTTGGTGCAAACTAGACCTAGTCCTAACACCTTCCCTAGGGTCACCTATGACATTAGTAAGAGGATGAGAGGAAACTTCTCTAAGCACTTCGGGAGGCTCATGAACCGGTTGGGGAGACGGTTGAGGTTGAGGATCATCATGAGGCGTTTCATTTTAAGTTGTGTCTAAGGAACCCTCCTCATGAGTCTCTCCCCCTATCAAAATGTCATCAACCCGGTTCAAAGGCTCCTCAATAATCACCGGTGGTTGTGCTTGTGGTTGTAACTCGATTTCTTGCGTCGTTTCTTCCACTTGTGTACCTACAATAGAATTACCTTCCTTGGATTCCTCAAGGACTTTTTCATCAAATTTGACATTAATAGACTCAATAACTACCTTTGAGTTTGGCAAATAGACTCTATACGCTTTGCTTGTGGTTGAGTAACCAACAAAAATAACGGGCAAAGACTTGGCATCAAACTTAGTTACTTTAGGAGACTCATCAAGGACAAAACATTTGGAGCCAAATACACGGAAATAGGATATATTAGGAGTATGACCGAACCATAATTCAAAAGGAGTTTTCTTGAGTTGAGAACGAATGCATGCACGATTTACTACATGACATGCCGTATTTACCGCTTCGGCCTAAAGAAATTTGGGTACGGCAAATTCATGTAGCATGGTGCGTGCTAATTCTTGTAAGGTACGGTTCTTCCTCTCCAGTACACCGTTTTGTTGAGGGGTGCGTGGAGCGGAAAACTCTTGTTTATATCCTTTTTCTATGCACAATTCATCAAATTTAGCATTTTCAAATTCCCTTCCATGGTCACTACGAATTCTAGAGATTTTCAACCCTTTTTCGTTTTCAACCCGAATGCTAAATTTAACAAAATGGTCAAATGCTTCTTCCTTGTGAGCAAGAAAGAAAACCCAAGTAAAGCGACTATAGTCATCTACCACCACAAAGACATACTTTTTCTTACTAATACTCAAGACATTGATTGGTCCAAACAAGTCCATATGAAGCAATTGCAAAGGTTGAGAGGTTGAGATGATCTCTTTGGTTTTGAAATTTGACTTGGTTTGCTTGCCTTTCATGCAAGCTTCACACAACCCATTTAAGTCTAGTTTATGTGATGGAAGACCACGGACAAGTTTCAATTTCACAAGTTTCTTAATGGAGTCTAGAGAAACGTGAACAAGTCTTCTATGCCATAACCATGAACCGGTAGCTATGGCACTAAAGCATTGTTCACCATTTGTGAAGTGATCAAAGTTCAAGTAATAGACATCCTTTTTCCTTTGTCCCGTGTAAACAAGAGAATTATCCGAAATTTGATGCACAAAACAAGAGGAGTGATCAAACTTCAAATAATATCCCGCATCACATAATTGGCTCATACTTAAAAGGTTGTAGTTGAGACCATCCACAAGGTAAACATTAAAAACCGTTAAATTTTGGTTTCCAACCGAGCCTATACCAACAATAGAGCTCTTCCTAAGATTATTACCAAAAGTAACCTCACCACCATCAAAAGGTTCAAGTGTCTTGAAACAAGATTCATCACCCGTCATGTGATGTGAACAACCACTATCTATGATCCAAGCACTTCTCTTGAATGATGATAACAAACAAACCTACAAGAATACATATTAGTTAGAAACAAACAACTAATATATTATTCTTTTAATCTCTCCCCCTTAAGATTTGACAAGAATAATCTTGGGGAAAGAAGATGGCTAACTAGGCCACACTCGAACCACTTCCACCAATCAAAACGGATGTGGAAGTGACTTTAGGAACCCAAATCATGTTAATTGAACAGGATGTATGATTTGCTTTCCTAACTTTGCATTCTAGTGTGACATGGCCATTCTTACCACAATAGTTACAACAAGCACAAGTTGGCTTGTTCACTTGTGAACTTTCTCTAACAAAATGGATTTCAAAATGACGCCTAAGCTCCATGGCCCTAATCTTTGGATCCTTAGAGAAAGTGTATGATTGAGAGTTTCTCAAAATTGGTTTTTGAAAATTCTTTTTGTTTTGTTGAGAGACTTTTTGATTTCCCCCATTGGTTTGAGGTCTAGTGTGTGTTCTATTCCTATTCCCACCATTGTTTTGAAAAGGATGAAAACACCCATCGGGTCCCTTGAAATACAAGTTGCTTGGGCCCCGATTGTTTTGAAAGTTCTTTTGAGGTCTTTGAGACCCATTTCTATTCCTACCAAAACTCTTTTGAGCACCATTTTGAGAGCCAACAAAATTCTTTTGCCCTTGCCCGTGAGTGTTCCTACCATTTGTGCTCTTGTGATAAAGTCTCTCATTTTGTGTTGGGCTTGACATGGTTCTTGGTCTAGAAAATGATTGATTCCTCTTTTTGAAGCCAAGACCCGTTTTGTCATTGGGTTTTTGTCCCACAAACATTTTATCAAGATTCATCTTGGTGCTATGAGAAGCACTAGACGAACTTGAAGCCCTTTCATTTTTCAAAACATTTGTCTCACTCAAAGGAGTTTGACATTTTTCACAAACACTTGGTTTTTCAAAACTTTCAATCATACCCTTATACCTTGTCACCAAAGATTCAAGATCATGCACCTTAGTCGTCAAAAGACTAATTTGCTCTTTTTGACTAGCAATAGTCTTAAGAGACTCATCAAGATAATCATTCAACCTATCAAATTGCAAGTTTGCATCATCATTCAAGCTCAAGTCATTCTTACTATCACAATCGCTATCACTACTAGAGAATGAGTTTAGAAGTACCTCATTTATGACCTTAGGCATTTCAATGGCAATTGTGGATGGTTCCTCTTGAATAGTCGTTGGAGCTTGTGTGAAAGTCGATGTAGAGGATGATGCTTCATCAAGGCTAGCTTTGCTCAATGGATGCACATAGATTTTGCCTCAGTTGAACTCATTGAAGACCTCCTTCACCAAGTCATCTAGGTCGTCATCCACCGGCATCACCACATCATTCACTTGAGCCACAAGAGCAAGGTTGTCAAAGTCGCACTCGGATTCCGAATCGGATTGAGAGGATGAGCTCGAATCGGAATCGTTGTCCCAAGTTGCTTGCATGGCTCTCTCACCCTTCTTCTTGCTCTTGTAGTGTCCCTTCTTGGACTTGAACCGGCCATCACCCCTTCTCTTGCCACCATCTTCCTTGTCCTTCTTCAAATGAGGGAAGAGCTTGAAGCAAGAGTACATGGTATGACCTTCTTTTTGGCACACGAAGCAAAGAGCTCTTTCATCATTCTCAAGTCTTTCTTTGTTGAACTTTCCCTCAAAGATCATGATAGCTCGAAACATCTTTGAGAGAACGGCTCCTTGCTTGTCCTCATCAAGGTCGATGATGCCTTTGGCCTTGTCACTTGAGTGGCGGTGTCTCCCTTGGTGGTTGTCATTGTGGCGGTTCTTGGAAGGGGATGCCTTGTTGTCACTTGCCGCCAATGCCACGGTTTTGGGCTCATACTTCAACTCTCCAAGTTGCTTGAGCTTCTCTTCCACGCACCGGTAATGGGTATAGATGATCTCCGGTGTGAGGTTGTTGTGGGACCTTTGTTGTGTCTCAAGAGTCGAGATGAGAGTGTCGAATTGAGGTTTTCCCACCAAAGCCCTAAGCAATCTTCCTATAACACGACTATTAGATAGGGTCTCTCCAATGTTAGTAAATTAATCGAGCAATTGTATAAACCGAGTATACATCTCCTCGATGCATTCACCTTCCCGTATGCGGAAATTATCCAATATAGACTCTAATTCAAATTGTCGAGAGCTTTTGATTAGAGAATTTCCCTCATAACGGTTCAAGAGAGAAACCCACATTTCATGTGCACTAGTAGAGCTACCAAAAATGGCCGCTATGGACTCATGTACCGAATTTAACAAGACATTCACGGCATTATCATTCTTGGTCCTAATGGTCTTAGAGACATGGGTTTCTCTACCTTCACTATCAACAATTGGTGTGTATGGCTTATCAACAACCTCCCAAAGATCAATTAAGTTAAGGTATACAACCATACATCTCTTCCAATAACGGAAGTTCTTGCAAGTGGAACCAAACTTGTCCGGTTTTTCTATCACCCTAGAGGCCATGAATCGAGGTTATCTACCTAACAAGATGGTCAAAAGATAACCCCTGCTCTGATACCACTTTGTTGTCCCTAATTTAAAGGCCTAGAGGGGGGTGAATAGGCACAAAAGCAAAGTTCTAAACCGGTATGGTCAATATTTGGTTCAATTCAAACTTGGTCTAACAAAAACAATCAAAGAACAAGCAATTCACAATGCAAGAAAAGTAAAGAGAGAAGAGGAGAAGTGACACGCGATATATTACGGAGTTCCGACCCGCTAGGAGGTGCTAGCCTTAGTCGTACGTCTCCGGGAGTTTCGCAACCTCGAAATGGGCGCGCTCCGTTCAATTCCACAACGAACGGGACTACAAATTCGAACCAAATCACCTTGTTACAAACACTCTCAAGGTGGATTGGCCTAACTCAATTAAACAAGCTCAAACACTCAAAGGATTGAGGCTCTAACCAAATCACTCAACAAATCTAGCAATTAACACTAGTGGATTGGTTTTGCACACTCTAATCTCAATGATTTTGCTAAAATAATGCTCAAACACAAGAGAGAGTAATGTCTAACTGGTTGGAGCTCAAAAGGGAGGAGTTTCAAAGGTTTCAAAAGTATTTCAACAGTTCCAAGAGGCCCCATATTTATAGAGGGCGCCAACAGCTCCAAAGACCAGTCAAAACAGATTCTACCGTTATACAACGCTATATGGCGTTGTACAACGCAGAAATAGCCGTTGAAAAATCAAACGGTCACAGACAATAACGTTGTGAGTTGTCAGAGCGTTGTGTAACGCTGTATAGCGTTGCACAACGCTTCAGCAAAAATCCAAATCAGAAGCTCGACAGTTCCGTTGGAACTTGTCAGAGCGTTGTGTAACGCTTGGTAGCGTTGCACAACGAAGTCAAGAAAACAATCAAGGCAGAACTGACAAACTCAAACAATATTGTGAGAACGTCATACGACGCTGACTGGCGTCACACAACGTCGCCGTTGCACAACGCTATTCAGCGTTGCACTATGCGTCCAGAGCGATTGAGCGATGTCTGAGCGAAGTTTAGAGCGTTACACAACGCTACGATGCATGGAATATAGCAGCATGCATGCAGCATCGATGCAGATCGATGTCTGAGCAATGCAGAGTCGCCTGCTTCAGACTGCGTTGTACAACGCTGAATAGCGTTACACAACATAGGAGTGGAAATGTTGTGTAACGTTACTTAGAGTTGCACAACGTTCTGACAAGGGGAAATAATGGATTTAACTGGTTTAAAATCAAATGAACTAACGTTGCACAACGCTACTGAGCGTTGTGTAACGCTGTTCCAACCTTGTCAGAGATTTTGCAATTTAAGAACGAATTAACGCTGCGTTGTGTAACGGCAACTGGCGTTGTATGACGCTGGACAAAAAAACTGAGCATTTTACCAGCAAATTGATTGAGATTAGATTAGAGTTTAATTAAACCTTAATTACTGAATCTAACTAGACCAAAGCAATCTCTTGAAGCTCCAAAATAAGTGCCACACTTGCTTTAATCCATTCTTCATTAAATCTAGCTATAAAGCACTAAGAAGAGATGTTAGTTTTAAGGGTTTCGGTGTTGTTTTGCAAATCGGAAAATCGAGAGAAAATGTTTAACCAACATTATTGTTATAACTATTCACTTTATTTTATTATATTGATTTATGATGTTATTTATTTTGTGTATTGTTTATGTTCAATTTAGTTCTTATAAGGGTTTATTTTATTTCGTTTAAAAATATTAATTTTATTTCTATGTCTATGTTGTTGCTGTATATGCTCACTTTATTTATTTTTTGTGTTTATTTTATTGTAATACATGTTCATTTTCATAACGCACAAGGATTTATATGATTAAAATCATGCTCCAGAGTTCACATGGAGACAAAGAGAAAGAGATGGAGGGGAGAGAAAGGAAGCATAGGGAAGGGGACATAGGGAAGGAGAAAGAAAGTCAAAGGAGAGAGACGGAAGCAAATGAAAGGAGATCAAAAGAGATGTGACGAGGGAGAGACACGATTTTCTTTTTTCCTTCAGAACGATGGCGTGCGATGGTATCTTTACCGATGACACTTGTCATTTTTAGTACGCATTGGCTTAATATGTAGTACATTTCGATTTTTCTTAAATAAAAGACGGAAATTTTTGCCCTCTAATATTTTTTAAAATAAAAGATACATGTGAAAATTGAACTCTTTACTTCTTGGAGGCTAACTAATACTCTTATCACTAAATCACCTTTATATATCGATTTTACGTTCAAATATGCATTGACTTAATACTTTAGTGTGCATTTGATATATAATCAAATGGGAATTCTGCCATGGACGAGTTATTTTCATATGGAATTATACCGTGCATTTAGAATGATCTATCCGAATAAGTCTTGAAAAACTCATTCATTGTTGGGAATTCTGCCATCGACGAATTATTTACAATTTCCCTAATTAAATATGCATTTTGAGAATTTACATAATAAGTCCATAAAATCAGGATAGTGTTTGCAACTGTCAAAATATTTTTTATGAGGAGGGTTCCGGTGCCACAAGTTTAGGATGCCACAAAATGTCATAATTTTAATTTTTCATCATTTTTAAAATTTTAAAATGTAAATGTCTAATCTAAACCGTTGATATTCTTCGTTTTAACAAGTGATGCATTTTCATGTAAGTTTTGTAAAATTTGAAGTTGATTTGACACTCGATCAAGAGGTTAAAATATGAACGAATCTGGTTAACTATAACAAATTAATTATAATACGTTCATGATTTGACCTCTAGATCAAGTGTCAAATCAACTCAAAATTGTATAAAACTCATATGGAAATGCATCACACGTTAAAACGAAGAATATCAATGGTTTAGATTAGAAATTTACATTTTAAAATTTTAAAAAATAACGAAAAATTAAAGTTGTGACATTTAGTAGCACCCTAAACTTGTAGCACCGAAACCCTCCTCTATATATTTTAACCTGGTGAAAACTGTCTGACAATTCTCAACATTTCATTTTAACTAAAATAATCAAGTGCGTATTAGTGTAACAATCAAATGTTTACCAACATAATAAGTGGGGCAAATGGAAGTTCATCAAAATTGCTTGTGTTTATAGAGGTGCTGACCAATGGCCAAATGGAGGCCAGGACCCGGGGGGGGGGGGGGGGGGGGGGGTGCGGGGCGTGGATGGACAGTTTTGACCAACCATATATAATACGAACCATAACAAAATTCCTCTTGGATTTCAAATTAGCTCGGAGTAAAGATGTGGATGGTGCTTTTCTCATTAAAGTTTTCACATCATATGGGAATTTAGGGATGGCCTTCCTTGAACCTTAGGAAAAAAATTAACTTAGGGACAGGGATGCAGTGGTCCTTTTCTTTTAGCCTATTCAGCTAAGATTAGAAATAAAGTAGAAAGAAAAAAGTAAAAACAAATTCAGGCCAGGGAAGCAGTGGTTTTTTTCTTTTAGCCTATTCGGCAATTGTTAGAATAAAGTAGAAAGAGAAAGTATAATAGGAATGGTACTATAAAATTCTAAGAGTGTTTTAGCAACAATAGAATAAAGCATTGAAATATTGTGGAATGAAGAATAGTCACGCATCCAGAACACAGCAATAACGAATTTAGAATATACATAAATTATGATGAGAGTTTGAATACCACAACTTTTTTTTTTTAAAGATAAATTGGTGGTCTAAGCCACCCAACTTATTTTTAAATTAAATGTTTATGAAGGACCCCCAGCAGGGTTTCGAATCTGCGACCTTTCACTCAAAGAGTAAAGGAACATTGCTCTTTGTCACTAGACCACAACTTTTTTAATTTGTGAATATTTAAAATTTTGAATTCAAACTGTTAATGTTGTTAAATTTCACAAGCAAAATATTTCATAAATTTTAAAATTTATTTGATACTCAATCAAAATGTCAAAAGGAATGGATTTCACATATATGACAAAATAATTTCATCATGTTCATGTTTTGATCTGTTGATGGAGTATTAAATAAACTTCAAAAGTTATAAAAATTATATAAAATACAACGCTTGCTTAGTTAAACAACATCAATAGTTTTGATTTGAAATTTGAGTTTCAAAATTTGAAATAGTAATAAATAAAACGCTGTGACATTTGCGGCGAAAAAAATTGTAGCATTGGAACTCTTCCCGTATAAGATACGAAAATTTTTGCAATTATCATGTGGAGAGTAAAATACACACTACACGCGATTTTACGAACTAATATTCGAATTCGAGACAGCTATACACATCACACTTGTTTTTATTCCTATCTTAAAGTTAGAAGAAGCTGGTTAAACGAAAAGGAATCATTAGAGTATGATGAAAAGCATTTATAACTTTTATATCACGAGAACTCTCATTTATGTATGTCGAGTAAACGAATGGTACAACATATTTCTTTAATAATAGTAATACTACTAATAATAATAGTGGTGGTAGTAATAATAATTATGGTAAGAAGCTAAAGCAAGCTTAGTCCTACTATTAAGAATGATCTGATCCGCATTCTGGCATTATTGTAATATGTCATGTGTGAGCCTTCATCAAATCAAATGGTAGGATTATTATTTGATTTTATTTACTATTTTTTAAAAAAAAATGATTTCAGTTGTCCGAATTTTTACCGTACAACTGAAAAATATGTACACTGTCAATTTTCTCTCTCGTCATTTTTAATACACTGGGTGCGCTGTCATCAGGAAGCAACCCTCACCTTATATATATCGCAATAAGCTCATGGTTAGAATCGGCGACCAACGATCCGAATTTTAGCGATTTAGAACAGGTCGCCATTTTGACGGCCCACTTATTGGTCTCATTCTCAAGGAAAGTACTAGGTACTTCGTGAAAGTGAAGGGGCATTGGGCATGGGCAGCAGAAAACAAGAGAGGTAGTCAGGTAGAGATGGTTTACTCAGGGCAGCGCCATTAATTGGTATAATACCTTTTTATTTTGTTATTTTTTTATGTATTATTTATATTTCGAGTAAATTTCTCAATTAATGTACAGTGGTATATTAATTAAAAACATTTGATGAATTTGTATTAAGTTTAATTCTCATGACAGCGCCAACAAATTTGTATAAATTTAAAAAAAAAAACTGAACAAATTAATGTACCTAAGTTGTGCATAGGTACTGTGTGATCGAGTCTGAATTAGTAAGTTGTGCCTAGGTTCTGTGTGATCGTGTGTGATCGAGTCTGTACATTTAAACTTTTGTTTCTCTTTTCTTTTTCACCAATAATTTTTTGTTTCAATGAAATAGTACGATGAGACTATCGTCTCCATACCTTCAAAAAAAATATATCAAATTATATTTTTTATCTTATATTTGTGTTAATGAAAAAAATTTACAATTTGTATTTATCTCATAGCAGCTCCAACAAATTTTTTTTCCCTAATATTATAGGCTCCGTTTGGATGGCTTCTTTCCGGAATAAGGAATAAGGAATAACCATTTTTTACTAATAAATTTATTTCTAACCATCCAAACTCTTCACAAAAGTTACACACTTCCCAATAAATTTACCCCTTCCTAATAAATTTCTTCCCTTCTTCCTTCTTCCTACCTTATTCTCAACGCATCCAAACGGAGCCATATTTCATTTATCTTATTTGTATATTAAGAAGATACAATGCACTCATAAGTCATAACTTTCTAGTACCAACAAATTTCTCATACTGTCAGGGGCAGTGCTTTGAAAGATAATGCAATTCCTAAGCAACACTCAAGAAAGCCGCTTTGTCATAATTAGAAAGAGGATAAACAAAATTAACTATATCTTGGAAGTTTTTTTCCATTCCATATAGTAGTACGAATAAACACCCCCAATCCAATATACCTGATATGGTGTGCCTATTAACATTTCATAAACAATTGATTCACATTTTCTTCATGACAACAGATGCCGAGTCATTTAATTAACCTTGTTGCTAATTGCCTAATTGCATATATTCCCTGAAATTGGAACTATTAAACCTTACATCTCCATCAGGTCGAGCACAATTGAAGATCACTGTACCATGGCAATCAAACAAGCATCGTAAACCAATAGAAGTGCTGAGTCTGAAATGGGCACCATGCAGTGCTGATTTTGCCCACTTGCATGCTGAGATCCTCTTAAAAACCAGTCATTCTCAAGCTGAGGCGTTAAACATGGGTTCCGTTGCTGATCCTCAACAGATAGAGGATAGCATTCTTTTTCCAGAGATCATAGAACCTTCCCGTGGAAGAGAAGAAGCTCAAATGGACAACAGCTCGCAGTGCACACTCATGAGCAAGGAGCTCCTTGAAGCAGCACTAAATGGCCATGAGAAAACTTTAACTGAACTTCTTGGGTTAGTTGTAGGAGAAAGCCCTGATTCTGCGCATGTTACTATAGAGGCTCCAGATAATGACCTTAACCAAGCCAAAAACCTCAAGAGCACAACTTGTATAGGCAACACTGTTCTCCACATACTCGCTGGTAATGGTCACGCTGAGCTCGCCCTAATGACCTACATGAAGGATAGATCTCTGTTGGAGGTTTGCAACAATAGAGATGAGACAGCCGTGCATTGTGCGGCACGATTTGGGCATGATACTGTAATTTCCAAGCTAATTGTTAAAGCTCGTGAATTGAAATATGATTTGAAGGACACACTGGGGAAGAAGAACATGCATAAGGAAACAGCATTGCATGAGGCAGCCAGGTATGGTTAGACCTGTCAAACGTTCAAAACATTCACGTTAAAGGACTCTTACGTTTAATGTTCCGTTTAATGAACGGAAATATTTTTTGTAACGTTTAACGTTTTGTTTATTAAACGTAAGTATTTTTTCTTCCGCTTAATGTTTCATTTATTTAAACGGAACAAACGTTAAAACATTATAAATGTTGCTTCCGTTTTTTCCTCCAAATAATCTGCCTTTCATCCAAATCAAATCACAGTCTATTCTTTTTTTTGTTTTGATTAAATGTCTGTAGGCTTTTTCATTAAAACCATAAAATAAAAAAAAAGTTACAAGTGGTTCAAACTCCAACACGTATTACTGAAAGATTTCCTCTATCTAACTAATATTCTTTCTCTGGCACATACCAGTACCTTAAAGAACATAAAAACAGACAAAAAAAACAGAAAAGAAAGAAAAAAGAAAAAGTAAATAAGAACCTAAAGCAAAGGGACTAAGACACTGAGGCAAAGAGGCGGATCTAAAGAAAACAAGATAACAAATTAAGGGGGGCCTCTCTTGAAATTGCTGGTAAAATCAATCACAATCTATTCGAGCATATATAAAAGCCAACATATTCAAACATGTGTAATAGTGTAAGATGTAATTCAAATTGACATATTCAAGCATATATGAGCTTGAGAAGTTGTTCAAACCTGAGATTGAAAAAAAAAAAACTCATTAAAACCAAGGCATAGACTTGAATGCTCAAGTACAAAAATAACTCATAAGCCATATTAATAAAACAAAAATCCGATCAGAATTTGTCCATAATAGTGAAACAGAAATCAGAAAAGACCAGTCATTACTCATTATTAATAACTCTGTCCATAACAGTAAGCCAATAACTCAGTAAAACATAAATCTATCCTTAACAGTAAGCCAATAACTCATGCCGAATATTACCAACTCAGAATCTATCCATAACAGTAAAACATAAATCTGATCAGTTGAAAATACCAGTCTCAAAAACCAAAAAAACCAGCCTAAAAAAACCAGAAAAAAATCAGTGTCAATATACCAGAAAACTGGTACCAGATGAAAGGAGAAGATAAGGATGTGACCACTGCAGAAAGCCAGGCCACACATTCGTTCACTCTTGGATTCTCCACCTTGAGCTCCGGCCAATTGAAGGGTTATGAGGCTCTCAGACCCAAACCCTAGATCTGAGAACACCGCCTTCTCAGCAGCCAGTCGCCACTAGTCTCCATTGAAGATGGTGAGCGGAGAGGGAAGGGAAGTGAGGTGGTGAGCGAGAGGAGGTAGAGCAGGTGGTGGAGTCTATTGAACTTGAAAGAGTGAAAGGGAAGTGAGAGGCATGGTAATCGAAGAAGAGAGAGGCTGTGATTGTGAGGCTGGTGCTGGGAGGAGATGGATTTTCTGGATCGGATGAGACTGGATGAGAGGTGAGAGGCAAGGTAATCGAAGAAGAGAGAGGGAGAGGAAGGTGATAGGAGGTTAGGGTTTGATTGCAAGAAGTCGGAGAAGCCAGAAAAGGAGATGGAGGAGAAGTCATGTGCTGGATCATCATGTGTTGGATCTCCATGAAGTCAGAGAAAGGGATGGAGGAGAGGGATTTGTTTGATCGGAGAAGATGTGTGAGAGCTGAGAGAGAGAGAGATGATGAAGCGTGCGAGACCTAGCGGCGCAGATTTAGGTTTGTCCTCAGTTTCTTCGCCATTCGTAAATAATATATACGATATATTATATATCGATACTCGTATCTGATTAAACGTTAAAACGTAAATAAACGTAACGGAAATGGGCTGTGATGTTTACGTTACGTTTTTCAATGGAAATTACGGCCCATTTCCGCTTACGTTACGTTGGGCCAAACGTAACTATTTTGGGCTACGTTTAACGTTCCGCACCCACGGAACGAAACGTTAATTCGTTAAAATGTTAACACTTTGACAGGTCTAGGCATGGTCACACGGCCACTGTTAAGGCATTGATAGAAGAAGATCTTGCATTGGCAGGCATGGTCAACAAAAGTAATGAATCGCCATTGTACCTTGCAACAGTCAAAGGACATGTCGATGTGGTTCGATTGTTAGTGCAACATTTATGTGACAAAGAAATCACGTCTGAGTACTACTCTGGGCCAAAGAGAAGTACTGCACTGCATGCAGCTGCGTTAAGAAAGGGAAAAGGTACTGATATGCATTACAAACTTATGGTCATTAATTATGTTATATTCTCAAGAAACAATTGCAACTAGTAATTACAATCCACTGATCGGTGTCTCTCCCTCAGGGGCGGAAAAGTACAGAATTAGAAATTTAGGATAAGACTTCCCTTCGGTAGATCATTGAAGTTGTTCAGAATGCATTGTTTTTCCAAGTTTCATTTGAACTCGTTATTAATCCTAGTCATTCATTATTCTAATTTTCTAAATACATAATTGAGATTTCATACCATACCAAAAATGGTTAGAAAATGCACAATTTTTATTTTTATAATTAATTACACTTAATTAAACACAAACAACATGCATCAAAAGGATCTAGTGTTTTAAGTATCCAACACAAGAGAAAAAAGTTTGGATTTGTACCTCCCGCAAAATCGTATTTGCGGAGCTCGATCCAATGCCGTAGGAGTCGGTGGCGTGCTCTCCCTGTGCCTCCACCAAGGTTGATGGCCGCCTCGAGTCCACCTAGAGGATTAACCAAGGTCTAAATCGATTCGTGCTAGCGATTCGATTTGAACAAAACTAATCCAAAGGTATTCTCTATTCTTCCTTAATTACAACTTAATTAGTGGAGAGAATATGCTCAACACATGAGCTAATGGAGGGAGAGAGAGAGGGGGTGCATTGGCCATAGAGGGGAGAAGGTGGCGGCTAGGTGGCAGGGAAAGAGAGAAGCTTTAAATTTGCTTCTATGCACCTCCTTATATAGTGCATAAACCCTACCTACCACCCACTATCTATTTACAAGATTGTCACCTACCTACCACCCTATATGGCTGGCCCTATTATGGGCTTTTGGGCCTCTCATATCTTTTGTTTAGGCCTGATCTAATTCATATAATTAGTACCTACTCCAAATGCTCTTCAATTGGGCTATATATTTAACATATAAATATTGGCCCAATAAATTAATATAACTATTTATATTAAATTGTGTTGAGCTAAAATAATTATTAACTAATTAATAATTATTCTAGGATTAACTAATGCATTAATTTATTTCCATTTGACTTAATTAATTATAACGGTGTATAATTAATTAATCAACTTATCATATTTTTGAAATACGAACTGTTGCGAATAAATAAATAATGCATTGTTTGGTTAAAGCTCTATTTGTGTGACCCTTTGAGGATTTATGCTATATTGGACATGAAATTAAATCGTTATTTAATTCCAATAATCATAAGCGGTATCTAGCAACACGTTATGATTCCCAATTCACATAAATAATGTACTTCTACAGTATTTCAATCATGCATAAGAGAATAAATGTATTTCCCTATTTTGATTCTTATATCACACAATATCATCGTATAATCCAAGATAAGAATGTGTTATTATTGTAGATTATATGTTTCTTGATCTAGAGTTGATCGCCTAGTTGCGCGCATACGATCCAACTCCATCAAGGGGCCCAAACAGATATCGTCACTCATTAATCGAATTAATGAGGGACATACGATTTTCTTGATGATGAGCTTTTCCTCGCACAATTCAAGAGAACATAAATAAAGTCCGTATAGCAGCCCTTATCAGGAATCAGCGGTAGACGATATTTATTGAACCTATCCTCATGTGGAAAAGATAAACATCTCAAACTTAGAACCAAAATCATAACGAAATAAATAATGACACATAACACAATCCATATATTTATTTCGTTAGGTCAAATCCTGTGCTATGTTCCATAACATACACATATGCAATTAAGTTGGCAACTCTTTATCTATGATTTGTAGAACTTAATCATCACTTAACTTGCATATTAATCTTATATGATAATTAATATTCCTTGTTAATTATCAACATTATGGACCATTTAGATTTATTATTGTCATTCCAAAGAATGATCCACAGAGATCCACAATTCAGATCCTCAACCTGAATGATCTGTCAATAATAAACCTAGGAACATATGATAAAATATCATCCAAAACATAAACTAATAATTAAGTCATTAAATTATTGACTTTTAGGACATAACCCTAACACCAATATCATCCAAACTGCTTGTTCTAGACCATGGATCTATTCTAACAGAAAAACGATCATTGTAATTGAAATAGAATTTGGATTGTGATAGTACAGTACTAAAAGATTTAAAATCCAAAATGACATGATGGAGTTCACTACGTCAGAGAATGGCTGCCTACTCGACCAAGCACGTCACTACACGAAAAAAACCCTTCTGTAACGGTTAATAAAATGGATCTGTAACGGTACGTAACCGTTACAGTAGCCCCCGTTACAGATTTCTTAATAACCGTTACAGATTGAGGCCATGTAAATAACCGTTACAAAATTACAGTAGGTTGGATTTTATAACAGTTATTATATAATAACCGTTACAGATTGAGGCCATCTGTAACAGTTATTACGTAATAACCGTTACATATCATAAAATATAATTCTTTATTGCAGATTTTTAATATAATTTTGAAACGGTTTTTAACTAATAACCGTTACAGATGGCCTCAATCTGTAACGGTTAATAGATAAAAACCGTCACAAATGTTCTTTCCATTTTTTTTTTTGGTTTTCACTGTTATTCCAAGCCCTTCATGGTGCCTTAATTTCTCTTATAATTCATTGCATAAAGGACCATCACAACAGCATGCATAATGAACAATTCAATTAATTAATTCAGCAATTATTCAATTAATTTTACAACCTCCTTACAAAAATCATAACATTACAGTATCTTTCATCTCATAACACACAAAAAAAAACACCTTAAACCTTTGAGATCTTCCACCACGACTTTCATTCGATCTGCCACGGCTTATGTTCGATCCGCCACGGCTTATGTTCGATCGGCCATGGCTTTTGTTCGATCGGCCACGGCCGACATGTAAAGACACGTTTAATCCTTGAAGGTAATGCAGAACAAGAAGTGTAATCCTATCCTACAAATCCAAATACAAAAATGAGAATTATGAAAATTATAACGAGATGTAATGCCATTAGTAGGATGGAAAATGTCATTTTGAATCATTTCATACTCAAGACTTTGCACCAAACTTATTATAAATTAAACTCAAAGGTCTATGAATTCGAAATAAGATAAATAAGTTAAACTTTTCAAGGGTAAAGTAAAAATAAACCTTGTGCATTGGCACGATACTTGGGTGAACCATATCCATCAGCTGACATTGTACTACCCCAAAGCATGCCTGAAAATATAATCAAAATAAATCAGTATTGGTTAATTCTTTCACATAATCAAATGATTCTTCAGGGAGAAGGATACCGGCACTGGTCTTGGAAGGAGGCACGATCTTCTCGACCAACACTCTTCAAAGTTGGGATCAAGCGCTTCCACTTAAATCAAGCTCCTTCAGTTCTGTTGCAAAACAAAAGGATTCATCAATCTAATATATCTCATGTAACTACATTGCCAGTGATTGAGACCATCCAAATACCAAAGCTCAAAATCTTTCTACATAGAACCATAAGGGAAATAGAAACAAACAAAAATAAAGGAGAGAAACCAAAGGGTATTTTGCAACACCAATCAATTCATCTCTTTTCATTAATTCTTTGGTAATTTACACTAGAAAGCTAGTAGATTATTTTTTCCTTCATCCCAAATTACACTAGATTTCAGCTACACGAATTAAAAGGGACCACCAGTTTGTAAGGTAGAGACAAAATTAAAAACAGTAGACTCTTTTTCAAGTGAACTTACAGAGAAAGAGAGATTACCGGGAAGCAGAAACACATAAAGGGTCAACAGAGCTAACTCCTCAAATTTCTTAAGCTTATCTTCAACTTTATTCTTCCCAACAAGTTCTACAGATACTCGTCTTTGACTTGTACAAAATACATAAATTTCATCTGTACAAAATTTACAGTGATGCGTGTTAAATACATGCAACTAAATTATTTACATGATCAAGACCATGTAAACCTAGATTAAGCATTAAATCCTCAATTTAGCCCCAACTTTACCAAATAAATACAGAATTAATACTTGATTTTGAGCAAACAACATGCAAATTGGTCAATAACGAGAACAGAAACATTCTGAAAGATTAATTGATTGAAACTTCGTACATTTTTCTTCTTCTGATGACGAGCGAGCGAGCGAGCTGTGGTCTTGGCGAGAGGGTGAAAAGTCAGATTAGGGTTTTTAGGAAGAAGAGAAAGGAGAAAAAATCAGGCTAACCAGCGTGAGGTCGGACGGCTCGAGCATGGTGCAAAGGTCAAGGGTGAGGCGGAGGTGATGGAGAGGTCGAGGATGAGGCTGAGTTGCCGGAGGTGGCGCTGGAATTTGCGAGAAAGGGCTGAGCACCAAGTGCAGACAGCTCGAGCGTAGGGTCAGACGTGGGTAGAGAGGCGGAGCAGGGCATGGTGACAGCGATCGGATTGGGCATGGCCGAAAGTATGTGAGGTGGAGAGATCGAGGTATCTCCGCTTGAGGGGGGAAAGAGAGGTAGAAAAAATGAATAAGGGGCTCGATCGGGAGAAAAATAAAGAGAAGAGGAAAGATTCTGTAACGGTTAATATTAAAAAACCGTTTCAATTTTGAAATATCTAATTTATGACGGTTTTTATTTAAAAACCCTTACACATTAGAAAGAATTCTATAACGGTTTTTATATAAAAACCGTTACAGAAAGGTTTAGATTTTTTTTTTGTAGCGAAAAATTTGTGACGGCTTTTCCATAATAACCGTTACATATAGAATATGATATTTTTTAACATCCGAACTTTTACCTATCTGTAACGGGTTTTGCAATAGCCGTTACAGATGACCCGTTACAGAAGGTCCTTTTTCCCGTAGTGACACCAAACACTAGGGTATGTTTGGTTGGCTACAGGGACGGAGCCAGAATATTTTTCAATGGGTGTCATTAAAATTTTCTTATAATTTTCATAATAATATTAATAGAATTTGAACATGAAAAATCTGTATTTTTAGTTATGGGGTTCAACAATTGAAATATATTTATATTTTTATGGGGTTCAAATGCATAATTTCTTACGAATATGGTCTACTTAACCACAAAATACATACAAAAATATTAGATTCACAAAAAAATAGTGGTGACATTGCACCCCTTTGATCTACTTAGATCCGTCCCTGGTTGGCTAAAGTTAGTTCTAACTTGAAGTTAGAGGTCTAACTTTCTAACTTCGCGCAACCAAACATCTTCAGGTTTGAGATGGTTAGCGCGCTACCGACCTACCGTGGCTCAAACTCTCTAACTCAGCTAAAACTTGAGTTAGAGTCGCTGTGCATCCGTGAGCCAATAAAATATTCAAAAGAAATTTATGAAAATGAATAAAATAAGTACCGAAGAGAGAGAACATATCTATTTACCAAACCAACCGTTGCTCCTTTCTCCTTATCACCGTTCAACAAAGGAGAAAGAAACTAGCTCCTTCCTCCTTAGATCTACCGAGTTGTAGAGAGAAATCGAAGAATTCGATCACATCATCATACTCCTTGACTTACGACGATTGCAAAGATATCCAACATGTAGATTGTGCACCCACTTGTCTGCGAAGTTAATTTTTGAATCCACATTCGAGCTTGATCGTAGGTGAAAAGAGGGCAGAGACAAAGCTGAAGGGTTCAAAGGTAAGTAGTGTGTACCGATCTCTCTCAGTGATGGCCTATTAATTTGCCCTTTCGTTTTTTTGTGCAGATTTCAGTCCCAATTGCAGCTCTCTATTTACTGGTAAGTTAAATTTGTATCTTTACCTGATGTATTTGTACTTTGATAACCATATTAAATGAACTTTTTTTTGCATGGTTTAATGTGTAGTCATTTACAAAATAAAAATTTATATTTAGGTTGTTAGTTTATTTATCTGTGACCTTATGCATTTCATTGGTACAAGTTTGTTGATCAATTTCCTTATTTTCAATACAGTCCATTATAACATGGACCGAAACAACCAAGCCGTAAATCGCTCAACCAACAAAAAAAAAAAGGATAGGGGCCCTGACTGGAATGAAACAGAGACAACCTTTATGTTGAGAAGTATATGGAAGTCCAGAAGAACTCTTCAATTATAAACATGCTCAACTAAGAAATATCGTTGAGAAGACATTTGGCATTTTGAAATCTCGCTTCAAAATTTGTGAAAAAATGTGCAGGTACAAGTTCAGGATACAAAAGAAAGTGGTTAGGGCGTGTTACATTCTTCATAACTTCATCATGCATCAGAATCGTCTTCAAAATTTATCAGATGATGATTTATTATATCAAGGAATTCAAAATAATATGGAGAATGAAACTGAAGAAGATACAGGGGTTGGGGGGGACACTGTTTGCAAATGGGGATGCTTTGAGAGAGAGTATTAAGAATATGTTATGGAACAATAGATAATTTTACCATTTTTAATAATGTGATGTAATATTTTAATTACGACTTATTAATTATCAGGGTGTACTTTTGACAAATAATATTAATATTATGATTATTAACTACCCATGTTTATTATGATTATTAACTATGGGTAGTGTACTAGTACATGTATCAATTTGTGCTTCAATTTCGCTCACCCTCTGATGTCGAACACACTACACCAAATATCTAACCTAAACATACTACACCAAATATCATTCTCTCTATCTCTAATCTCAACATACTACACCAAATATCATTTTCTAACCTCAAGTTAGTACTAATTTTTCACATTTTCTAATTTCACAATCCTCAACCACTAACTTCAAATCCTCTAACTTCAACCTCTAATTTCTGTAACTTCACCTACAACCAAACATACCCATATATATGATATTTTCACAAAGAGCCAAGACGCAAGGTGCAGTTACGCCCAAAAGTTTCATGAAAATAAATCGTCGATGGCCTGTACACCTATCTTCTTTTTTCTTTTATTTATTTATTTTTTTCATATTTCTACGCATGTGCCCGCACCCTACAACTCCTCTGTCCAGCGTTAAAAAAATAATAATTCAACATGAGAGATGGTAGGTTCCATGAAAGAGCGTCCCACTTCCACTATTTTTTTTTTTGTTTTGTTTTTGTATTCTAATGTCATAATGTACTTGGATATGGTTTATATTTAAATTAAGAGATGAGCTAAAATTATCCACGACTTTTGAAGTTCTAATGACTAAATTAAATTAAAATGCTGTTTTTGTTTTCTAATGTCATAATGTCATAATGAGAGAGCGTCCCACTTCCACAAAAATCAGCCAAGACAAAGGGTGCATGTACGCCCAAAAATTTAAATTAAAATGTCCCAAGTTATCACAAATCAGGAGCCATTAGATCAAAACATGATGAGCGTTCTGGATGCACTGTCATTATTGTTTTTTTGCTCTCTAGAAAGAACAATAAAGAAAGGAAAAAAGTAAAAAAACTAAGCACCATTGCACTAGTCTCCTATTTCATCGCTATCTTCCTCCATGGCAACTCAATCTCTCCTCCGCTCCTCTACTCCGACTCCCTCCTTCTCTCTCTCTGGCACGCGCACGTGCGATCAAACCTTATCCAACTCCAATCTTCTCTAGTGCGAAATTTGTTTTCGGAAATTGAAATGCCACCTCCTTCACACGTCACCTTCTCCAAACTCTCTCTGAGCTCTAGATTTGATCAAAGGAGGTAGAAATTTGAATCTCTTTCAGTTTCGAGCTCTCTCTGTTGTTGTTTTTGGAAAACGTGGAAACAATGGTGCCCGACGCAGCAGAGGTGGAGGAGGAGGTGAATAGAGTGGAAAAGATAACTTGTTCTTCTCGTGGTGTTATTATTCATATTAGTATTTATTTAATGTGTTATCTTTTTTTTTTTTTTGAACGGCATAATTTTTAGCCGATTGAAATAATGCATATTTGTAGAGGAGAAATTTATAAATATTTATTGTGAATATTTCTTGTATAAGTTTAAGTATGTAATTGATGAAATAATGCATATTCGTACATGTATCTCTTTGGATGAACATCCAATTATCACTTGGGTAACTTTATAATGTTAATACTTAATACATTGAAATATTCAATTGGTAGATTCTGTTAGCGGTTATGAAATTAAGGGGAATTGAACGCGAGAGAAGCAAAAAGGGAGAGAGAGAGAGGAAAATTGGGTGAAAGTCGGAGGCTCAAAGTTGAGAGGAGATCAATTGATCTGCCCTGGAGAAAGAGAGCAATGCTAGAGGAGAAAGTTGGGGGCTTGAGTTTCTCTCTCTTCCTTAATTTTTTTTATTTACAGAAGGACGATAATTTAATGAGATTGCAATCCCAACCTCTCATCAAGTTTTAATCAAACGGTTCGTGACCTGTAACAACTTGTGGCATTCTAATTTGGAGGTAGTGAACATCCAAAAGCCTCTGGTCATGGATCCGGCCCTGGCCAAGTCCTTCTAACACGAAAGGCCGGTCCGGCCTCTAAGCCCATAAGAAGGGCCAGGACTTAGAGATGCCAGGTTTTGAAAAAGTCAGGCCACAATCTCAATTGAAGAGAGGCCTAGAGAGGCCGGACTTTGAAAGGACCAGGGCCTAGAGAGGCCAGACTTTGGAAGGGTCAGGGTCGAAAGAGCTCAGGCTTAGGAAGGGTCTAAGGTCTAGAGAGACCGCAGTTATGAACAATCAGGCACAATCTCAAGTGAAAAATAAGATCATATATGATACAATGTAAATTGAACAGATCATTTCAAAAAATATTTTAATTTTTTAACATGATTTTAAGACAAGTTAAAAATATATACATATATCTCAATCTTTTACGTTAAATTATTTCATACATTTGTAATTTTTGTTTATTTCAATTCATTAATACATTAACAATTTTTTTATTTTTTATGTTATTATAATGTAATCGGTCTTAAACCGAAATTAAAGATAAAAAAAACTAAAAATATTATATATAATGAAAAATAAATGTGTAAAATTATATTTAAAATAATTTATAGCATTTTTATTATTTTTTATAAATAAAAATTATTCATTTTAAATATAGTTTTAAGAAATATTTAAAGAAATATATTGTCTGTCTGTCGGCTTTTCAAGTCCGGCCTCTCGAAATTCAGAGGGCCGAAAAAGACCAGGCTTGAAAAGGACCAGGCTCGATCTTCATATTTAAATCCTTCTAAGTCCGGACCTTCCAAAAGTCTCACTATATTTGACCCGGTCGGATCCTTGGGTAGGCCCTTTTAGACCCGGTCTCCCAAAAGTCCGACCCGGTCCGATCCTGAAAGACGTCCACTGTTTGGAGGCACCGGAACCCTCTCTTAGAAAAAAAATCTCTCTATAAGAGTCGGTAATATCGGATGGAGATGCCGTGTCGTGTATGCTTTAAAAATCGCGAAAAAAAATCACGCAAATTATATTAGTACATATTGATATTGATGTATTGTTGTTGGGTAGTCTTGTCAGGAAGCACGCCTTTTGAACAACCTTTTGGATCTCCAAAAAGAAAAATAAAAAAAAAGGAAAAGTTTGCCTAGGAATTGATTACTTAGGTCCCACCATGTGCTCTCACACAGAGAGAATGAGAAATCCGAAATTATTTAATATAAAAATTCAGACACCAAAAAATTTAATACAAAGAATTATTATTTTTTTTTTAATAAGAAGAAAGTTCCAACGCGTTTATAAACCGCGCCTCTCTCTCTCCTCTCGAACGCGTTTTATAAACGCGTTAAAAGCCTTAAAACGCGTTTATAAAACGCGCTAGAAGGCTGAACTTTCGGAATAGTTAAAACGCAATTAACGCGTTTATAAAACGCGCTAGAAGACTTGTTACCCGTTTATAAAACGCGCTGGGAGGGCAACATTCCAACTTCTATCACTTCGATCAAACTTTAGTCATTTCGATCGAACTTTAGTCATTTCTGTCTATAAGTTTGTGAATTTATAACCGCGTTATTTGAAGTTATATAAGACTATACATTCTCGCAGAATTGAAATCGTCAACAACAGATTATCTCTTACAATTTAAAAACCTATCAATCAAATCCAAAAATGTCTACAATTACAATATATGTCAACCAATGTCCAACTTTTGGTGCTTCTTACTTCCACATCGGTTGTAGTATGCATACCACATTTGCTGAAATTCGAAATGAATTATACAGCAGGCTACAGATTTTAGAAACCCAGTACACTTTGAATATCCATGGTCGTTACAACAAAATTGTAAATGGGAGATATGAATCGCTATTTCTTCCTGTAAATTCTGAAGATCAATGGCGCCTTTTTTACCACGAGACATTCGAGACGAGAGGGTTACCGATTATTGAGTTGCATGTTGATTTCATCCCCGTATATGGCACGGGACCAGATCTGAACCTAACACCCCTTGACGAGCCCGGTAGCAGTGAGCCAAACACTTCCTTAAACCTTATGTGTGGCCAGCAATCCACCCCTTACCAATACACTGGCGAACAGTCCGTTCCTACGCAAGACAATAACACATCAGGAGATGAAGTCGAGGTTGCCGATGGTGATGAAGATGAGGGTCCGGCGACTTACTCCGACCTTCCTACCGGAGAAGAATATACCGATGTGGAGGACTTCTCCGAGAGAGAAATGCCTTTTTATGCAAACTGCGACCAGCCATACGTTTCAGGAAGGACGGACTTGCACCATCCTGTAAGTGAATTGTGTGATATTTCCATGTTTGAGTATGCTGGTATGCCGGAGCGTAGTTTAGGGCCACAAGGCGAACTTGCTGTTGGTAAACGATTCGGTTCCAAAAAACAATTAATTCTAGCTGTCTGTGATGTTTCATGCAAAACAAATCGAGAAGTTCGAACGGAAACTAGCAATAAACAAAAAATTGTAATGGTTTGCATCCAAAAACCGAATTGTAAGTGGCCATTGTATGGTAGACGTGAGAGTTATAATACAAATTGGAAGATCTCTACCAATCCAAATGAGCATATTTGTTCGAGACTCCCGGGCCAAAAAGGTCATGCAAACCTTACAGCTAGTCTCATTGTCGAACACGTTAGAGATGAATTGAAAAAAAATTTGGGAAAAAGTGTCCAGGACATAGGAAGCCTCATAAGGGCTAGATATCCACGTATTGAACCGACTTATAATAAACTGTGGCGTGGGAGGGAGCGAGCGTTGGAGCAATTGTTTGGGTCTTGGGAAGGGGCCTACAATAAACTTCCACGCCTCCTGGAGGCAATGAAGGCGACAACCCCAGGAACGAAATACACAATAGTTTCTTGGCCTACAAACGATCCTAACGTTGGCGTCTTCAAGATGGCAGCCTGGGCTTTTGGTCCGTGCATAGAAGCGATGAAATATGCCAGACCTGTTATCTCAATTGATGCTAGTTTTTATCGGGCCGATACAAAGGTAGATTGTTCTCAGTGTGTGGTTATGATCCAGAAAATCGATTAATTCCGGTTGCATTCGGATTGGGCGAAAAAGAAGATAAGGATACTTGGGGATGGTTTATGTCTTGGGTTAGATGGGAAGTTTTAGGGCGGAACATTAGATACTGTGTCATATCTGACCGTCATAAGGCAATAAAAGCGGTATTTGCATCCGTAGATTACGGTTGGAAGGCACAAGGTGCGCATGCAGTAGCGATTCATCGGTTCTGCATGCAGCATGTTGCGGAAAACTTATGGAAGGAGGCTGGCGGGTCACAAGATGCTGATTTGAAAAACTTTTTCAAATGTAGACTTGCTAACAAGAAAAACCCTAGACGTTTTAGAGAGAATTGGGGAGTACTGAAGGAAAACAACCTGAGGGCTTATCAGTATCTAAGAAATTGTGGTAAAATTAATGAAAATGACAACAACGAGCGGCCAAAACTATATAAATGGGCTCAGAGTTTTGACAAGGGGCATCGATGGGGTATAATGACAAGTAATGGATCGGAGAGTCTGAATAATGTGTTTAGAATAGAGAGAAGATTACCAGTGACAGCACTTATAGAAGGCACGTGGTATAAATGTGCCAACTGGATGAACAAGCGAACACAAGAAGCACTTCAAAGGTTGAGTTTAGGAGAAAGATGACCGGAAGGAGTAAAGAATAAATTGATCAAGCATGATGGAAAATCACGTAAGTACTTAAAGAAAAAGAATTTAATTCATTCATTCATTTTAATCCATTTTGAACTAACTTCATCTTTTTGTTTCAATCTCAGAGGAGTTTATGAGCACATTCGTGTTAAGATTGGACCTTGGAGAATTTCGCGTGAAAGTTCACGAGGAGTACCGTGATGGTGTAGGCTACGATTATTCGCATTACACAGTTGAAATTCCACCCGACATGGAGCAAACCGATGTGCAATTGCCCTTCACTCGAACCACATGTGAGTGCCAAAAACCACAATTGACAGGTATCCCTTGCGCACATGTTATTGCTGTTTGCAGGGAGACAAATTACAATGTAGATCAATTTGTGGATGGTCACTATAGCATGCAAAACCAGCACATGATTTGGTCAGCAGGTCGGTTTCATTGTTACAAAGATGAGGAAAAGTGACCAGTTTATACAGGTCCGATAATTGTCCCCGACAAGAGTTTGGTCAATCGAGGAAGGCGCAAAATCATTCGTGCAAAGATGTGGATGGATAGGATGGAAGGAAGGAAAGGTGGAGGTTCCACAAGAAAAACAAAAAAAAAAATCAAGGTGAAGCTTCAACCAGTCAACCGCGACAAGCAGCACCCCAACCGCCATATCCGATGGACGTATTGCAATCCGGTCGATACACCAGTAGACCACCAACAAGGGCCAACAGTCCAAGAAGGGCGCGAGTACTGAACATACGGTTCGGACTCGTCAAACACCCATTCAACCAGGACGAATGTCATTGCATGTTGATCCACGAAGCAACAATAATCGGGAGGACCAAGAATCTGTACAACCACAGAGAAATTCTATAAGCATTGATCCACGGGTAAGAGAAGTCGTATCTGGAAATATGAGAAGTGAGTCGGCTAGATTTCCAACAGATCAAGGCAATACATCAGGGGAGAGAGGACGAAAAGGATTGTTTGGGGGAAAATTTGGCAATGTACTGTCTTTCGGTAGGAAGAAAAAATGAAATAATTAAAGATTAAGTGTTGTCGTAATTTTATATATTGTAATGGAATGTATTGTAAGAGAATTTTACAATTAACTCGTATAATATAATGTTGAAAGGTTTAGTGTTAGCTTGAAGACATGCATTCTTGTTATCTACAAAAAGCCCTAATCCTAAAAGGCTTTATAGTTCATCCGACCTTCATGCAAAGACTGAGGCACTTGAACTGTTTAGTGTTGAGAAGCAGTTAATTAACTCATATAATGGGACCCTCAGCATTCAATTAACTATTTAACGTTGAGAAGCAGTTAATTAGCTCGTAGCGCTAAAAGGCTTTGTACCCTTTTATAAAACGCGCTAAAAGGCTTTCTACCCTTTTATAAAACGCGTTAAAAGGCTTTACCCTATTATAAAACGCGTTCAGAGGCTTTGTACCCTTTTATAAAACGCGCTAAAAGGCTTTACCATTTTTTAGCGCTTTACCCTTTTATAAAACGCGTTAAAAGGCTTTGTACCCTTTTATAAAACGCGTTAAAAGGCTTTGTACCATTTTATAAAACGCGTTAAAAGGCTTTACCTTTTTATAAAACGCCCAATTCTCGCATCTCTCATTCTCACCTCTGAATATCATTCTCATCTCTCATTCTCACCTCTCTCATTCTCACCTCTCAATATTAATAAGTGCGAAATTGTAATAATAGATTTTCCGGTGGAATCTGTTATTATGTACGAAGGTCGGCCCAGATGGACAGCTCGCTAACTTCATCATCATCTGAGGTAGACCAACACTCTGCTGCCTACGATCATGGGTAATGGGCGGTAGAGTTCTGCCGACCCAATTAGGGAAGAACTCGACGACTGTCGAAGGCTCTCGCAGAATTGGGCAACTGTCCATGAGTCTCCGCAAATCGTTATTTTCATATTAATGAGAATTATTGTAATGAAAATTGTTATTAATTTAAATCGTTGTTTTCATATTAATGAGAAATGAGAGTTATTGTAATGGAAATTTTTCTTAATTTTTATATTAATTAGTTATAAATATTAAAACATAGATAAAACATAAATTCATACAATAACATAAATTCATACAATAACATAAATTTCATAGAAAATAAAATACATAAATTCCATTATTCTAGCACAATTAAACTTTAATTTTTCTCCACTTCCTTAACCTCTTTATTCTTCTCCTCCTCCTTATTCTCACTAGAACTCTCATCTATTTTAACCCCCATACTAAAATCAGGGCTCCTGCCACATCCTGGAGGGAAACGACGTACAGCCGAGACGGCCCTTCTCTTCGGAGGGCCGTATAATGGGATCCTTTTTGCTCCCACATTAGGTGTTCCCTCTCCCACCTTAGATGTTTCCTCCCCCATCTTATTATTGTTTTGATCCTTCTCCATTTCTCAAATTTCTGATTTTACGCGTCTTTTGTTTGTGATTTTTTTATACGAAATAGGAGAACGAATTGAGATATATATAGGCAATTATTTAGCCGTTTATAAAACGCGCTAGAATAGGGGTCTGCTCAAAAAACGCGCTATAAAACGCTGCTCAAACACAGTATCACGCTGCTCAAAAAGTGGACACCACCTTCGTACGCGTTTATAAAACGCGTTGGAGGCCTCCGAACGCGTTTTATAAACGCGTACGAAGGTGGTGTCCAGGTAAAACAGTAAAACAGACTGACAGCCTGCGAAAGTATTGAATTCCATTAACTTAGCCCTTCGTACGCGTTTATAAAACGCGCTCAAACCTTATTACGCGTTTTATAAACGCGTACGAAGGGTTGAGTCTATAAATAGTCCTGATTCTCCGCAAATTCACGTCGAAAATTCAGTAATCAAAAACCAAAACTTTAGAGAAGTTACGCAGAGAAAAGAAACCAAGAAAACATAATGTCAACTAAACCACGTCATGTTTGTACCGGTGTGCTTCTACAAGGAGATGGAGGAATAAGTAAACGAGATATTCTTCGGCACGTCTACTTGCACTATCCTTCCGACAAATTTTACGTGAAGGTTTTTCAACGCGACATTTTTGAAGTCAAAGGGCCGAAATATTGGACGGATGTAGTTAAGAGGGATGGAAGATATCATGTCTGACGTGGAGATGGAATCGTTTGGTTGTGTTTGCAACAGGCATGTCCTCCTGGATTTGAAAATCACCCGTTAAATGGAAATGACATATATCATTTGGACTGATTATTAGATTTTCTATAATTAGATGTTTTTATTATTGTGTGTTCTATAATTAGATTTTCTATAATTAGATGTTTTTATTATTGTGTGTTTTATAATTAGGTTTTCTATAATTAGATGTTTTTATTATTGTGTGTTCTATTATTATATGTTTTCTTTTATGTTTTAGTATATGTATTAATTCGTGTTTTAGTATATGTATTAATTCGTGTAGTATATGTGTTGTAAGTTTTATTATCTAATTTATTTTAGTTTTTATTTTATCCATTTTCATTTTTATTGTGAAATTCGAAATATTAATATTAAAAGACTTAATATTTAGTTAAATTATATTAGACATTACAACTCAATGAACATTATAATAAAAAACACAATACAAATTAAAAATTACAATTTATTAAAATTTTGAATCACACAATACACAACAAAAAAAATTATAAAATACATGATATTAAAATTTTGAACCACATAAAAAAAAATTGTAGAAGATCCATTGCTAAGGGTGGGAAGAGAAAACATCACCGCAACTAATAGAATAGAGTTGGGCGACTGATTGTCACCTTGACCCCCTCTTTTTCTGAGACTTGGATGAGGATGACTGCATGTATGCAGATTCTCATCCAAGGATGTCGGCTGCGGTGTTATGGCTCGTAGACCCAGTCCAACAAACCGTCCTCTACACGTAATAACAGATTCCACAGGAAAGTTTTTATTTTAAAGTTGGTGGAATATTAATAGCCATAAGGATTGTGTGCGACTCTGTATCAGTGAATAAGTGTGCCGCATACAACCCTTATGGCTATTAGTTTCGCACCAACTAATATTATTTTGCATTCCACCATCTAACTCTTTTTTTTCCTCTCATTTTTTTCTTTTTTTCAGATTTTTTTCCTTTTTTTTTTATTTTCGACGACAGAAGGTTGGGTATTTATATGGAAATTAGATCTCTCGAACGCGTTTTATAAAAGGGTAAGAAGGCCTCTTACGCGTTTTATAAACGCGTAAAATCAGAAAATAACGCGCAAAGTCAGAAACTTTCGCCGCAATCACTGCAGCTTCTAGCGCGTTTTATAAACGTGTTTTAAGGCTTTTAACGCGTTCGAGAGGAGAGAGAGAGGCGCGGTTTATAAACGCGTTGGAACTTTCTTCTTATTAAAAAAAAATAAATAATTCTTTGTATTAAATTTTTTGATGTCTGAATTTTTATATTAAATAATTTCGGATGAGAAATGGGTCTGAAAACGAACCGAGAAAACCTAAATATGAAATCCGGACCAGTCCGGATCTGGCTGGTTATTGGACTTTTTGAGTCATTTTGGACCGAACATTATAACATGATCCGGTCGATGAGAACCGGTTCAACCCGCCTATCCGACAAGCTTTTCAAGGCATAGACTCGAGTCAAGATTCTTTTTTCTTGACTAGCAGTCAGCGAGGCTGCGAGCCTGCGAGAGCCCTGAGCCCCCAACCATTTTTTCCATGAACCTTCTGCTTACTTTCCAATTGAAAATCCAACTAGCTTGCAATAAATACGGTTGGACCGACGGAAAGACACCTAGCTAGCTAGCTGCTCCTCACTCTTGAGTGTCCTTACTAACCTCGATATATATACAGCAAAACATATATCTACGGCGTCGTTGGTCTCGACTCTCGAATCACCGCTCTCGACATTTATTTCTACGGCGTCTCCACCTCAGGTACAATTCCGGCTTTCCTTTTTTATCTTGTTCATTTTTTAGGCCCGTTGACCATTTCTACTCCCGACATTTTATTTTGGTGTTTCTTGTTTGGTTGGAATTTTGGTTTTTTTCCGTCGCTTGTTGTGGTCTTGTGGAGTCCCTCAAGTTTTTTATTTTGCAGTTGAATCCCTTGCCCAAAACTTCAATTTCTCTTATTGACATCGAAACTCAAAAAATTTAAAGTTTCAATGGTCGATTTGTAAAATTTTTATTAGCACATGGTCCGTCAGAATCAGAATGTGAAGGTTTTCTAAAACAATTCCACAAAGTTTTGTAGGCGTATATGACACTAAAACTAAGAATGCCAGTGCTAGTGGAATTTGATCATTTTTAATGAATCAAATTAAGCAACAAAAGGCAGAAACTAACGTAGGATTTATTCTCAAAACTAGGGGTGTCAGCGTGATAAATTGGCACGTGGTGCCGTTTCGTTTAAGCGAAACGAAACACATAACAGAATTGGTTTTCATTCCGTTCCAGTAACAAAACGGTAAACGGAACATAGAATTATACCGTTTCGACTGTTTCATCCTCATTTCAAATCGTTTCATGTGTTATTTCTGAAGTGGAACGGTTAACAAACCGGAATTCTGTACCGTTTCAAAAATGAAACAGTTAACGAAATAAAATCCTATACCGCGTTCCTTAACGGAACGGCAAACGAAACAGTCCGTTCCGTGCTTTTTTGACGCGTTGGATAGCTCTACTCAAAACTCTAAAGAAGAAAAAGAACACGTCAACAGTAAACTAATAAGAAAATGTTTTATACGACAAAAACATAATGGTATTGCCGTATTGGACACATGGATGCAGATATAGATGTCCACTTTGATATCTGAAGAATCAATCTGTATCCAATCCCAGTCGACTTTTAGCACCGAGTTTGATCGGCCATTGGATACCGTGGATAAATGGACCATAGATACAGATGAAAACTATTATATGGCCCACTCTAGCACTTTCCTATTTTTTTAATTAGAATTAGTTATTCGAAAAAAAATATATTATTTTTAAACAATTAAAAATATTTTTTTTAGAAATCTAGAGTGCTATATTTGAATAGTCTAAAAAATAAATTTTATTCATAGTGTGCTTGAATAATTTTTTTAATGTGGACTAAGAAGTTGATGGGAACACTTTTAATTCAGATTAAAAAAGATAATACAAATATCTTTGGAATAAAAATTTATTCTGAATATTGGACCACTTAATAATAGTACTCTAGATATGTAAAAAAATTATTCTTCATTGTTTAGGAATAATATTTTTTTATTTCAAATAACTACTACTAATTTTATTCTTAGACAGGTTTCATTAACATTTACTTCCGTTCTGTATTTATGTATTTAATTTTTTATTAAATTGTCTTCCCAGTTTTTATGCGTGTATTTAATTTTTTAATTTTGCACGTGATATTTGCAACTGCAAAAAACAGTAAAAATAATTGTCAAGATTGGATCCTCTTCTGCGGGATATTTCAACTGCAAATAACAGTAAGCAGAGGCGTTAAACATGGGTTCTCCATCGCCACCTCCAGGAAGGCATAATGGTGCTCCACCTCCCCCACCTCCTCCTCCAATAGCACCAGCAAGTGGAGCCCCACCACCTCCTCCATTGCCAAGAAGACAGGGAGAAGCTCCTCCACCTCCACCGCCACCTCCAGGAGGTCATGAGGCACCATCTTCACCTCCTCCAAGAGCACAAGCAAGTGGGGTCCCACCACCACCTCCTCCTCCAAGAGCACCAGCAAATGGAGCCCCGCCACTGCCTCCTTCTCCAGGAGCACCAGCAAGTGGGGCCCCACCACCGCCTCCTCCTCCAGGAGGACCAGCAAGGGGGGCTCCACCACCGCCTCCAATGCCAAGAGGACATGAAGGAGCCTTCCCACCTCCAGCACCACCAGGAGGGCATCCAGGTGCTGATCCTAGACAGATAGAGGGTAGCATTCTTTTTCCAGAGATCATAGAACCTTCCCGTGGAAGAGAAGAAGCTCAAACGGACAACAGCTCGCAGCGCCCACTCATGCGTAAAGAGCTTCTCAAAGCAGCAATAAATGGCCATAAGGACAAATTAAGACAACTTCTTGGGATTAGAGTAGAAGAGAACTCTGATTCTGTGCATCTTACTGTTCATGAGGCTCCAGATAATGCCCTTAACCAAGCTGAAAACCTCCAGAGCACAACTTGTATAGGCAACACTGTTCTCCACATACTAGCTGGTAATGGTCACACTGAGCTCGCACTAAAGATCTACATGAAGGATACATCTCTGTTGGAGGTTTGCAACAATCGAGGGGAGACAGCCATGCATTGTGCAGCACGATTTGGGCATAGTAGTGTAATTTCCAAGCTAATTGTTAAAGCTGGCTTGGAGCAGGATTTGAAGGACATGCTGAGGAAGAAGAACATTCATGGGGAAACAGCATTGCATGAGGCAGCCAGGCACGGCCACAGGGCCACTGTTCAGACATTGATAACAGAAGATCCGGAATTGGCAGGTCAGGTCAACAAGAATGATGAATCACCATTATACCTGGCAACGGTTGAAGGACATGTTGCTGTGGTTCAATTGTTCGTGCAACATTTATGCTATAGAGAAATCACGTCTGCGTACTACTCTGGGCCAAAGAGAAGAACTGCACTGCATGCAGCTGTGTTAAGAAGAGAAAAAGGTACTGATATGCATCACAAATTAACTTCTGGTGACTCTGTTCAATTTTTTTTTTTTTTCTCGATAGGCCAGATGGAGGCTATCTAGTTGCAACATGTTCGTATTAATTCTTAGTCTTATATTCTCACAAGCAATTGCCACTAGTAATTACAATCCACTGATCGGTGTCTCTCCTCAGGGCGGGCAATAAGACTTCCAATAAGAGTTTGAATTTGGGTAGAAAATATTTTATTATTTCTCAATTCCAATCGTTACACTGTACATCCCTTTATATATTTATATGGATTAAAGACAACTCACTTACACATGGGACCCATACTAACAGCTAATTAAAGAGACTAACAACTCTTAACTAAATTTGTTACGTTTCAGAACCTTCTCTGTTTGAGTTGCTACTGGATAAACTGTCTTCTACACTTCAACTCGGGAGTCCCAACCCTGGTAAGCCATATTTTTTAAGTCTTATTTGAACTCTAATAATCAATCCTAGTCATTCATTATTCTAAATTCTAAAATCTACATATATAATTCAGATTTCAGTCCATATTAAAAAGAATTCATACACAATGTAACGTTTCATTTTTCAATCCATATATAGATACGGAAAAAGCTCTTTAATTGTATAATATAATTAACTAAATTATTAATCCTAAACTATATATATTGTAGAACTTGAGTTTTTCTTCAATGTACTACAATTTTCAGATAGAATGAATAGAATACTTAATATATCATTAGCCATCAGGGCCGTTGAGCCAGCTTGATCTTTCATTACATGCATAGAGGGATCGATGCTTGAAAATTAGAAATTTTCGTTGTTCGGTTTTTTGATAAATCTATTCTTTGACATACGTACATCAGGCTGCCAACGCATGCTCAAAGAACTACTTAAACTGAAGCCTGCAACACTTGCAAAAGAGAGGGACATTTTTGGAAGCACGCCGCTTCACTATGCAGCATCAGCTGGAGATGTCAGAATTGCTCGAAGACTGCTAGAACATGATGCTTCTCTTGCAACCTGCGATGATTCGCTTGGTCTATTTCCCCTGCATGTAGCTGCCTACATGGGCTATCAGAGAATCATTCTTGAACTGTTGAAGTACAATTTAGATTCATGGGAGTTACTCGATCACCGTGGAAGGAACTTCCTTCATGTTGCTGCTGAGAGGCCCAGGACTGTCATTTCCCCTCTTATTTTTAAAGCAGGCATACAGAGAAGGTTTGGGCACCCGAAGTTGTGGGAAGTCCTCTCCAAGGCAAGCTCTGCAAGGGACAGCGAAGGAAATACACCACTGCACGTAGCGGCACGTGCTGGACACATCGACTTCAGAATAGAATATTTTAATCTGAATGAATGGATTCGCATGAGTTCAACTTCACTAGATAATCTAGCCGCCGCCTCTGATTCAGAAATTCAAGTCAGCAAAAGTCCTACTGATGAGAAGTACAAGGTACGTACGTATATATAAAATCCTATTCCACTTGATATTATTATTTTTTTTTCATAAAATAAGGGTCATGCCCTTATCTTTTTTCTTGATATTATTTTTTCAATATATTACAATTGACAAATCTTCGTTCTTTATGAAAAATAACACAATAAGATAACAAAAATCAATAAATAAACAATAAGAAAATAACAACGCAAAACATGAGTTCGTCGGACTAACTAGATAGACTGATACTCTGATAGCCATATGGTACGATTGCGACCAGTAAACAATATAATAGATTGACATAGGGATATTACTTTCGATTAGATTATTTTTTACTGTAGAAAATTTAATACATTATGAATTTGTTTGGATGTAAAAAATAAATAAATAAATAATAAACTACAGCCAAATAAGAAATAGATTAGGGTACAAATTTATTTCTTAAAATTAGAGTGTGTTTGGATGCACATGAATAAGTCTTATTCATGAATAGTCCAATTCTAAATGAAACCAAACATGTGATAAGATTATTCTAATTCGGGAACAAGCTTATTCCCTGGCTAGTTCTAGTTCCACCTTTTTGGAGAATTTGAGTGAACAAAGAAAATGAATACGTGTAATGCTTTTTTCACTATTCGAATTGCTAATTCCGTCAAACATATCTCGTTGCCAAACATAAACATGACATAAAGAATAAGTTATATTCCATGATTTCTCTAATTTATAAGAAATAAATATTTCTATTAAATTATTTATGTCATGTTTTTTTAATTTTAAGAGACATGGCATGACACAACTCAAGAGACATAACAAGTTTATAATCAAGATAAAAAATAGTAAACATTACGAAATAATAAGAAAAATTCTTATATTGTCTATTTTTTAAGGATAATTTTATAGTTTTAATATCTAGTTCACCAATAAGCATAAGTATATAATTATATTTTATGAAATTCAATTGTGTCCTTAGGTGTGTCGTGTCCATATCTTAGAATTTAGACACGGCACGACACGGCACGTGAAATATTTAGACACAACACGACACGGCACGACAAATGATTGGATATGGACGTATTTGACATGACACGACACGACACGACACGACACGGCACGGCACGTATTTAGAACACTACACATGGCTTGTGGGCATTTGGTGTAGACATTGTGTGCACCCGGTCTGTATGAACCGTCTTCTTTTTCTGCTTTCTTCTTCCGGTCTTGTTTTTCCAGGTTCATTCAACAGGGACGTGTGGACCCACGCCATTCATTTTTTTTTTTACCTTTGTGCGCTTTCTCTGCGTTCTTTATAATAAAAACCATAAAAAAAATTTAAAAAAGGCCCCACACGATTCATTTTTTCCCTTGAGTGCTTTCTCGAGTTTGAAAAATAAAAACCATAAAAATCAAAAAAAATTTGTCGTGATTATAAACTATTATTAATTTAATAGGAACCTTGGATTATTATTGTATCATAACTGTGTTACTAGCTAGGTTTTAATACGTAGCCGCTGCCTATTGTATCAAAAAGAAAAAAGAAACTGTGTTAGTAGGTTCTTTCATTTTTCTTCTTCAATTTTCAAACCATTGAATCCAACCTCTTGTGCCAACTTTCAAATATTAATAATTGCATTTTTATATTTTAATCTCGACATGTCTTCAATTGATTTAAATAATGATGAAAATCATATTACATGCATGTAAGTAACTACAAGTCTTGAATTTGCTTGTGATCTAGTGACTCAGTGGTAAGAGCACTAGACTGGCCTCCAAAAGATCAAGGATTCAAGGCTCGCATGCATCTTTAATTTTAGAAAAACAAGTTGGATGGCAAAGGCCTCCCTCTTTTTCAAAATAAACAAGTTTTGAATTTGAATTCTTCGAATTTTTTTTAGCTGATAAACCAACTTTTTAATATTTATTTTTGTATCTTTTTTACATTTATGCCATTGTATATTTTTTGTTTACCAAATATTCGAATAACACTTCAATCAAGATTATATTGTGCAAATGTTAAAAAAAAAAATATATCTGTGCAATTACACACATATAATGCATTCAATACATATTTAAATTAAACAAATTTTTCTATAGTTTTGTAAATCCGAAACATGAAGGGACTTAACTATAAAAATAGTTTTAAATAGTCAAATAACTCATCTCTGACCGCAGTTCCTTTTTTAATTTTATGTTTGTACATTTTAGTTTGCATTTTCTTATTTATAAAATATAAAAATAATGCAATTCAGATATGTAATGCCTGCACGTAATGATATTAATTGTTATACATACATTATTTGTATGCAATTGTATAAATTATATTTTTTTAACATATGAATAATAAAAAAAATCATCACTATTTGAATTGTTTGTAAATAAAATATATGGAGGGATTAAAATGCAAAAATATAAAAATTAATATCAAGATTTTAAAGTAGGTTGAAGATTAGTTTTGAGGGATTAAAATTCGAAAGAAAATTAAAAAAAACCATTAACACAGTTAATGAACGCGTTAAGTTATAAATTAACGAAAGAGAGCAAAACAATGTGTTGAGATAAATTCTCAACATTGAAAAAGATAACTTCCGCGTGTTGCAACTTGCAAATGCATACCATCGTGTTATTTTCAAAAATTTCATCTTATTCAGTATATTATTGTTATTATTTTTAAAATGTTTTTGAACATTATTACTTGATATCTTGTTATTCATTGCTGTCAAAAAAGGGGAATAATGACTTGATATCTTGTTATTCGTTGCTGTTATTGTTATTATTACAACTCATGTACAATAAGAGAGTTCCATAAAATTATCAAATAATACTTTAAAATTTCAGTGTATTCAATGAGTATTTTTGAAATTGCGTAAAATAAAATTTGGTACGTATCCTAATTATACGGACAAAACATATACAATTTTTCTATTTTAAGAACTTTATTCTATTGGCAATATACTTGTAAATAACATTGTGATATGTTCATTTATTATTTGAATAAAGTTTATTATCTCAAATTTGAACCAGCTTCTAAGCGTTTTAATTAAATTTAAAATTTCCAACGATAAAATTATCATCATATTAAATAATTATTATTTCAATATTTTCCACGACCATAAATGATGTGGATTTGACAAAAGATAGACGGTACAGTAGAATTAACAACTACATAAATCTGTTTCTCGTGAGGTAATGTCTTTGTTCTTTATTGCGTAGGAAATATGTCAGCACTACGAAACTCTGCAAGAGGTGGGGAAGGCAGAAAGATCTCGCCGAAAATGGTTCATCTCATACATTGAAAAGAAAAATTTACCGGTATCTCCAGACGCTTTAGCAACGAAGGTTCAAACAATAGCATTAGGCTCCGTGCTTATTGCGACAGTCACTTTTGCCGCTGCATTCACTCCACCGGGAGGATTCAACTCAAGCGATGGCACACCAGTTTTAGTAAGAAAGCCTGCCTTCAGGGCCTTCATTTTAATGGATGCTGTCGCATTTTCTTCCTCCTTTCTTTGCACAATGCGTCTCATATGGCTCGGGGTAACAAACCTCTCTAGTCATGACTTGATGGAAGCGCTGCAAAGGATTCAGTATCTCTTTATATTTGCTTCATTTTCCATGGGGATGGCATTTCAATTTGGTGTGTGTATGATGTTTGAACCAGTAAGCCCGATATTCTTTTTTATTCTATTTGGGTTGGCAAACCCGATGGCAGCTGCGCAACTACCTTGGTTCAAAAGCAGCACACTACGAATAACGGCCACGGGTGTCCTTGCCGGCTTCGTATCTTTGCTTGCTTTAGTTTTTTAAATATTAAATGCTGAGTTTTTGAATTCAGTGGTTGGGGAGTCTTTTGCACTTATGTGTAATCTTAAAAAAAAAAAAAAAAAAAGTGTTGTAGCCCCTTTTTCCTTCGTATTGCAGCTCTTCAATCATAGTTATTTGCTGCTGTCATATTTCTAGTATGTATGATGTCTTGCAATGAACAAAATATTTATTAACATTTTTTATTCCAGTATTTTATTCATCCTCTATTTATTTTTATAGCGACAATCTTTATCGTATATTAGGAGAATCACATTCATTAGCAGACTAATTTCCATTTTATCTCATGTTCAAATTCAGATCGGTTTTATATTGTAGCAACCGACGTCCAATCCAATTATATGGTTAAGCCAGGTCAGTTCTGGCCTTGTTCATATACAAATGCCTCTGTCCTAGGAAATTGTATAAATTAAGTAATTCGTCCCTTTTTCGTTCCTTGTATATATGACTGCCTTCGCACTTTTAACAGCACAACTGTAAGAAAGCATACTAATATCATACAAACAGCTTTGTTCTAGACCATCTATACTAACCGAAAAAGGATTTAAATAGAAGTTAGATTGTGATCATACAGTACCAAAAGATTTAAAATCCAGAATAACACGACGGAGTTCACTCCTTCAGAGAATTGATGCCTATTGGAATAGATTATTATTATAGGTCCTGTTTGGATAGTTAGGAATAAGGGTTATTTTAGACTAAATAGCTATTCGGGACTAAGAAACCATCCAAACAGTCCAAAATTAAGGGCTTATTCTTAATCAGACTAAGATTAGTTAATCCGACATTTTGTTAGAATAAGAGTTGAGATTAGAAAGAAAAGCTCATTATTTATTCTTTTCTCATCCAAACAAAAAGTCTTAATCTGAGATTAAGCTTTTTCTTAAGAATTTAGAATTAAGAATCTTAATTCTGAATAACTAATCCTATCCTTAATCTCATACGATCCAAACAGAGCCATAGATATTTGGACCATGGTATATAATGATGGTTAAATTATTATAGATATTATAGATGAATTTTCCAGTTAATCCATCCACGAGCTATAATTTCGTCCATCAAACTTATTTACATTAAATGTATCCTCATCATCTTGCACATCCTATTAACTAGACCATGTCAAAGGAAACAGTTTATAGCATTTTTAAACTAGACACCTAGTCTCTCCATAGTCATTTCTTAGCAGTCAGCAACAACAGCCTAATCAGAAGTCTTACTGCTCTAAAAATGCTGACTCAGCGAGGTCGATAGCGCGAGCTAGAGCGGCAGCCTTGTTTTCGCACTCTTGTTGCTCATCAGCCGGTACACTATCAGCAACTATCCCGGCCCCGGCCTACCAATTAGGTGTCAAAAGTTAAAACATGGCTAGAGACAAAGCATAGGAAACAAAATGTGAGGTAAAAAGATAAAAATTGGTTTAGGATGGATACTTGCAAATGGGCCACCCACTCACGGCGCTGCTTGGCATCCCTGTAGGAATACATGGTGTTAAAGCGGGAACCCGTTGGAAAGATGATGGTTCTTAGGGCAAGGGCAAGGGCAATGTCCATGTCCCCCAGAAATGAAACCCCACCAAAGCCCCCACTGTATGGGCCCCGCCTAGTGACCTCCAGCTGGTCTATCAGTTCCATGGCTCGTACCTGCCATCAATCATGACCAAAAAACATATATTATAGAAGTCAGTTGCGTTGTATGCCCAAACAGATATACATACAGTTTTTTTTCCCCTTTTACTTTTGGTATTCCTATATTGACACACCCTAATCAAAATTTATTTACAAGTTTCTATTTTACAGAGTGAGAAAGTTCAACAAGGTGTAGCACATCTGGTGAGCCCTCTAATACCATAGTACAGTACCAAGTATGACTGACAATATACCATCAATTCAAAGAGGTAAAAAGGGAGATGCATACAATACTTTTCCAAAATGGCTTAATGAAATGTTCAACATAACTCAAAATTTCTAAAAACAATATTATGTGTGCGAGTATGCCACAATTTACTCACAGAGCAATATAAATTTACACCATGTACTCTCATTCTGCAATAATATAAATAAAAACCAAAGAGCAGTCAATGACCAGTAAAAAAAATGACACCGGTGCCACGCTGCTAGTTTGGCCATTCTAATTTTCACTCATAACGGATGGCATACCATAATCAGGTATAAGTTAGTAAGTTACCAAAACCAACCAGGATTTTTGTTTGAAAGGAAAAGAAAATTGCAACTTACTTTGGGAGCCCCGCTGACAGTTCCAACCGGCAGAGCTGCCCGCAGTGCATCCCAGCAACTGAGATTGTCCAGCAACTCCCCTGTTACCTGTTAAAGTTGTACACCAATGTAAACTAAAATACTAATACAATGAAGCTATTTTTTTGGTTGAAAACAAAGAAACAAACAAAATATTGAGCATACAGTGGAGCTGATGTGCATGACGTGGGAGTATCTCTCCACATTCATGAGCTTCTCCACCTTCACTGATCCAAACTTCGAAACCTAACACAAACCAAAGAACATTTCATTACCTTGTCACCAAGTAAAAAAAATTGTCCTTCAATTTACCAACTTCATTCTAAATTTAATAGCAGCTAGTTGACCAATGCATGTTCCAACGAATCCACCGCGTTACAGTAACGAATTTTATCTATAAAACCCATCTATATGGTTCCATAAGGTCGATAGCCAGTAACCCAGGTCTGGCATTTGAGAAGTGGGAGATCCCTGGACCAGAATGGCTCCAACTAGAGTCCACTTCAAAGATCACATTTCCATCTTCAACAAAGTCACACACAAGTATGCAGAATTTATAATTTTATGCAACTAAATTCTTAAAAAAAACAACGATACTCTCAATACTGTCCATTTTCTAAACAGAAACTTACTTACCAGTTGAAAAGTGGCGGATTTTCATGGCTTCATTATAAAGCAGGATATATTTTGTAATATTTTGTTAGATAACAATTACAGAAGCAATACTCAAGAGAGCTCAAACCTTTCCAACATCATTTCGTCCCAAATCAACAAGCATTATGTGCTCAGCACACTGTTTTTCATCGCTCAACAGTTGCTGCTCGTGAAACAAATCCTGCTCTTCTGTTTTCCCCCTCCTGACTGTGCCAGCAAGAGGCCGATTCACAATATTTCCCTGAAAGGCACTTGCATATCATCAAGCAAACCAACTGCCTCTCTAGGTATCTAATATTGTCTATGCTAAACGATAAATGCATTAATATGAACAAACCTTCTTCACACGAGTCAGAATCTCTGGACTTGATGCAACCAAAATGCACCCACGTGCCTGAATATTTGCTTCAAAATGAACAAAAAAATATATTAAGTACATATCATAAGGCCAACTCAGTTAATTATAATCTACACATCGCAAGATTGTTTATGTCAGACAAAAAAATAACAAATAATCAGTAAATACTAATGACCTGTAAATAAGTCATGTAAGGACTGGGGTTGACAATCCTCAGTGCCCGATAGATCTCAAAAGGATCAGCAAAGGTTCTCCTCTCAAATCTTTGACTTAGCACTATCTGAAATATGTCCCCTGCCAAGATATGTTCCTTTGCCTCTAAAACAGCACTTTTGTATTCTTCATTCGTCATTGAGGAATTCTTCAATTTGGGACCAAATTGGGAAGTACTTAGCATAATTGATCCAGCAGAGAGCGTTGGGCTAAAAAAACAAAAAGAAAGGGAAAAAATATATTTTTGGCACGGTTTAGGAAATTTTGTCCAATTCCTTCGAAAATAAAAACAGACTCTTTCTCAAGAATTAAACAGCCATAACAAAAGAATGCTCACACATTCTCATTGTGTATTCTCGAAAGAAATGTGTTGAGTTGATTCTTCCCATCTTGATAGGCCTCTTCAACAGAAGCATACTGATCTAACCGCACCCAATGAATAGCATATGCTTTCTAACACGAATAAAAAGTACCGGTCAATAAAACCAACAGATATCTTTTACAAGCAAACGTGAATAATACAAAATGAAATAGAAACTCAATTAGAAACAGCTACAAGTCTTTGAAAAGAAAACATGAAAAGAGTTTAGAAACTACTAGAACTGGCATTACCTTTTCCACATGGTCAAACACAATTACATCAGTATAGAGACCCAAATGAATGTCAGGAAGACCTCTGTCATCAAGAGGAGCACTAGAAAACGGGATCTTCTTCTTCTCAACATAGCGCACTGTGTCATATGAAAAGTAACCTACCCAGCCACCTGTAAAAGAAAATACCAAAACTAATAGATAACAGCTACATTTGGAAGAACCAATTGTGTCCATTGCTTAAACATACAGTAAGAAAGTTTCCAGGGCACATAGATAAACTGCAAGGCACAATCAATAATTTTTTTCAATAAACTTAGCTATAAAGAAAGAAAAATACCAATATAGTTTAGAGTTCAGAAAATTTTCAGAAACCCTCTCTCTAAATGCTTAATGCAAGTAGTGATTCAATACAGGGAATTTGTTTAGTCACAGAGTCAAAATAAAGATATTATTGAAAGGAAACAAAAGGGGGCAAAAACAGTGAGTAAGAGAGAGGACCATGCGAAGAGGAGTGATCAAAACATCGATTATTTACAGAGAAGTTCATTTGAGCTACTGTTCCATACAACATTTGACAAGTAAATAGCGACCAAAATAATGTACCAAGATAATATAGATATGGGCTGTCACTAGTTTAAACACCTACTTTTCCTTTTTTGAATATCCACACACTTAGGTGGCTTGAACACCTAAATTAGAAGTAAAGCCTACTGCTGTGAAGACATTAGTAATTTAAAACATCAGTGCCATACCAGTATACTACTCAGGTCCACAGATATACCCCTAATAGTTAATCTCATTTGCAAAACTTTTCTTCCCTTAATTCTTCCACTGATGCCAATGAAAACCCTAACTGTCTAAAAGAAAATTCACCTCATAGCACCATTGAAAGCATGATTGACCAAAAAAAAATCTCACCCACTACCGGGCCATTACCAAATAATTAGTTGCCTAGTCTATCTACCTTTTTTATTTTGGCAGACATACTTTTGAGATTGTCACTGGAAACAAGCCAAGGATGGGATGTAAATCATGCAAGAGAATAGTTCCTGATTTATAACCACACATTCTATAACAGCAGCAACTTGAGCAACATGCTCAAAATCCAAATTAATGATCAGGTTGAATGAGAACTTTATCGAACCTTTTCAAGTTCCTGAACATTTCAGAATAATATCACTAGTGGGAGCAAGATAGCTATTTTTAATCATAAGCTCAATAGGATTCTGAAATTAGTAATACAAGACTCCTGCATTTATATAATGCTATTAAGACGGATACTTGCACTTAGCATGCTCTAGTAGGGACATAAGATTGGTCCCTTGCACATTGCTTGTTGTTGGTTACATGCAAGCAAATTTAAATACCAACCCAGAAGCAAATGTAATTGGTAACACACTCTATTTCAAATATTAATTTTATTATTGTGTTTGCTCCAACTTTGCCAAAGTATGAAGAGCAGGCCAGTTGGTCTCAAGTAGTTAGGTAGGTGTGTTTAGCAACAGAGAAATGCAATATGCTTTAGTCATCAACCTCTGAAAACAGTGAGACAGACAATCATACTGATTTTCTCTCTTCGAAGCAGTTGTCAGAGAATCTAGAGGACACTCTGAAAGGGGCAACAAAGACATGGCTTCCTGAAAATATGAAATATACACCAGTAACAGTTGTGGGACTCCTCGACAGTCTGACTGGTACGCTACTTCTGTTACCAGCAACAGACCTGACTTGCTACAAGGAAATTATGAAGGCATTCTGATAAGCAGGACACATGTATGCTCAGACCACAAACCCTCAAGATCCTTAGGCTATTTTACATGCACGCACATGTATGCAAACATACAACTGCAGATCGATCTATGCATAAAGTCATGCAGGTAATGAAGAAAGAAACTCAACAGCATAGTTGTGGCCTACGAATAGATATTCCAAAATAGTGCTATATATGTAAAAGGAAGACATGTATTACCACAGAAGGCATCAGGGAGGTCCTCTATTAGCTGAGGGTTCCAGTTGTCCATGATACTGCGAGGAATGGACATGGGATCATCAACCTTCTCTTCTGTCAGTTTTCCTTCCTCATGATCCATTATTGACACCGAGTGCTCCTTGGCCACAATCTCAACCACAGGCTGGGCACCCACCACACTGTAACGCCCCTAAATATACCATCCGAAATAATTAACGGATCAATTGGACAAGTCAAATCTTTGCTGTTAAAATGGCTGTTGCCTTACAAGAGTCAAATATATGATACTCTTGTATTACAGACATTCACTTTACATTTCATATTTAAGAGCCTTACCATATTGGTGCCTTTGGGGCCCTGCTCAACAGACTCAAAAAGGAAGTTGGGAGCCTCACGGTCATCCTCCTGGACAAGGCACCTATATGTGAGCACTGGCGTCAGATAATCGGCAAATAAGGCGCGCTGCAGCAGCACCAGATTCCCTTTCTTTGATGCCTTCACAAACCTGGCCAGCTCCTCTTTCTCAGCTTAAACCCAAAAAGAAAGAAAAGTATAATACACAGCTATCAATCATCACAGTTCAAGATCACCCACTAGAGCCCTCAAATCACAGGCATGTCTACAAGATAAATAGAAATGAGAAAAAGAGAAGTTGATTATTCGAAACAGAAGTACCTTTTGCATCCAGGTGATATGAGAACACATTGCATCTGATCTTGCGCCTTTCACTTGTGGTGAAAGTGGGAAATGTGAAAGTCCTTGACAAACAGCCACTGGGAAAATAGGGGCCCCGGAGAGCAACGTCAAAGGATAAGGAGATCTGACAGCAGTACCAAAAGTCCAAAATTGAGGAAACTTTTGTTGTCTGATCTCAACGATAATATTAAGAGAGACTTGAAATTTGGTTTTTCGCAAATGCTCTTCTCTGAAACCGAAGAGCGACTGTCAGAGAAAGAGGCTGAGGAGAGAGAGAGAATCGAGTGCGCCATTCGCCGTCTCTCTTGCCACTTTCCCAAACCACGGATCTCATGCGGCGGCGCGACACAAACAAGCACGAACCTCCTCCCGTCTCTCACGCCAGAGGTCGTGGCGGATACGCACTGTAGCTCCTTCTACCCCAACTACACCTTCCCTGTTGATCTCTTGATTAGGGTGAATCGGTTTGCTGGGATGGTACCCGGGTGCATGGTGTCGTGCCTCGTAGCCGTCAGATGCCATGAGCTCAGATTCTGGGGTCTTTTGGGTTTAATCGAGGTTACGTGTGAATTGTCTCAAAAAAAAGAAAAAAAGAAAAGGTTTTGTGTGAAGAACTTTGATGTTCTATTTACCATTTAAAATTGGAACCAGATCCTCTGATTTCTCTGGTCGTTTTTAGATATGGGCCGTCTGATTTAATCTTAATGGCTATGGATGCCCCATGCTAGTACCACGATTGCTAGGCCCGAAAAAATGTTAACCGTCGAGATTAAATCAGACGGTCCAGATCGAAAACGACCAGGTGGTCGTTTGTAAAAAACGACCAGAGGATCCGAGTCCATTTAAAATTGGTAAGCATTTAGAAGGCTATGTAAAGGGATGTGATCTGAATGACTAATCGGACGGCTGTATGAAGCCTGATGTTGAATTTTACTGAATGAAACATATTTTAACATTCCCTAACTTAATGCTTCTTTTTTTTTTTTATCCCATTCAATTTATAGTGGCTAGCCATGAAACTTCTTCAAAATCCAATATCATATTTGAACTTTTGCTCTTTTCTTTTTCCATTTCCTTCCTACGTCTCTATTTCTTAATTCCTTACCTCTTTTAGAGATCGTAAATAGATTGACTATAACTGAATTTTTACTGTTTTTTTCCATTCAGTTGTTTTTCCCGTACAAATTGCAATAAAAACATTTCCTAGCATCGCGTCTTAAGGATGCGTTTGGATATAGGAAGAAGGAAGAAGGAAGAAAAAAATTATAAACAATCCAAACTCTTCACAAAGTTACACACTTCCTAATACTTCTTCCCACTTCTTCCCTTCTTCCCTTCTTCCCACACCTATCCAAACAGAACCTTAGTGAAGAGTTTGGATTGTTTATAATTTATTTCTTCCCTTCTTCCTTCTTCCTACCTTCTTCTCAACGCATCCAAACGGTGTCTTAAGTAAATAGATTGATTATATCTGACAAATCACTCAAGTGGATAGAACATCTCTCTATATACATACATAGATATATATACCGTTGTATTTGTATCGGAAATTTTTGAAAATTTTCTTATGATCATATTTGAACTTTTACTCTTTTCTTTTTCAATTTCCTTCCTACATCTCTATTTCTTAATTCCTTACCTCTTTTAGAGATCGTAAATAGATTGACTATATCTGAATTTTTACTGTTTTTTTCCATTCAGTTGTTTTTCCCGTACAAATTGCAATAAAAACATTTCCTAGCATCGCGTCTTAAGTAAACTAGCAGTAGTGCCCGCTCAATGTGCGGGCAATTTTTTATTAGATATATTTCAAAAGATTAAAGATTTAATAGTTGTGTTGGTTGCTCAATGTAGAATGAATTATGGCGTATCAGTAAGTGAGACAGAGGCAAACCGGACTGGTACCAAACTCGTACCAGCCCTAACAAATTTTTAAATGATATAAAACAAACATAGATCAGAGAAAGGGATAACAAGACAAAATCAAGCATGTTGTCAAGCACACATGTTGTCTCACATAGCTGTTTTTGAACATGAAAGAGGTGAAAACAAATCCATTCAAATTATGATAAGGGGAAAAACAGAATATTGTTGTTCATGGTTTTACATATGTTTAGCACAAATTGTTGGTCATGACCTGGATTACATCCGCTGAGTACCCATTTTCATCAAAGAGAACATGGTAATGGGTAGGTCTGCTGGTACCCTGGAAATTAGAATCCAAATTATTTAAATAAAAATCAACATTACTAAAGCACATGAAGTTCCCATAGTTACAGTATTGATTATGGCATCTATTTGAATCGAAAAAAGCAAATCAAAATAAGAGGAGAAAACAATAGAGAAAAGACAGACTGTGCACAAGGAAAATAAGTAACAATAGATACAAAAAGATAAAAAGAACCCAAGCATCACACATTTGTGATTTTACCCAATCTATTCGCAAATGCAGATTTTACCTTAGTACGGTATTTATCAGTTTTTAAGAGGCTACTCCTAAATTTTACTATCTATTCCTTACTTTTTTATATTAATTGTGACCAAATAGATATGGAGACATCCTGTCTCAAAAACGTTGATATGTATTTATCATGAAGATTTACTATAATGCCCTTGTAGAAAAAGTATGAAAAGCACAGAAAAAAAAAGTTTTAGCCGAGTTTGCTGTTATTCTCTCTCTCTCTCTTTTTTTAAAGCTTGTCTAAGCCTTTTTTTCTTGGTGACTGCTCATCCAGCTACCATTAGAGCACACCTGAAGCTGCTTAAAGTGTCTCATTCTTCATTGCTGCAAACATTTAGAAGAGGAGGAGTTGTCGACAGAGGGATCTGATCACAGTCACTTGGCATCCAATGGCTGATACATTCTTGCACCTCTTCCTTAGCCAAGCTTGCCCAGTAATGTATTGTTGCACAAAGATCACTTTTAAATAAACTATTTACTTTGAATGAATTACTAAAAATCAGTTTGCTATTTTCAATCGATTTATAAGTTGCCCGCACTGACTCTCAAAAATAACCCGAAGCCACTTAAACTTTTCCTTTTCTTTCTGAGTGGCTGTCAAATAACTCGCGCATTAAATATCCAAATTGAAAGCCAAGAGAGATGAAATGAACCTGATTTGTGGAGTCAGAAGAGTGCTTGTCATGATTCTAAAGCCGAGCTCTTTACCTTCAATCTTATGCTGCAGTGTAGCAAAAGGAAACCAGGATAAGATATCAGTTAGAAAAAAATGGTTATATACTTGTGTCATATTAGATATCAGAATTGAAACGATCATTCTTAAAAATCCAAGAAAAAAATAAATGTTCAGGAAACCTCAAAAATAGTTATCGCTAAATAAAAACATTATGAACCCCAAAAAATGTTCAGGAAACTAAAGATTTAAACATTTATTAAAAAATCATTTCCAATGGAAGAGCATCTAAGATTTAAACTAAAGAACAAACATCACTTACAAACTAATTGTTCAGGAACCAGAAAAGAAAAACAAACCAAGGAAAATCCATTCCCTTCCGCTAATATTATGAACCCACAAGAAGACTCAATAAACTGCCAACTGCTATATCTCTAGATATCTAATGCATCTAAACAATTCCTACAATTAAAAATTGAGCACAACAGCTCCAGCTCAGAGTTCCAATAAGAATTTTATATAAATACACAATAAATGGGAAATAGTCAAATTTAATTTAATAAGGAAAAACAAAAAGAAAATGATTTATAGTGACAATTCCCAATTATGTTGCCAGAAAATACACTTATTGATTCAAACTAACAATTCTAAGTTAAAGAGAAAAAAGAAGACCAAATCTTTACCATGCCATGATGTACCATGAGCTCTTGCAATATCCTTCGCCTGATCTCTTGATGCTCTGGATCATCCTACTTTCTGATAACCATACCAACAAGTCAAAAAAAAACATAATTAAGATTATCTTAAAAGAGTGGCAAGTACATCTAAAATGACCATCTTCCTCAGCTAAGCTCCTGATGCCCCATCCTCAACATCTAATCTAAAATAAGAAAATAAGAAGAATAAAAAGAATATAGAGCTGGAAAATGATAAATAAATAAAGTATGAATAAAAGAATTACTTTCTAGCAGAGAGATATACCAAGAAAATTATAATAGCATCTTGATTTTAGAAACAAATGCTTCAAAATCTTCATATGATCATCTTGTAATACCTCGCCTACTATCCTATTTGCACATACAGCGAGTTATTTACCATATCTCAGTATTAAAGTTTATTCATTTCTACTTCACCATTTACCAACACATCTACTTTATAATCAAACTAAAAATTAAAAATAAAATCAGATTGTGTATCACATCAATTACCAGTTGAGTATCAAACCGATTATTAGGTCGTGTGACGGGCTGATGGTCAGTATCAAGGTTGGGTACAATCTCAGGCCTCCATATCTCCATGGATCTCCTCTATGCCGAGGCCCTTTTGCTGTTGAGAAATGCTTTTATGACAGAAAAGAGATGAGAAAAAAATGTTGAGTTAAATTGTTGTCGGTCACCTGAAACAACAAGATCTGTGCGTTTATTATCCATCGGATTGCTTGTTTATATAGAGAGCAAAGTAGAGAGCGGCAAATGAAATTCAAATTTTTGCTCTAATTTTTCAATTTTTCTGACAGTAATTAGGGAAAGTTAGTGAGCGGCAATTGAAAAAATTGAACAATTTGAATAAAATTTCAATGCGAGACACTAACCTAGCAGGGGCGCAGCCTTGGTTTAGAGTTTAGGGATTTTCAGGCGCCTGGATTTGCTGTGAATTTTTAGCCTTGATTCCTTATCTGGTTTTGGTTTCATTCTTGATTTGTTTTGGTTTTCTTCTCTGAAAATATCGTGAGGAGAGATAGCATTTGGAGGAGAGTATCGTGAGTATAAATCGCTGCATATTTTTTCCGAACTTTCTTTTTTTTCTTTTTGTAATCGGAAGGGATGGGGAGGGATTTGAGCAGCATATCTTTGATATTTCTTTTCCGATAGATGAGAGAGAAGAGATAGTGGGAAAGGGTCTGGCGAGTGGGGACACATGAATTAAAAACTAAAAAATAAAAATTAGCGTAAACGCGAATGGGAATCGAACTCGCGTTCTTCAGCGAACGAACCAACAGGCTTTACCAACGCACCGCCCAGACAGTTCATGATAAAAGGTCGACCTTTTAGCCTGATATTTGAATCTGAACTGTAGATCATAGTAGATTAACAAAATCAATGATCCATATTTGATATTAAAGGGGTGTAACTCCCTTTTATCTCGAAGTTTTATGCCTGTTTTACTCATGCTTTATAAGTAGTGGAGATGCTTTATAAGTAGTGGAGATAGATTGATTATATCTGACAAATCACTCAATGGATAGCACATCTCTCTATATACATACATACATAGATATATATATCGTTGTATTTGTATCGAGATTTTTGAAAATTTTCTTATGGTCATATTCGTACCGTACTGGTTACGTGCACGTGCCACATGAGTTATCGCCAAAGAGGGGAAAAGGTCGGGCGACAATCGATAGAGCAAAGGTTGAAACTTAGATTTTTAGGGAGGTTTAGAGGTTAAAACTTAGTGATACCAAATCAAGAACGAGAGTTAGTATTTGTATCGAGATTTTGGATATTTTGTAAAAAAATCTCACATGATATTTTTATATTTTAGTTACAGACAAAACTTTTATAATATATTCTTTATTACAAAGAGTGACATATATTAATTTTAACGTAATTGTATAATGGAATTAAGGGGCCGTTTGGATCGCTTAGGAATTTGGAGAATTTGGGAAAGTTGCAATTCCTAGGAATAAATTTATTGGGAAGTGTGTAATTTTGTGAAGAGTTTGAATTGTTTATAATAAATTTATGGTAAGAAGATGAAATTTCCCAAATTCCTTGGGGAATCCAAACAGCCCCTAAACAATTTTATATTAATCGGATATACTGCTCATCAAACAGTACGATCTACAGTTACTGATCTAGACATCACCATTAAGTCTGACCTCTGCACTGATCCCCTGCGGCTTGTCTTTGCACGCAGTTTGCTTGTTCTTACCATTCCTTATGGTTATATGGCTACTAAAAAGGAGAACTATCTCAACTGAAACTTTCAACTAGTGTTGTCCCATATTTAACATCTCAATATCCTGTCAGCAATATTGGTACTGCAACATATATATCAACATACAAGACGGGAGGAAGTGAAGCAGGCGCATGATTTAGCTAATATAGCTAGAAGGCAGGAAACACAGTACCAGGGCAGTCCACACATGGCTTTGAAACAACTGGGGAAGATTAGAGGGGCAATTGATGAAAGGTTTTTTCCGAGGGTTTCACACCTTGATGTTGTTTTTTTTTTCTTTTACCTTGTGTCTTAATTGTAAGGGGTGTTTAGGTAGTTTTTAGTACGCTTGTTTTGTACTTACCAGTTGGTTCAATTTTAAGCATTGCTGTTTACTTTCTTTAGTACTGTTCTTTTTTTTTAATTACGGCTCGTTGCTAGTGGGGTATGGAGATGTTTCAGTCAGACACCGGGTTTTTCTAATTTGTTATCGATGCAGTTTGGATGTACTTGTCAGTTTTCAACTTTTCATTATTGAATTTGTGCCTACTGCATGGCTTTCAATAATAATATATATATCAAGTCGGGATGGGCAGAATAAAATAAATCCTCAATCAATTCAACTTTGACTTGTCAAGAAAAGTTGAATTGGCGATCATATATTCATAATTTCATATTCAACTTTTGCAGTTAATAAATTTTTTTATAAAAAAAAAAACTTCTACAATGAGCTAGCAAGTTACCGCCTGAGACTGAAATATTGGCGATCCAACTTAAATAACGTGATGCGTAGAATAAAATAACTCCTCAACCCATTCAACTTTAACGTGAAAAAAAAAAAGGCCGAACAACTCGTAAAAAAAAGGCCGAAAGAACTCGTATAAAAAAAGGCCGAAGAACTCGTGTATATCAACCTTAACACTCAATTAAATCGGATATCCTAAGTACCATCTTAATCTCCAGACATCCATGCCATCCTGCGGGCTTGAGCCCATATGGGCCAATTGGATCATTTCATTGTTGATTCCATATTCACGTGCTTGTCACGTGAGAAGAGATGGTTATGATATTTTTATTTTTGAATCTGATTTTTGATCCCTTCTCTTTATCGGCGAAATTACTCTCTCTCTTCGAGATCTCTCTATCTCTCTTCGATAATCGATTTATCGGAGAATTTTTATCTTATCTCTACTTGCTCGATTTTGCTCTTTCACCATGACTGATTGTTCTATGATTCCTCTTTGTCGCTGTTTTGATTGCCATATCATCGCCACTACTCTCTCAATCTCTCGATCGAATGGGAAAACAACTAGTCATGTCAAAATCTAGAAACAGAGGATCTACATCGACATCTCCATCAGGTATCTATCGATTTGTTCTATTATATGTCTTTTTTTAATTATTCTACATTATCTTTTAGGTTTAATTTACCTAAACCTAAATTAGATCTAGGTTTAGAAGTAGGTTTTTGTTATTTTTGTTATAATTTTTTTAATTTACAATTCAGTTTTAAGTTTTGTAACAATTTTAAATCAGATGAAATGATTAATTAGATCAAAGTTTGGTCGAGATATGAATTTAGTGTCACATAATAGATTTTTCAATATGTAGATCTAATTTGTGCTCGAATTGTGTTCGATTTGTAGGCTATGTAAAATTAGATTGAATTGTGTTCAATTTGTTTAAAATAATTATATACTCCTTAATATTAAGGTAATACTTTGTGTTCAATTTGTTTAACATAATTGTATTCAATCTGTAATCTTCTCACTCCCTCTCTTCTGCACATTCATTACATTATTGTGTTCAATTTTTTTAATTCTTTAGTTCTAGTATAGCTCAATGAAGAATTTCGTATGACCTATTCAGCGATTATCATTTGTATCTTACTTATTTGATCTTAATTTTGTTTATCAGTTTATTGATTCTTTTACAAATTGTATGGTTCAAGGTTATGCAATCAAGCTTCATCCAGAGCTTTTCACTCGCGGGAATGGATACTACTTTGACCACGTTTCCTTCAATTGTCTATGTTACAGTTCCTAACAAAGAGGCAGGTTAGTCTTAAACTCTTTTTAATGGTAATACAAATTATAGTTAAAGACATAGATAATGTGTTTATGCATTATTGGTCAGTCCATGCTTTTTGTTGAATTCAAGTGTTTGAGTTGTCTAATTTTGTGCTAATAATGTTGATATTTTTTTTATCTTTAATAGGCAAGAAACTCTGTGGTAGTATTATCATGGAGAGACTTGCTGCATGTGTGAACATAGTGTCACGTAAAGGCCTCAAATTTCAACTCCTTTTTGTTACAAATATTAAAATTGTATTATTCTGAACGAAAGAGTACTTATAGTTAATCAAGGGAGTAAATATTACAAATAAGAGTATATATCTCGAATGAGGGAGTACATATTACTATTAAGAGAGTATGTATCTTGAATGAGGGGTACATGTAGTTGATCAAGGGAGTAAATATTATAACTAATTATAAAAAGTATATATCAAAGTAAATATTATAAATAAGGAGTATATATCTTGAATAAGAAAGTGCATCTTACTATTAAGGGAGTATATATCTTGAATGAGGGAGTATATGAAGCTGATCAAGGGAGTACATGTAGCTGATTAAGGGAGTAAATAATACAACTAACCGTAGTGGAGGCTAGAATGAGACCTCTCGATCTCGAATCGGAGTCAAAAAATTGCAATGGTGAGTTTATTATATATCTTTCTTTCAAAATTGAATACGGAACTTAGATGGTTTGATTTAGATGAAAATGTTATGTACGTATGCTCTAATGAGGAGGAGTACAAATCAGTTTTTGACTTGAGGAAATTAAAGATAGTTTTGTGTTTAATTCGTTTATGAAATGGTATTGGAATAACTTTTAGTTATGTTATTCATGATTCATTGGTTAATTTTCATTCCTCAATCATCAAAATTTTTCTACCAGTGTAATGTAGAGTCTAATTTGCTCGATGCTAATTGCGAACTATATATGTGTACTTATTTGCTACTAAGGGAGTATCTTATTTAATACAAGGGAGTATATGATTTGTATATAGGGATTAGCTATTAAGGTACTAGAAATTGAATCAGATGTTACATTGTGGGTTTAATTATTCACACAAGAGAGTATATATTTTAGATTAAGGGAGTAAGAACTAATGTAGTGAAAGTATAAATTCATGTCACAAAAAATGAAAGTTGCATCCTTAATTATTAGTTATATTTTTATTTGTTTGTTACAAGTGTAATCACCTCAAAACAAGGGAGTATATATATTTTTATCAAATCAAATTAGATCATAAATTCTTCATCGCTTTCATATTTTTCAATTTTGCTATTTGATTTGTGGTTTTGTCATGTTCAATTGTTGATCAGAGAGTATATAAATAATACGGAAGGAGTAATTAATTATACTTGTGGGTGTAACTTAGATAGATATCTAACAAGGGAGTACATATCAAGAACCAGGCAGGTGTGTTTGGTATTTTAGCATAATTTTAAAGGAGCACAAAATATAGGATAAGGGAGTAAATAATCTAACAAGGGAGTACATATCAAAAACCTGGCAGGTGTGTTTGGTATTTTAGCATAATCTTAAAGGAGTACAAAATATAGCATAAGAGAGTAAATAATATCTAACAAGAGAGTACATATCAAGAACCTGGCATGTGTGTTTGGTATTTTAGCATAGGCTTAAAGGAGTACAAAACATATGATAAGTGAGTAAATAATATCTAACAACGGAGTACATATCAAGAACCTGGCAGTTGTGTTTGTTCTAACATTGGACAATTCTATATTTTGCAGATTAATGTCAGTGATGATAAACGTGTTGTTGCTTACCGGCTACTATGAGATCCTATCAATCAGGTATATATCTTTATTTCAGGTGATAATAAGCTAATATTTTTTTTGTTTATTTCAGGTGAGAGAGTATATATCTATGTTTTGAAATCATTAATATAAACAAAAGTATAGTTATTATAAAAAATAGAGTAAATATAAAATGCAAAGAAAGTATATAAGGGAGTATTTATTCACATATGTGTTCATTTATTTATATATAAGAGAGTATTTATTCATTTATGTGTTCATTTATTTATATATAAGGGAGTATGTAAATGTCTATTCTGATGTCTTGCATTTAGTTGTCTCATTTGTGTACGTAGAAAATCCTGAGGGAGTAAATAAATAAATCAAAGGGAGTACTTATAATTTATAATTGGTATATGAGAATAATACCAGATACAACTATCTTATTGCTTTCATATCGTTCTTTGGATGTAAGTAAATAACTCACAGAGAGTATATAAATAGTACTGGAGGAGTAATTAATTATAAATGCGGATGTATCTATCTAAGATAATTGCATGTGTATATAAATAATACTGATTGCATTGATGTCATCTCATAGGAAGTAAATAAATAATCATGAGGGAGTAAATAAATAAGCAAGAGAGAGAACCTATAAATTACAATTTGTATATGGAAATAATATCAAATACAACTGACTTATTGTTTTCATATCATTGTTTAGATGTAATTAAATAACGAAACATATGATAAGGGAGTACATATGAAGAACCTGACAGGTGTGTTTGGTATTTTAGCATAGGCTTAAAGGAGTACAGAACATATGATAAGGGAGTAAATAATATTTAACAAAGGAGTATATATCAAGAAACTTTGTTGTTTGTTTGATGTTCTAATATAGGCTTAAAGGAGTACAAAATATAGAATAAGAGAATAAATAATATCTAACAAGGGAGTACATATCAAGAACCTGGCAGGTGTGTTTGGTATTTTATACTCTCTTATTAAGAAGTATATACTCCTTTAAGTATATTGAATGCTTATTTGAAGAATCTTGACTGTTTTTTTTAATGCTTATTTGAAGTCCTTATGAAGAAGTATATAATTTTTTTGTATATTGAATGCTCATTTAAACAATTTTGGCTGAAATTTGTATCTTGAATATTTAAATCTCTTATAAAGAAGTATATGTTCCCTTACGGAGAAGTATATACTCCTTTAGGGTGCGTTTGGATCGTTGGAAGAAAGAAGAAGAAGAAGGAAGAAGAAGAAAAAAAAAATTATAAACAATCCAAACTCTTCACAAAGTTACACACTTTCCAATACTTCTTTCCACTTCTTCCCTTCTTCCCTTCTTCCCACACCTATCCAAACGGAGTCTTAGTTAATATATTTGCCACCTAATAAACATTTAAGCACTTTTTGAATACTAAATGTTGAAAAAATAAATACTGCATTGTTATGTATAATGAAATTCCTTATTCACAAATATATACTCCTTTATATTTTCAACTGATAGGTCCAAATGGTGGAATTCAATTCATTAAAATGATATTAAATTTGTTTAATTTTATTAAAAAAACACATTTATATACTCCCTTACTTCAACTTAAATACTCTCAGTGTCTAGCTGATGTCAGCGTGCAGCACTGTCATGACATTTAGATTGCAGCGCATCACTTTTGGGCCAGCCCAATTTTGGCGCGTATTGCAGCGCATCACTTTTGGGCCAGCCCAATTTTGGCATTTGGATTGGTGTGGGTCTGTGGGATGACATGATGCCAAATTGTCAGGATGCCTCTGTTGAACCCTAAAATATTCTCATAAATACCGGAGAACGGTAAAAAGAAATTTGATATTTTATACATAGGTCAGATACAGGAGGCGCCCGATAATTTGAAATTATCCTGGATAAATCAGGAGGGAATATTCGTAAGGATTTAATGTCGTGACAAAACAAATGGTGCTAAATCCCAAAGATTATATTGGCATCCATATTAATGGGAAAAATAAAATCACGATAATTTGGCATGCGATATATATTCTTGGAACTCACGAAAAACGCCAGATCGTACCTTGAAATGCAACAAGAAGATAATTATATAATTTCATGAGTGGAGTTATATGATTATACATAATATTCAGAAATATCCCATGATCAAATCAATCAAGGCATCAAGATTCGTGCAACAAATATTCCATGATCAAATTCTTTTACTGCTCTGGCCCATTTTTGTTTCGGCCCAACCCATATCAGTCCAAAGCAAAAAAAAAAGAGAACTAAAGGCCCATAACAAAAATGGGATGCAACGGCCCAGCCCATGACTCAGCTCCTCCATCTCTCTCCTTTGTTTCGACTGCTTCAGTTCTGACGCACGCCATGAAGCTCTTCTGACGAACGTCGTGACGCAGGAGATGGACCCCTCTCGCACGCCTGTTGAAAATTGAGACCAAGTAATGATGGCAAGAAATCGAATCTCGTTCTCCTCTCCTTCTCGCGCTGCGCACAGAAGCGTACTGCTCACCTTGTCTCCTCTCTCGCCTGCTGAGACACGAAGCCAGACAAGCTCTACTCGCATAACCTTTCCACCATGTCATCATGACAGCACTCAATTGCAAAAAAAAAAAGGAGTACCAATGCCAATAGATGAGATCAATTCCATGCCCTCCAGTCGATTTGAAGTGAGGAAGGCTCAATTCCACATGGCCTGGAAATTCAAATTGATAGAAATGAAACCCAATTGATCCAATTTCATGGTTAAGGAACAATCAAGGAGTATTAATGGGGATATGTGATTGGATGATTGAAGGGATTATGGAATTAAATCACCAAAAACATGGAGCAGCCGTGTGCAAACCCATCACCAAATTTCAGGAAATGAGCAACATGTGATGGATGCTGTGTTGATTCCAATATTTAATGAAACATGCATATGAGAGGCCAGTAGAGCAAGAGAAGAAAAAGATGGTAAATTGACATTGCTCAGTCTACAAATTTTGAAAAAAAATTAGTATGAGATGAGAGCATGCTACTTTGGCGGCAAATAAAATTATGAATAAAAGAGATGCTGGAGTGAGGTAATGTAAATTAATAGGAAGTTTTAAATCCACATGCAAGGACAATTAAGCTAGTGTTGCAACAAGTTCAAAAGAGCATTGAGGTTCCAGCAATATGTTTAAACTTGAGACCATGGAAGATTGGGCAGCGAAATCATTGATTCTTGAAGATAAACACTGCCTCACTGATGGCACAGTTAATGAGAGCAAAGAAGATTCTCTGAGTATGTATGAAATGGGGCAGTGAGGCTCTGTGTAAAGGGATGAGAAGATAGCAGGGGTAAAACCGTCCAGAAACTCTAAATTTCATATTATTGGTGTCACCAACAGTAACTGATCCTTTCCCCTATAAAAGGAGAACCCCAGAAGCCATGCAAGGACATCCCCTAAAAAAAAACACCAGTGATACAACGAGAAACATCCCCACCCCAGCAATCAAGCTTTCACACAAGTCTCATACCCATCACCAGTGTGAAGACATTTAGAGAGCAATTTACTTAAATTAGGATAGCTACTAAAAAAAAAAAAAAAAAAAGGTGTGTTAGTAGAAGCACTAGCTTCACAGTTTCAATTGTAAGCAACTATTTGTTCCACCTCTTTGTAACCTACATTTGGTGAAATAAGAAGGTTATTCCTTTTTACTTTGCAACTTTTATCTTCCTTATTTTCTTTCTGGTTTTGCACAAATCCGTAAGCAATGTAAGGAGTAAAAAAAAACTGCTTTATGTAAATATGTATAGAGTCACTAATTAACATAAGTATTTAGATATCAATGTAGGGAATAACTGAAATTCACTTTCTTTTATATCCTGCTTTTACCTTCTGTATGCATGTAGATCATATTTGCATTAGTTGTAATATAAGAAGCTATTAGGAAATAAAATTAAAATAGGCTATGCTTATTATTAAAAGTGCATATTTGATGTTAAACATATTATCATAATAAAAAGAAAAAGAGAATTGTGGACAAACAGCATGAACAACAAGGACAACAGGATAAATAATGGACAGTAGGCTAAAAATTTAAAAAAAAAAGATAAAGGACAGCAGGTTTCTTTGAAGTTCATGGAGTTGCACACACCTCAACTTGCCAATGCATTTAAGAGGAAGGCAACCATCTCAGCCTAGGAGATGTTATGGTGTCGGCTTGATGGTCTATAAAACATCATGTATGGTGTCAGCTTGATGGTTTATAAAACATCATGTCTTCACATTTCCTCTTCAATCAATACAAGGTGGCCTCATCACAACCAATATAGACAGATCCAAATCGAGGAAGAGCTTCATACTGCCATAATCTCATGATACAACAAAGGAGCTACATACTTTCAGGGACCAGCCAACAAACCCAGAGTACCCCATTGTGCCTTCTAAATCAACAGAAGTTTACAGCAGCAAAGGGATAGGCAACCAACAACCAAGTTGAGGTGAAATTCTCAGTTAGAGGCATTCGGCAACCAAATTAGCAATGCAAACACCTTCCTGCATCTGTCACAAGCCTCATGGGAGCCTCATTTGACCCTGACCATGGCCAGCCGACTACGTCGACCAAATTCACCGCCATGGCAGGTCCTGGCTGAGGCGAAACACCATACTAGAGGAGCTCGGCAACCAAATTTAGACTACACCAAGCTTCACGAATCCTCCACGATGCTCCTAGGCTTGCCAATTTGGTTCGAGAACCACCAGATGCCCAGAACTGCAAATCAAGACCCGTTAAACCCTAGCCGATTAGGGAGGAGGTGATTACAGTGTAGGAGACGAAGATAAGTACAACTGATGGACTCCACGACGTCAGGAGAGTCAGGCGATCTCTTACGGCCCTACATCGATGTCTGACAGACACCTCGTCAGGCCAATCGTGCAGCCATGACGGATCGACGGAAGGAAAAGGAAGAAAGAAGAGAAGAGGGGTTTATTTCTCCAGCTTGCGTGGACGCGGCCTAAAAATAACGGTGTACAAAACCCACTGGTAATGGGACCCATGAACGAAGGGATTAATTACCTCGCGAAGCACCAGGAGTATGGGAGTAAAAGAACATTTTTACAAAAAGGCGTCCCAAATTTGGCGATTTTCTGTGGCAGTTTCCTTGTGACGAGTCAACATTGTGTGCCAACCCACTAGCAACCTACATGGACCATTCAAACGAGGCCACGTGTCGTTGCTGACCTATTATTTTCTTTGCTGGTTTGGACCAATCAGGATTTGCCACGTGGCTCCTCTGCTGATGTGGCGTCATTCTATTGTTGGGAACTTTAGAAATTTGTAGAAAATCAACCGTAACTTAGAAAAATCCAAATCAAATTTCTATAAACCCAGAAAAATATGGAGAATACAGTCATGCCAAAACCATAACCAAAATACAAACAAAATATTTTAAATCCATATTCCAAGTCCTGGCCAATCACAAATTGTCACCTCAGCCTTGTATTTATTTAAAAAACCCAGCAACCTTTAAAAATTCATGAAAAATCACAGGAGGTTAAGAAAAATATGAGGAAAAATCCTTAAGGCTCAGAAAAATGCGAGGAAGCCATGTGGCTGATCATCACCACTAAAAACCCTACCAAATATATTCCTACCATTATTTTCTCCTAGATGCTATGGAGAAAAGCCGTTCCGGCAAAGGCTCGGAGACTCATGATCAAATCCCTGAAGGCATGGATAATATTATAAAATTCAGAAAGTCATACCGGGATACTGGCACAACTGGGCCTAGTACTCCGTTTATGACTTGAGATAAAGCTCATCATAACCCCAAGTGATCAAAACCACCAGACGGTCATCGTCACGACGAGGGTGGATAAAAAAATGAAGACACTAAGTACTGTTGCTAACAAACAAGAGTACTGGTGAAGTATCAAGCTCAATGATCTGGTTGAATCGAGACCCACTGGCCTCAAAGTGATGGATAGTGAGCTCTACCATAATGCTACGGGACTCTATCAAGAGACCCGAAATAATATGCAAATCAAGTGAAGACCAAAACAATATTCAAGAAAACTGATAAAATCCCAAAGAGAAGGCACATTACACCGCAAGATGTTATCGGTGAAGAATATGGATCCAACCACATACGAGCAAAACTCTTTGCCGTCTGAGAAAAGTTCACAATGTTGTCCCAAGCCTTCTGAGACGATAGAAGCCATGATTATCAAAGGCACCCGCTCTCTCGAGAAGGCAGGAGGTCCTATCTTGAGTGTATGCAATCTACCCGCCAGAGATAACATATGCCAACACCGCTGACACAGGCACACAGCATTATGATCCTATCAAAGATATGCAAACATTGTCATTATGGACAAATTCCACATCATCATACCCGTACCTTGGGGAAAGAGCACACTTGTACTTAAGGAGTCTACGATTATCTAAGGCACCCGCTCTCTCGAGAAGGCAGGAGGTCCTAACTTGAGTGTTTGCAATCTAACCGTCAAGGATATATCGAGGCCAACACTGTTGCTGTAAACGACTCCCTCATATTATATTAAAGACCTTATCCCACATCATACCACCACATCAGATGGATCCATAATCCTTACCCAAATAATATCCTCATTCAGAAACCTTCAACATGTTCCCTAGTCACATTACTTATGGCTCGAGTAGCTCAGTAATGTCGACTTGGCCTATCTTTTAAATCAACAACCAGATCTCACACAATAAAATTTACCTCTTTCGGTGCTGGAGGGAAATTACAATGTTCTGGTCGGAAGCCGGACATTACCTGAACGCTCGCAAAAATTGCCGAGCATCACCCTATTGACTTTCCTTGGCTAAATGCCAAGCACTATGTCGCATTGACGCTTGATCAGGAATCAAGCGAAGCTTCAACAGCTGGTCAGAGACTGAGTGTCAGAGGAACGCTCCCATGATCGAGAACCAACTGTTCATAGCGTACCGGTCGGCAGCCGGACGTTACTTGAACGCTTAGCGTCATTTGAGTGACTCGTCTTGCCTAGATGTCAAGCATCACGTCACATTGAACGATTGGTCAGAGACTGAGCGTCAGAGGTACGCTCCTATGATCGAGAACCAATTGTCACCCGCACCTAGGAAAGGTCAAGAGGCAACCGACTCGGGTCGCACCCGCGCGCATAAGATTTTAACGCCCATAAACCCAGGGGTCCGGCGTCTTTAACATCCACAAGCCCAGGGGCCTGATGTTCACTTAAAAAAAAAAAGAAGGAAACAACCTCAAGCACCGCATCAACTAAATTTAACAATCTGATCAGGAATCAGATGTCACTTTCAGACAACCTCGACAAAGATCAACATGAAGTCTAAGAAACCCGCTTCGGGAAATCCATGCTTTATAAATACAAAATTCATATCAGAAGAGCCTAAATCTTGATTCCTCATATTACAAAGAGAACTCGGAAAACGAGAAGATTACAAGCGTCCAGCTACGGCAGTCAACTGAAACCTCTACAAGCTAAGAACTCCAAAGACTGCTGTCCCCTGCAATCCAAAGTCCACAAAAAAAATATATATATATAATAATATGATATATTAATATCGCATTGTAGTAGTAATATTAATAATAAAAAAAATAATAAAAAATAGAAATGCATGATAGGACCGCTAATTGCATGTTTACAATTCCCTAACAGCTCACGACACACAATCCTTTGGTTTTCCCGATCTAGAGGTGCTCCTGACCATGTCGGAGGTAATTAACAGTAGGGGCTTGCGCCTACTGGAAAGAAAGGACCCCTTCAAATAATAAACCCTCGTGAGAACTCAAGACCATACAGGTACCGCGCTTCGGGGTGGTATCGGTATCGGCCTCTTGAGGCTCGTGAGGGGTATCTGATCCGCATTCTTTTTTGCCCCTCAATCCGAGACCGGATTTTCCTCTGTTGATCCGAGGGCCGTGAAAAAGTGCGAGACAGGTTCTGGCACGCCCAGTGGGACATCTTTTTCCTCTCATCAGGCGAAAACCAAAGGATTGTTACCTCTATTGATAGCCACCGTGCGTATCTGTCTCGCAAAAGTGCGAGACAGGTTCTGGCACGCCCGGTGGGACATCTTTTTCCTCTCATCAGGCGAAAACCAAAGGATTGTTACCTCTATTGATAGCCACCGTGCGTATCTGTCTCGCAAAAGTGCGAGACAGGTTCTGGCACGCCCGGTGGGACATCTTTTTCCTCTCATTAGGCAAAAATCAAAGGATATAGTGTATGAGTTAGGGGATTGTTAAATATTCAATACATTACTAACAATAATTTCAAGTTACTATTTTTGCAGAAAATGGCGTACGCAGACAACAGACAGGATTTGGTCGCTCCAAGCGCATTCATGGTTGGGTCCATCCCGATTACCTTTCCAATGGTGCAGGTGGCTTCAGACGCTCCTTTCACCGTTTATGATGTTGCGACAACAGACATGAAATACACCAATGCCATTTCGACAAATATCTTTGGGGCAAATGAATGCTTCAAGGAATCTCAAGATGAAGGAATCAACGTTGTCACCAAACCAACACTTAAATCCGCGACAGAGGAAGACACTCCCCACGCCAAAGACCTACAAGCATATCAAGATGAATTGGCGATTCAGGCGAACATACCAATGAGAAGATCTTCTGCTCCACTTGAGATTGTGGAGGAGAAATCGCTTGAGATACAGAACTCACCTCCTCATTGCAAGACAACATTGGTTCCGGTGGCCGCCCAGAGTAGGAAAATTACAGCTGCTGAAATCGATCAAAGAACATGCCAAATAATTAATGACAAGAAAGATAAAAAGGCAGCCCACCTAGCTACTCCCGTGCCTGCGCGTATTTCAGAAACGAAGAGAAGGCAAATGGGGGCACGAGATCAAGAACTTCATGACCATGAAGGGATGGAGGTGGGAAACCAAAAGAAACACACATCGAAAAGTAAAACAATCATGGTCAAAGAAGAAGAGAAAATAATCGAGGAATACATTCCATTGTCCTCAAACGATTCACAAGTTAAGCCGGAGACTATTTACGCATTAAACAAAGGTGTCAAAAGATTTCATCAGTCAATACGGCAAATTGGAGGATGTGGAAACCATGCCATGAAAATGGGCACGAAATCGAAGGATGTTGCGACTGTTTGTGCGACTAATGACGAGACATATAGCCCTGGAAGACTCGAGCAAAATTCAGAAGAATCTTATGCGCATCAAAAAGTTGAAGAGGCCATCGATGATAATTTTTCATCGATTACCTTTACGAAGAACGATCTCCCCGATGGAGCAACGTATCACAATAAACCATTGTACATCACGGGAGTATCAAATGGAATCAAGATCAATCGAATATTGGTCGATCCAGGGTCAGCAGTTAATATCCTCCCTTTGGAGTCATTGAGATACTTCTCGCTCGATAGTAATACCTTGACTCAAAGTCGATCAAAGATCTATGGGTTCAATTTACATTCTCAGAGAGCACTTGGAGTAGTCACTCGGAAGTTTCGTTTTGGAAAACTCGAAACTCAATCAAAGCTCTATGTCATGGATGCCAGCGTATCTTATAAGGTGTTATTAGGTCGCCCTTGGTTGCATACATATCAGTTGGTACCTTCCACCTTGCATCGATGCATAAAGTATGTCAAAAATGGAACCCATGGAGTGATAAAAGGGGAAGAGCATCCTTTCTCTATCTATGAAATGAGACTTCCAGATGCAAAGTACTTCACACCCAGGCCATCTCTGGGGGCAAACTCTCAACAAAGACCATTGGATACCAATGACAAATCCCTAAACCGAAAATCGGACCCTACACAAGCCAATGACAACGATAAGGCCGTAAGCGGAGAAATACCTGATACATGTGACAGGCCTCGCTCAAGAGCTTTTGAAGAATATCCTGACAGACGTGAGATAACAATTCAGCCTCCGAAGAAAAGGCAACTAAGAAAATCTATTTTCGATAAATTTTTCGGAGAAATTGCAACTGAAGGGATGAACCAAGCTGCTCAGACAGAGGCCTCATTTGCACCAATAGACCTAGCTAGCACCAAAATCATGCAAGACAGCCATTTGACACATTCAGAGAACAATGAGTCATGTTGCATGATTCATGTGAGTGATTCTGATGCTGAAGGCGAAGATGATGAAACACAAATTTATGCCTCAAAAGTGATTCGGTCAATCCAAAACGAAAATGGTGCAAGTCCCTTGCTCGAAAAGTTCGGCCCTTCAAATGCACATCTAAATCTCGAGGCAAGAGAAACATCATTTATGTGCCATTACCAGAAAATAGGGGCAAATGGAACTCCGCACTCTCCAGATTGCCCTAGCAAGACAATAAGGTCCACACATGAGTCTTGGAAAATATCAAAGAGTTCTAATGATAAGGAAGGAGAAAACCTTTCCACAAAAACTGAAAAGAATAATGGCAAGCAAGCAAACGTAAAGGCACTACAAATTCCGCTCCGAGACCCACTCTTGGGAAGATTTGTATCGGAAAGAATTACGAACCAATGCTTACCCAAGAGATGCCATGAGAACTCAGTAATAGGATTTGCTGAGAGAGAAGAAATTGATGACTCCATTTCGGTCCGCACAACAAGTTCCGACAATGATGGCCAACAACGGAATGGAGATAATATAATGTCATCCCAAAATGATGAAAATGTGAACCTTTCTTCTGACCATAAGAAGGATGAAGGTTCCCATTTCAACAAAGGGGATGAAGACTTAAACAGACAAGAAGAAGATCCTGATTCGGGGGTATCCTCGGAAGATGGCAATACCACTATGTGGAAAGAAGTAACACCGAGGAAGCATGAAACCAACCGCGAAAGGAGGCGGTATGTGGATATTCAAAGCCATCCGATTAAAATGGAACCAAGGGAAAATTTCTTTCCTGAAAATGATGCTTTAAGGGTAAAGTCAGGCTATCTAAAAAGTGCGCCAATGCCAAAGATTGCTGAAAAGCTTGAAACTTCTTCTAATGCTTCTCTTGAAACACGAGAAAATATTAAAAAAGAGATACAAGAAATGATAGGTCAAGAGTTGCAAAAAGAGAGAATGTCTCGTTCCACCCAACATATAAGATGGCGCGGGAACCCATATCCCGGAGAATATGATTCTGTGCAATATCCTGAATGGTATGCCAGGCCAAGATTTCAATTGTTCGATGGAGGGAACAAGAAATGTCCCGAGCAACATTTGTTCAAATTCAAAAACTCATGTGGTGATACGGCGCACAATGAAGCCCTATTAATGCGACAATTCCCTTTAAGTCTAACGGGAGAAGCACGTGATTGGTACACCTCATTAGAGAAAAACAGTATTAAAACTTGGGAAGAAATGGAAGATATATTTTGTTCGACATTTGAAAAATTTACCCAAGAGATCACGAAGGCTGACATGGCTAAAGAAAAGCCGGGAAAAGGAGAATCAGTCAGCAACTACATCACTCGGTGGAGAAACCTAAGCATTCGTTGCCGACCCCAAATTTCTGACCATGAGGCAGTAAGGATGATAATAAGAAACATATACGGACCGATTAAGCCATTTCTGGTGATGGGAAATATCACTAGATTTGATGCCCTACTCACTGCAGTGTCAAATTATGAGAGCTTAGGTTCAGATGCATGGTCATATCACCCTAAAAGAAAAGGAAAGAAGGCAAAATCCAAGAAGACTCGAGTATCGAGAATACCCTCCTCATACGAAGTCGGCAGTAGCTCAAGAGTCTCGAACAACAAGAATATTGGTTGTTCATATTATCGTCCTAATAACAATCCTAAAAGGCTCTTGTCCGTAGCAGAATTATCTAGCAAGCCTTATTCATTTAAGAAGAAAGTAGTTCCCGAGTTATTTCGACGGGCTATGGAAGACAATCTTCAGTTGCCACCAAGCAAACGTCCAGAGGAAATGAAACAATCCGACAATCCAAACTTTTGTCCATACCATAGGGTATTAGGACACAAGATTGAAAATTGTTGGGTATTCAAAGACTGGGTAGAAGAGCGAGTCAAATCAGGCGAGATATCATTGTCAGAAAGCGAAGGGCAAGAACCTACACCACATGGGCGGTCTGACATTGACTCAGACGATGAATCCTTCACAGTATATGCAATCGGAATAGATGATGAAGCTGAGGGAGAAACACAAAGCCTGAGTAGCGGAACTAAACAAGTTTTTCCCATGATAATGGAATCTGACGAAGATACCCATGAGATAGAGAAAAACCCATTCAGAGAAAGCCCGATAAATACCATTGGGTTGAGTAATGGAATTCAAAGAGAAGAAAACCCGATGTATATCAGCGGGAGAGATAATTATGCCCAAGAAGAAAATGCACAAACTAAGGATAACGAGTCATGCTACATGATCCATATAAATGACTCTGATTCTGAAGACGAAGTACTTTGGGTAGCTCACAGCGACAGTTATGGAAGCCCGGTATATTTTGTCGGGACTGACAATGATACCCAGGAAGGAAATGCACAAAGTTGGAGTAGTAATACTGAAGAAATCTGCCCAGTAATTGAGGAAGCTACCTTTGAAGAGAAGGAGAATCCATCTCAAGAGAACCCAGCGTATGGGATAGATAACGACATTCAGGAAGAAAATACACAAAATCGGAGTAACGATACTGGAGATGTCGTATTCGTGATGGAAGAATTTGAGAAAATTACTCTTAAAGAGGAGAAAGATCAATCTCAAGAAGACCTGGTACATGGGATAAATAATAAAACTCTAGAAGGGAATATACAGAGTTGGAACGGTGAAACTAAAGAGATCGCATTCGTAACGATAGGGTCTGATAGCATCCTCTCCGAAGAAAGCAAAGTGCAAGAAGCCCCAACTGCCATCACATGTGACGAACGACAAACTATGGAGAGCCTTGTTGCGCATTTACAAGAACAAGAACAACAGATCATGATGCTCCACCAAAGGAACACTGAGATATGCCGAGAGATGGACGTGCTCTTGAAGAAGAATATTGAGATCCGAAGATTGCTAGAAGATTTGCAGGGGGCAGGTGACAACACCCTAGCCATGTCTAAAAAGCAGTTCGAGAAATTAAATACCAAAAAGGGCAAGAACAAAACGAAGGATGTTCAGATTTTTCAAGGAAAAGAAACATCAATAACAAAGAAGCCCGAAGGTGCTAGAAAATGCGAAGACCGGAAGAAAGGTGTGTCACTAAGAGAACGTAGGAGAAAACCTTACTCTTTTCGAAAAAACAGAACCGCTGAGATCTTTGATCTAGCCATGCAACATGATTTACAATTACCTGAGTGTAAACGTCCAGAAGAAGAGCAGCAACATTGCGAACCTAACTTTTGTCTATATCACAGAATCCTCGGACATACAATCAAGGATTGCTACATATTTAAGGATTGGATTGAAGATAAACTTAGAAAAGGAGAATTGCATCTCCCAGAGCACGTCCTGCAAGATCCAGCACCACATAAATGATGACCAAGCGACATAGCGGGGGGCAAAAAAAAAAACAAAAAAAAACAAAAAAAAACAAAAAAAACAAAAAAAGGGAGGGCACCGGTTGATATCAGACCGATCACCGTGAGTCTGGTATCTCGACCTATCCGAAAACTTCTACGTCTTCAGTCCGAAGCCTCTACAATCTACTGGTTGATATCAGACCGATCACTGTGAGTCTGGTATCTCGACCTATTCGGGACCGAAAACTTCTACATTTTCAGCTCGAAACCGACCGGTTGATATCAGATCGACTACCGTGAGTCTGGTATCTCGACCTATCCGAGATTGAAAACTTCTTCGTCTTCAGTCCGAAACCTTTAAGATCTACTGGTTGATATCAGACCGACTACCGTGAGTCTGGTATCCCGACCTATCCGAGATTGAAAACCTCTTCGTCTTCAGTCCGAAACCTTTAAGATCCACTGGTTGATATCAGATCGACTACCGTGAGTCTGGTATCTCGACCTATCCGAGATTGAAAACCTCTTCGTTTTCAGTCCGAAACCTTTAAGATCTACCGGTTGATATCAGACCGATCACCGTGAGTCTGGTATCTCGACCTATGCGAGATTGAAAACCTCTTCGTCTTCAGTCCGAAACCTTTAAGATCTACCGGTTGATATCAGACCGACTACCGTGAGTCTGGTATCTCGACCTATCCGAGATTGAAAACCTCTTCGTCTTCAGTCCGAAACCTTTAAGATCTACCGGTTGATATCAGACCGATCACCGTGAGTCAGGTATCTCGACCTATCCGAAAACTTCTACGTCTTCAGTCCGAAGCCTCTACAATCTACTGGTTGATATCAGACCTATTCGGGACCGAAAACTTCTACATTTTCAGCTCGAAACCGACCGGTTGATATCAGATCGACTACCGTGAGTCTGGTATCTCGACCTATCCGAGATTGAAAACCTCTTCGTCTTCAGTCCGAAACCTTTAAGATCTACTGGTTGATATCAGACCGACTACCGTGAGTCTAGTATCTCGACCTATCCGAGATTGAAAACCTCTTCGTCTTCAGTCCGAAACCTTTAAGATCCACTGGTTGATATCAGATCGACTACCGTGAGTCTGGTATCTCGACCTATCCGAGATTGAAAACCTCTTCGTCTTCAGTCCGAAACCTTTAAGATCTACTGGTTGATATCAGACCGACTACCGTGAGTCTAGTATCTCGACCTATCCGAGATTGAAAACCTCTTCGTTTTCAGTCTGAAACCTTTAAGATCTACCGGTTGATATCAGACCGATCACCTTGAGTCTGGTATCTCGACCTATCTGAGATTGAAAACCTCTTCGTCTTCAGTCCGAAACCTTTAAGATCTACCGGTTGATATCAGACCGACTACCGTGAGTCTGGTATCTCGACCTATCCGAGATTGAAAACCTCTTCGTCTTCAGTCCGAAACCTTTAAGATCTACCGGTTGATATCAGACCGACTACCGTGAGTCTGGTATCTCGACCTATCTGAGATTGAAAACCTCTACGTCTTCGGTCCGAAGCCCCTACAACCCACCGATTGATATCAGACCGATCCCCATAAGTTTGGTATCTTGACCTGTACATGGAGCAGCTGAAGCTTCATGTCCATAAAGGAAAATAAGGAGCGTCTTGCTTTATAGCAACATGAGACGTTTCCTCCACCAAATATATATCCTAAGCACCACAAAATCTACAAGCCTAAATTCCACTTTCAAAATGGTCAATTATTGGAGTGAGCCATAATTCAACCAACACCGGTAAGTTCATTATACCGGCATTAAATAATGAACAGGGTTTTATGTATTTTGTCCCTGAAACAAAATAAAGGCACGAAAAAATAACGGAAGATGAAAAAAATCAACCACAAATCGTGGAATTGCATTCATAAAATTGAGGGATACATGCTACCTACTCCAATCGATTTTATCCCTCGAAAAATACAAATGGAGGGCTGTTATACAAAAAGCTACAAACACAGGGAGCCAAAAAAAATAAAAGCAAGAAGGCCGCTTGTATTCCGGGAGTTCAGGCGGAGCAGAATCAACACCCCAATTGTATGAAGGGAGTGGCCTCCAGTAAGCATGGATCTCTTGGTCATATGGGTTTCCCCAGTCACCACCAAGAGCGTGCACGATTTCCGGCATTGCATCCTCTTCAAGTTCCTCGATCTCCTCCGTGGTACGGCCTGGATGGTCGTTAAACTCGTCAGCAGAAGAGGGGAAACACTCATCGCCTTCACTAGCCATTTGACAATATTAATGAAGAGGTGGCGGAAAGGTAGGGTAGAGAAGTCGGGTTTAAAAAAAAGAGAGGGGAAGAGACGCGTTAAAAAGGAATGGGAAAGAGAAAGAGACAAAAATGGGGGGCCGTAACCATGGTGAATGTGCACGCGTGACCACACTACAACACCACGTTCCCTAGACGAAAAGACATTACATGATATGTTGGCCCACGGTCGTAAAGAGACAAATATTGGAATCAGCAAAACACGAGGCGAATAAAGAAAGACATATATTACAACATCACAAAAGCCTGCCATTACAAGTTTTTTAACGCATATGCTGATATCAATACTCGCAAACGTGTCATACATGTGTCTACACGGCCTTACCCAACACACATACAACAATAGAGTGCCCATGATAATACATAGAAAAACCACCATACAAAATGACTATCAGGAAGCAACACAGTTCCGCCACGACAAAGCTGGCCAGATCTGAGATAGAAAAATCACAAAATCGAGAAAGCTAGCGCCACTTCGAAGCAGCAACATCACCCAGAGCAGAAAATGAGACACTCCTGATTAAAGCATCATACAAGAGCAAGGAAATGATAGGCGTGTAATTCTTTTCATGAATGACTCCTTTCGCAGTAAAGATTTTGCAAAGAAAGGGGGGTGCGCCATGAGGAGGATAAGTTCGTCACACCTTCTGAAGAGACCTCAACTTCTACATGTGACGAAGGAGACCTCAACTTCTACATGTGAAATGTTTAAGCAAAACGTATAAGATGTCCTATGACATCTTGTCTCTTACCCCAGACATTAAAGAAGAGATACTAGGATTAGCGATGCGAAGATATCATGGGTGAAATGGGAAATTCCCGGAAAGACCCAGAGATTACTCAAGGCACCACAAAGTTATGAAAACTTTAAAAGCTGCTCAAGAGATGTTGGGATATTTTCTCAAAGCATTCATGGGTTATGACGGGAGATATAAATGGGAGATTTAATGAAAAGAGATAGTGACAAAAGAAGAAAGGACTCCCATATATAAACACGGATAAGGCCTCACTGTGCGTAACCGAACCAAAAGGGGAATCTATCCAAACCTGGATCCGAACCTCTAAGGCCACATGGTAACAGGCAAAGATGTGACACAAAGGCAATGACGCATCGAGAATTGGCGAAAATTAAATGCGGGGCTTAGTACGGAATTGCCATCCAACGAAGAAAAGACAACAACTTTACCAGGCATGCGCATAACCGAGTAGCAGCGTCATACTTATCGTAAAAATGGGGCACCATATTTCAGTTGAGAAGCCATAAAAGACAAATGCGAAAATAATGGCTCATGACAAGGCACCAGAGCAAGTTGCACGAAAATAATTCTCCCAACCCGCTCTGGTGGGGGGCATTTGTTGAACCCTAAAATATTCTCATAAATACCGGAGAACGGTAAAAAGAAATTTGATATTTTATACATAGGTCAGATACAGGAGGCGCCCGATAATTTGAAATTATCCTGGATAAATCAGGAGGGAATATTCGTAAGGATTTAATGTCGTGACAAAACAAATGGTGCTAAATCCCAAAGATTATATTGGCATCCATATTAATGGGAAAAATAAAATCACGATAATTTGGCATGCGATATATATTCTTGGAACTCACGAAAAACGCCAGATCGTACCTTGAAATGCAACAAGAAGATAATTATATAATTTCATGAGTGGAGTTATATGATTATACATAATATTCAGAAATATCCCATGATCAAATCAATCAAGGCATCAAGATTCGTGCAACAAATATTCCATGATCAAATTCTTTTACTGCTCTGGCCCATTTTTGTTTCGGCCCAACCCATATCAGTCCAAAGCAAAAAAAAAAAGAGAACTAAAGGCCCATAACAAAAATGGGATGCAACGGCCCAGCCCATGACTCAGCTCCTCCATCTCTCTCCTTTGTTTCGACTGCTTCAGTTCTGACGCACGCCATGAAGCTCTTCTGACGAACGCCGTGACGCAGGAGATGGACCCCTCTCGCACGCCTGTTGAAAATTGAGACCAAGTAATGATGGCAAGAAATCGAATCTCGTTCTCCTCTCCTTCTCGCGCTGCGCACAGAAGCGTACTGCTCACCTTGTCTCCTCTCTCGCCTGCTGAGACACGAAGCCAGACAAGCTCTACTCGCATAACCTTTCCACCATGTCATCATGACAGCACTCAATTGCAAAAAAAAAAAGGAGTACCAATGCCAATAGATGAGATCAATTCCATGCCCTCCAGTCGATTTGAAGTGAGGAAGGCTCAATTCCACATGGCCTGGAAATTCAAATTGATAGAAATGAAACCCAATTGATCCAATTTCATGGTTAAGGAACAATCAAGGAGTATTAATGGGGATATGTGATTGGATGATTGAAGGGATTATGGAATTAAATCACCAAAAACATGGAGCAGCCGTGTGCAAACCCATCACCAAATTTCAGGAAATGAGCAACATGTGATGGATGCTGTGTTGATTCCAATATTTAATGAAACATGCATATGAGAGGCCAGTAGAGCAAGAGAAGAAAAAGATGGTAAATTGACATTGCTCAGTCTACAAATTTTGAAAAAAAATTAGTATGAGATGAGAGCATGCTACTTTGGCGGCAAATAAAATTATGAATAAAAGAGATGCTGGACTGAGGTAATGTAAATTAATAGGAAGTTTTAAATCCACATGCAAGGACAATTAAGCTAGTGTTGCAACAAGTTCAAAAGAGCATTGAGGTTCCAGCAATATGTTTAAACTTGAGACCATGGAAGATTGGGCAGCGAAATCATTGATTCTTGAAGATAAACACTGCCTCACTGATGGCACAGTTAATGAGAGCAAAGAAGATTCTCTGAGTATGTATGAAATGGGGCAGTGAGGCTCTGTGTAAAGGGATGAGAAGATAGCAGGGGTAAAACCGTCCAGAAACTCTAAATTTCATATTATTGGTGTCACCAACAGTAACTGATCCTTTCCCCTATAAAAGGAGAACCCCAGAAGCCATGCAAGGACATCCCCTAAAAAAAAACACCAGTGATACAACGAGAAACATCCCCACCCCAGCAATCAAGCTTTCACACAAGTCTCATACCCATCACCAGTGTGAAGACATTTAGAGAGCAATTTACTTAAATTAGGATAGCTACTAAAAAAAAAAAAAAAAAAAAAGGTGTGTTAGTAGAAGCACTAGCTTCACAGTTTCAATTGTAAGCAACTATTTGTTCCACCTCTTTGTAACCTACATTTGGTGAAATAAGAAGGTTATTCCTTTTTACTTTGCAACTTTTATCTTCCTTATTTTCTTTCTGGTTTTGCACAAATCCGTAAGCAATGTAAGGAGTAAAAAAAAACTGCTTTATGTAAATATGTATAGAGTCACTAATTAACATAAGTATTTAGATATCAATGTAGGGAATAACTGAAATTCACTTTCTTTTATATCCTGCTTTTACCTTCTGTATGCATGTAGATCATATTTGCATTAGTTGTAATATAAGAAGCTATTAGGAAATAAAATTAAAATAGGCTATGCTTATTATTAAAAGTGCATATTTGATGTTAAACATATTATCATAATAAAAAGAAAAAGAGAATTGTGGACAAACAGCATGAACAACAAGGACAACAGGATAAATAATGGACAGTAGGCTAAAAATAAAAAAAAAAAAGATAAAGGACAGCAGGTTTCTTTGAAGTTCATGGAGTTGCACACACCTCAACTTGCCAATGCATTTAAGAGGAAGGCAACCATCTCAGCCTAGGAGATGTTATGGTGTCGGCTTGATGGTCTATAAAACATCATGTATGGTGTCAGCTTGATGGTTTATAAAACATCATGTCTTCACATTTCCTCTTCAATCAATACAAGGTGGCCTCATCACAACCAATATAGACAGATCCAAATCGAGGAAGAGCTTCATACTGCCATAATCTCATGATACAACAAAGGAGCTACATACTTTCAGGGACCAGCCAACAAACCCCCAGTACCCCATTGTGCCTTCTAAATCAACAGAAGTTTACAGCAGCAAAGGGATAGGCAACCAACAACCAAGTTGAGGTGAAATTCTCAGTTAGAGGCATTCGGCAACCAAATTAGCAATGCAAACACCTTCCTGCATCTGTCACAAGCCTCATGGGAGCCTCATTTGACCCTGACCATGGCCAGCCAACTACGTCGACCAAATTCACCGCCATGGCAGGTCCTGGCTGAGGCGAAACACCATACTAGAGGAGCTCGGCAACCAAATTAAGACTACACCAAGCTTCACGAATCCTCCACGATGCTCCTAGGCTTGCCAATTTGGTTCGAGAACCACCAGATGCCCAGAACTGCAAATCAAGACCCGTTAAACCCTAGCCGATTAGGGAGGAGGTGATTACAGTGTAGGAGACGAAGATAAGTACAACTGATGGACTCCACGACGTCAGGAGAGTCAGGCGATCTCTTACGGCCCTACATCGATGTCTGACAGACACCTCGTCAGGCCAATCGTGCAGCCATGACGGATCGACGGAAGGAAAAGGAAGAAAGAAGAGAAGAGGGGTTTATTTCTCCAGCTTGCGTGGACGCGGCCTAAAAATAACGGTGTACAAAACCCACTGGTAATGGGACCCATGAACGAAGGGATTAATTACCTCGCGAAGCACCAGGAGTATGGGAGTAAAAGAACATTTTTACAAAAAGGCGTCCCAAATTTGGCGATTTTCTGTGGCAGTTTCCTTGTGACGAGTCAACATTGTGTGCCAACCCACTAGCAACCTACATGGACCATTCAAACGAGGCCACGTGTCGTTGCTGACCTATTATTTTCTTTGCTGGTTTGGACCAATCAGGATTTGCCACGTGGCTCCTCTGCTGATGTGGCGTCATTCTATTGTTGGGAACTTTAGAAATTTGTAGAAAATCAACCGTAACTTAGAAAAATCCAAATCAAATTTCTATAAACCCAGAAAAATATGGAGAATACAGTCATGCCAAAACCATAACCAAAATACAAACAAAATATTTTAAATCCATATTCCAAGTCCTGGCCAATCACAAATTGTCACCTCAGCCTTGTATTTATTTAAAAAACCCAGCAACCTTTAAAAATTCATGAAAAATCACAGGAGGTTAAGAAAAATATGAGGAAAAATCCTTAAGGCTCAGAAAAATGCGAGGAAGCCATGTGGCTGATCATCACCACTAAAAACCCTACCAAATATATTCCTACCATTATTTTCTCCTAGATGTTATGGAGAAAAGCCGTTCCGGCAAAGGCTCGGAGACTCATGATCAAATCCCTGAAGGCATGGATAATATTATAAAATTCAGAAAGTCATACCGGGATACTGGCACAACTGGGCCTAGTACTCCGTTTATGACTTGAGATAAAGCTCATCATAACCCCAAGTGATCAAAACCACCAGACGGTCATCGTCACGACGAGGGTGGATAAAAAAATGAAGACACTAAGTACTGTTGCTAACAAACAAGAGTACTGGTGAAGTATCAAGCTCAATGATCTGGTTGAATCGAGACCCACTGGCCTCAAAGTGATGGATAGTGAGCTCTACCATAATGCTACGGGACTCTATCAAGAGACCCGAAATAATATGCAAATCAAGTGAAGACCAAAACAATATTCAAGAAAACTGATAAAATCCCAAAGAGAAGGCACATTACACCGCAAGATGTTATCGGTGAAGAATATGGATCCAACCACATACGAGCAAAACTCTTTGCAGTCTGAGAAAAGTTCACAATGTTGTCCCAAGCCTGCTGAGACGGTAGAAGCCATGATTATCAAAGGCACCCGCTCTCTCGAGAAGGCAGGAGGTCCTATCTTGAGTGTATGCAATCTACCCGCCAGAGATAACATATGCCAACACCGCTGACACAGGCACACAGCATTATGATCCTATCAAAGATATGCAAACATTGTCATTATGGACAAATTCCACATCATCATACCCGTACCTTGGGGAAAGATCACACTTGTACTTAAGGAGTCTACGATTATCTAAGGCACCCGCTCTCTCGAGAAGGCAGGAGGTCCTAACTTGAGTGTTTGCAATCTAACCGTCAAGGATATATCGAGGCCAACACTGTTGCTGTAAACGACTCCCTCATATTATATTAAAGACCTTATCCCACATCATACCACCACATCAGATGGATCCATAATCCTTACCCAAATAATATCCTCATTCAGAAACCTTCAACATGTTCCCTAGTCACATTACTTATGGCTCGAGTAGCTCAGTAATGTCGACTTGGCCTATCTTTTAAATCAACAACCAGATCTCACACAATAAAATTTACCTCTTTCGGTGCTGGAGGGAAATTACAATGTTCTGGTCGGAAGCCGGACATTACCTGAACGCTCGCAAAAATTGCCGAGCATCACCCTATTGACTTTCCTTGGCTAAATGCCAAGCACTATGTCGCATTGACGCTTGATCAGGAATCAAGCGAAGCTTCAACAGCTGGTCAGAGACTGAGTGTCAGAGGAACGCTCCCATGATCGAGAACCAACTGTTCATAGCGTACCGGTCGGCAGCCGGACGTTACTTGAACGCTTAGCGTCATTTGAGTGACTCGTCTTGCCTAGATGTCAAGCATCACGTCACATTGAACGATTGGTCAGAGACTGAGCGTCAGAGGTACGCTCCTATGATCGAGAACCAATTGTCACCCGCACCTAGGAAAGGTCAAGAGGCAACCGACTCGGGTCGCACCCGCGCGCATAAGATTTTAACGCCCATAAACCCAGGGGTCCGGCGTCTTTAACATCCACAAGCCCAGGGGCCTGATGTTCACTTAAAAAAAAAAAAAGAAGGAAACAACCTCAAGCACCGCATCAACTAAATTTAACAATCTGATCAGGAATCAGATGTCACTTTCAGACAACCTCGACAAAGATCAACATGAAGTCTAAGAAACCCGCTTCGGGAAATCCATGCTTTATAAATACAAAATTCATATCAGAAGAGCCTAAATCTTGATTCCTCATATTACAAAGAGAACTCGGAAAACGAGAAGATTACAAGCGTGCAGCTACGGCAGTCAACTGAAACCTCTACAAGCTAAGAACTCCAAAGACTGCTGTCCCCTGCAATCCAAAGTCCACAAAAAAAAATATATATATATAATAATATGATATATTAATATCGCATTGTAGTAGTAATATTAATAATAAAAAAAATAATAAAAAATAGAAATGCATGATAGGACCGCTAATTGTATGTTTACAATTCCCTAACAGCTCACGACACACAATCCTTTGGTTTTCCCGATCTAGAGGTGCTCCTGACCATGTCGGAGGTAATTAACAGTAGGGGCTTGCGCCTACTGGAAAGAAAGGACCCCTTCAAATAATAAACCCTCGTGAGAACTCAAGACCATACAGGTATCGCGCTTCGGGGTGGTATCGGTATCGGCCTCTTGAGGCTCGTGAGGGGTATCTGATCCGCATTCTTTTTTGCCCCTCAATCCGAGACCGGATTTTCCTCTGTTGATCCGAGGGCCGTGAAAAAGTGCGAGACAGCCTCATATCAGCTCCACAATTAAATGTCACTTTAAGTAAAAAAAAAAAACCGAAGAACTCGTATAAATGAATTAAAATCGATTTTTTAATTTAATAAAGGAGATATAGCTCACTTTAATTCATCTTTCTCCTCCGGCAGAAAGTAAACTTGTGATTTTAGAAAAAAAAAGTCAGAGTTAATTACTGACCAAATTTATTAGCTTTCAATATTAATTTCTATATATTCAGATGCAACTTTTACGGTTAATAAGTTTTTAAAAATAAAAAAATAAAAGAAAAGTAAGTCGCCACCTGAGATTGAAATAGCGACAGCGTGATACAAACAACAAAGAAACCATACCCTTTTTATTTTTTCAAATAAAACCCTTTTGGAGTGTAGTACATAATGATATTAACTACTGGGCATTCGCGCGTTGCGCGATCTATTTTTTTAGTTGTTATTTATAGAACGATAAAAAAAAAGATAAAAACTGGTGTTGCAGTTGTGCATTGTAAATGTAAAGGAAAAAAAGTATTCATATTACATATTTACAACGAAGGCACAGTTGCTATATTGACAGTGCAATTATAATTAGACTGGTGTTGCGCATTGCGGCAACTATCTTTTTAAATTTTATATCAATTACTGATTTTTTTTTTCAAATTATTAGCACGCCCTATGTTCTCACACATCAAACTACACAATTTACACGAAAAATTATATTTTTGAACCTCAAAAAAAAATATAATTTGATAGACATTATCATAAAGGATATAAGATTTGAGAAAGGTCTCCAAATAATCTAAAGGAAATACAATCCTAAAATCATATAAATAGAATAGAATATAATAATTTTTGAAATTACATAAAATCAACATCAAGATTGAAAAATAAAGAAAATCTAATAACACTTAATACTGCAGAAATTTGTGAAAGTTCATGAAAATTTTCATGCAAAAAATCTATTGTGCACGATATATAATTTTTAAAATAACAAAAAATTGAATGAAATTTTAAAAATCATATAATCTGGAAAAAAAACCTTACAATTTTGCACGAAATGTGCATACCCTTTAAAAATTACTTTCTGTTATCAACTTAGCATTCATATAAATTTTGATGGGAAAATGAATTTAGGTTGACCTTGAAACAATGAAATACATAAAGAGTAAAAAATATTATTTTTTAAATTTAAAAATATCAAAATTACTAAAAATATAGCATAAGCATATAACCGAAATTTTGTACGCCACCGAATTGTAAGCATTTCTTTCAGGATGTGTATAAAATTTGATGGCGAAATAAATTTTTAAAGGACTTCAAATAACCCAGAAAGCAATAATGACGTTCATAAAAGTCTAGAAATGGAGGTGTCCCTTGAAGATGAACTGCACAACAAAACAGCGGAGAGGAGATGGATGTTGTCCGGTTTGGTATTGGATTGCAGCGGGCCCATCATTCCCCGTTATTGTTTTTTTTTTTCTCGCTCCAGACCCCGCCAGTAGGGAAAGCAATAGGCATATATAGTGATGGTACCTATATAGAAATTGAGATCGGCTGCCGCGTGACACAGCGTGTCGCGCGGTATGCTGTCTGTTTGATTAAGATCCAATGGACAAGGGAGCTCCGTGCATGTAACCTAGATTGGTAGGCCCGTAAAAAATGAACCGTCCGATCAAGATCAGATGGTTCGTAGTGCGCGACACGCGGTGTAGCGCAACAGCGAATCCGGATTGACCTATATAGGCATATAGATACCTTAGGAGGTAAGCTGGGCTACGGGCCCATTATCCAAGAAGGAAAAAAAAATGAAATGAAGTAATCATTATAAAGGCTACCTGGCACACTTGGGACTCGGTGCTTTGATTTGAAAATTGTATAGGAGCCGATCCTCTGCGACCATTTCTATCTATTCGCGTTTAATTACATGACCACACAGTTAGCTGCTGAAACAACGGATCTGATCCAAATTACTGTCTGAAGAACTGTTTACCAACAGTTCTTTCGGATCGGATCTTATTCTGTGCAATAATATATGTTTTGATGAATGAAATTATTTGCTGGACGTAATATAATACGACCTCTCTCGCGCAATGCTCACACCTATCCCTTCAATTTTCTTCGCCAACGTATGTACAGCTCACTTTCACATGTTAAGAATTTAAGATCCACCGATCTTGCAAACCCTCGATTAAAAATAGGGGCATTTTGGTTTATGCCACTGCAAAAGAGTGAAATTCGAAATATGCCACTGCAAAATAACTAATTGGTTTTATGTCACTGTAAAATAATACAAATTGATTTTATGCCACTGGCTAATTGAAATGAACTCAATACCCTTGTAATGAGGAGAGTTCGACAGTGCATAGTGCTGCGGAGAGAGAGGACTCAGTTGCGTGGAATTGCTACTTGAGAGTTCGTGAAACCAAGGCGTCATCAAGAGTGGAGAAACAGAGCAACATAGAGAGGCGGCGAAGGTAGCGAGGAGGGTGCAGCGAGGGGGGGCGTGGTTAGCGCAAAGGTGGGCTGGGGGTGCAGCGAGGGGGACATGGTGAGGCAGTGGTGGCGGGCAAGTGCAGCGACGAGAGTGCGTGGAGCGCCGGATCCGGAGGTGGCAGGCGGGTGCAGTGATGAGAGTTGTGCAGTAAGCACTGAGCATGGGTTTGAAAAATGGCGAGGCAGAGATTGATTTTGAGAAAGAAAAAAGATAGGGGAAAGATGGGTTTTGCAAGGAGAGGTGGGTTGGGTACTTGGGTTACGTACATCTCTAGAATAGAGATGGGTCTGTAGAATAGAGATCGGTTTGGAAGGGATAGTTTTGGTATTTTAAAAAATCTGATATAATTGAAAATGATATATATGAAATTTAATAAGGTTTTGTTATAACATAATGGCATATATCAAATATATGCGTTTTTGGGATGGCATATTTCCAATTAATTATTTTACAATGGCATATTTAGAATTAGAGTGTTTTGTGGTGGCATAAATCTAATTTTCTCTTAAAAATAAGATCGAGGAAACAATTAATGCCGAATTAATAGTGGCAGTAAAAGACAACGGTTTTAAATAATATGAAAAATTAGTTTTATATGTTCCATATTGTATGCTACATTGAACATGAAATATTTTATGGCGCCGTTTGGATCGTTTAGGAATAAGAGGAATAGATTTTTTCTGGACGAAAATTTATTCCTAACCATCCAAACTCTTCACTTAGGCTCCGTTTGGATTCTATTTGGGAAGAAAAGAATAAGAGAATAAGGAAATAAATTATTATAAACAATCCAAACTCTTCACAAAATTACACACTTCCCAATTCTTCTTCACACTTCTTCCCTTCTTCCCACACTTTATCCAAATTGAGCCTTAGGAATAAGAGGAATAGACTCTTCCTAGACCGTTTTGATCACTTAGGAATAAGAGGAATAGACTCTTCCTAGACGAAAATTTATTCCTAACCATCCAAATTTTTATGTTCCATATTGTATGCTACATTGAACATGAAATACTTTATGGGGCCGTTTGGATCGCTTAGGAATAAGGGGACTGTTTGGATGGTGCCGGAATTGCAAATTCCGAGCATTTTATATGTCAAATTTATTATAAACAATTCAAACTCTTTACAAAGTTACACACTTCCCAATAAATTTATGTCTAGGAATTGCAAATTCTTCAAATTTCTCAAATTCCTACAACATCCAAACGGCCCCAAGAGGAATAGACCCTTCCTAGACGAAAATTTATTCCTAACCATCCAACCTCTTCACAAAATTACACACTTTCCAATATTTTCCGCCTAAAAATAAATTATTCCTCTTATTCCTAAGCGATCCAAACGGTCCCTATTGATTAGGTGCACCTGCAAGTCTCAAAATTGTTATTTAAAATCCTAATGCATATAGCCGGAGGATTTATAAAAATACGATCGGAAACATTTTAAATAAAGAACAAGCCATCCACCAAAACAATAATAAAGTACATTATAAAGCCTAATTTTTCACGTTTCAAGGTTCTTATCATCATCACATTAAGCTTTATGCATTAGTCTCTATAAGCAAATATTTCGTTATGTAATTTTTTATCTTAACGTGTTGTTAAATAAAAAATCAGGAAAAAGTTTTGACGATGTACCGCGCGCCTGCCCATATGTAGGCTCTGTTTGGATAAGACGTGAGAAGAAGGGAAGAAGTGTGCAACTTTGTGAAGAGTTTGAATTATTTATAATAAATTTATTTTTTTTTTCTCTCTTCTTCCCACACCTTATCCAAACAGAGCCGTAATTAGAATGACCGATTCAAAATGTTCAAAGTGTTCTCCGTAATATTCGATCTAAAACTTGATAATTTTTTTTTTCAAAATTTTATATTAATCGGATATACTGCTCATCAAACAGTAAGATCTACACAGTTACGGATCTAGACATCACCATCTAGTCTGACCTCTGCACTGATCCCCTGCTGCTTGTCTTTATTTCCACGCAGTTTGCTTGTTCTTTCCATTCCTTGTGGTTATATGCATGGCTACTAGAATTCGCAAGAGGCAAGAAAGAGAGACAGGACCCAAGCGATGCAGCTGCGGTACTAATTAGGAGAACTGCCTCAACTCTCAACTCAAAATTTCAACTAGTATCGTCCCATATTTAAGATCTCAATATCAAGACAGGATGGGCAGAATAAAATAACTCCTCGACCTCGATCAATTGAACTTTGACTTGGGATTAGATGTGTCATTTGTATTAAATTATGTCAAGAAAAGTTGAGTTGGCCATCTATAATCATATTCAACTTTTGCAGTCAATAAATTTTTTTATGAAAAAAAACTTTTACAATTAGCTAGCAAGTCACCGCCTGAGATTGAAATATTGGCGATCCAACTTAAATAACGTGATGCGCGTACGTAGAATAAAATAACTCCTCGATCCATTCCACTTTAACATTGAATTAAATCTCACTTAAGTAAAAAAAAAAGTCCGAAGAACTCGAATGAATTAATCATAATCGATTTTTATATATAATTTAATAAAAGAGTTATAGCTCACTTTAATTCCTCTTTCTCCTCCGGCAGAAACTTAACTTGAAATTTTAGAAAAAAAAAGGCAGAGTTAATTACTGACCAAATTTATTAGCTTTCAATGTTAATTTCTATATTTAGATGCAACTTTTACGGTTGATAAGTTTTTTTTCTTTAAAAAAAACAAAAGAAAAAAGTATGCCGCCACCTGAGATTGAAACAGCGACAGCGTGATACAAACAAAACAGAAGCCATACCGTATTTTCGCAAATAAAAGTCCGTAGGTATAAAAAGAAGCCATACATGAGTAAGTTCAGTTCCCCACTTTCCCGTATAACTAAGTCAAACTCTTTTGGAGTGTACTCCATAATGATAGTAATGAGTGAAATTAATTATTAGCTGGATGTAATATAATATGACTTCAATTTTCTTCGCCAACGTATGTACGTACAGCTCACTTTCACATGTTAAGATCCACCGATCTTGCAAACCCTCGATTAAAATAAGATCGTGGAAACAATTGCCGAATTAATTCTTTGCTCCCTGCAAAACTCCCCACTCTTGATCAACCTCATCTAGGCGAAAAGTACCAAGCAGGGGCGAGGCCATGTAGGGGCAAGCCTGGGCACGTGCCCAGGCTTGTTTTACAAAAGTTAAACTACAACTATTAGTTCTCATTACAGTTTGATGAAAAGAAAGTTAGGTGCCCAGGCTTGAATTGGATAAGTGCCCAGGCTCGCTGTTGCCTGTTGCTTACTTATGTCGTTTATTATTTTTTTATTATTCGTTCTTAAATTTTCGTGCTTAGGGGGCTGTCTTTTTTTTTTCTTGCCCTGTAGGTATGTACTCTTTTCCATATCCATGTCAGGCATGTGATGATGCGCCTCATTAGCCTATTTTTTTTATAGTCCAACACTTTTCGTGTATGTGTGGTTATATTTTGGGGGAGAGTATAATTTGTTGGCCAAATAAAAGATTAGTTCTTTTTAATATGGTCGCATAAAAAAACTTAATGGATTACAAGTTAATTAAAATAATTAAAATGATTGATTTGATGATAATAAAATTAATTTAGGAATGTAGTGCTATTTTTTTTGCTTTATTAAAATTATTTATTTTAATAAGGCAAAAAAAATAGCACTATATTCCTAAATTAATTTTATAATGTTATTTATAATTAGCACGTTATCAATTGCAGTAGTTTTTGCAAAATCTATTAAGGAGATGTAAAGTTAGAAATAAATAGGTTAAAGATGAACTTAAATAATAGAAGTACTTTAATATTCACTTATGAATTAATATAGTGAATTAGACGTGCGATCGTATTAAAATATTTTTTCATGGTGACAGTAAATAATGACCTCGTGTTAAATAAAATTGTTTAACTAATTTTCTATATAATATTATAAATTGAAGTAGTAAGTATAATAATCCAAGTGACTAGATATAATTTTGTTATATTTTTAAGGTTTAAAGATTATATTTTAAAAAATAATTTAATATTATTTTAATTTTTAATATAATTTAGTAAATTATAAATTGTGCCCAGGCTTAAAAAATGTCTGGACTCGCCACCGGTACCAAGGTGTGCTACGTGGTGGCGTTGGCCTCAGGCATCGTCGCCCTCTACATCTATTTCCACTGCTTCTCCAAATCCGGTACCATTTGTACTTACCTTGTATTATGCATTTTTTTCCCCCTTATATCAGTTCATTGCCATCCTCTTCTACTTTTTACCTCCGTAAATATAGTTGATAATATTATCCTGCAAGTAATTTTCTAATAATTTAGGTTATTAAATTTCTTTTTTTTTTTGGGTTTTAAAATTTAATGTTTACCTTAAATAGTGGAGTTGCTCCCAACTCGAGTTATAGTCGAGTCGAGTTTGAGATGTCTCTAACTCGCTCAAACTGGCTTCGTATACAGCCCTAGTCTGAAACAGTAAGTTGTGCATAGGTTTTGTGTGATTGTGTTTGATCGATTCTGCATATTTAATCTTTTGCAAGGTTTTAAATGTGATTTGTACGACTTGATGGTCGGATGATGATTTAACATTTATCAGTGATAATAGGGTAATAAAACAATTATGCCGTGATAAAATAGTGATAAAACGGATAAAATGATAGTGTGGTATGAACTAAAATTAAAATAAAATTGAAAAAAAGAGTTTTTTTTAAAAGCTTTATCTTTTGTTAATCTTTTGTTAATATTTTGTTTCCATCTCTGTACCAATAATTTTTTGGTTCGATGAAATAGTACGATGAGACTTTTATCTCCGTACCTTCCAAAAAAAATGAACAAATTATATTATTTATCTTATACTTGTATTAATGAAAAATTAAATTTACAATTTGTATTTATCTAATGGCAGAGAATAAATTTTTATTCTAATATTTATCTTGTTTGTATTATAAGAAGATACGGAATTGCTTAAGACCATCCTTTGGATTTTGTCATCGCCATCTCTTTCCAGTGTCTCATTGACGCGTGAATCTTTCTCTTATTTTCGGAAATATAATTAAAAATGTGTTTTCATCATCCTCATTCCCTCATAACTTCCTTGTATTCTCCAGAGATGAAATCCAAAATTATCCAGCGCCCTTCTATTTCGCCCCCCTAGCTACCTGTCCTTTTGTATATATAATTTCAACAGTTATATATTAACAATTAATATATGTATATATAACTGTTGAAGTTATATATGTAACTGACTAACTGTTCAAGTTAATATATATAATTGTTGAAGTTATATATGTACTGTTGAAGTTATATATGTAACGTTGAAGTTGTATATGTAACTGTTGAAATTAATATATATAACTGTTGAAGTTATATATATAAATGTTGAAATTATATATGTAGCTGTTGTAGTTAATATGAATAATTGTTGTAGTTTGGATACTAAGCGTTGTAGTTAATATGAATAGTGGTTGTAGATGGAATATTAAGGAGGGAAAGCATGGGGACCAGAAATGAAAAGGACGGAGGGAGAGAAGTGAGGACCGAAATAGGAAAGGATGAGAGAAAGAGAAACAGTGGGGACCAGAAATGAAAAGAATGAGAGGAAAAACAATAGTGGGGACCAAAATAAAAAAAGAATGAGACGGAGAGAAGTAGTGGGGATCAAAAATATTCCAGAAACGAAAAAAGACTTAAACGTGTTTCCATTGAGGATGATGGAAATAATAATTTTTGAAGATGATCCTTATCAGCCCCCGTAAGAAGATACGATGCGTTCATAACTTTCTAATTACCAATAAATTTCTTATACTGGGGCAGTGTGCTTTGAAAGAATGCAATTCCTAAGTAACTGTCAAGAATGCCGTTCTGTCATATATAATTAGAAATTGAGAATAAGCAAAATTGACTATATCTTGGATATTTTTCCATTCCATATAGAACGAATTAACATCTCCAATCCGATACCAGATATGGTGTGCCTATTCACATTACAATTGATTCACATTTTCTTTATGACAACAGATGCCGAGTCATTTAAGTAACCTTCACCTTGTAGATAATTACATATTCCCTGAAATTGGAACATAATTAACCTTACATCTCCGTCAGGTCGAGCACGATTAAAGATCACTGTACCAATAAAAGTGGGAACCAGTTCTGATTTTGCCCACTTGCATGCTGAGATCCTCTTAAAAATCAGCCATTCTCAAGCTGAGGCGTCAAACATGAGTTCCGTTGCTGAGCCTCGACAGAGAGATAGCATTCTTTTTCCAGAGATAGAACCTTCCCATGGAAGAGAAGAAGCTCAAACGGACAACAGCTCTCATCGCACACTCATGTGTAAGAAGCTTCTCGAAGCAGCAATAAATGGCAATGAGAACGATTTAACTCAACTTCTTGGGTTAGATGTAGGAGAGAGCCCTGATTCTGCGCATGTTACTATTGAGGCTCCAGATAATGCCCTTAACCAAGCTAGAAACCTCCAGAGCACAACTTGTATAGGCAACACTGTTCTCCACATACTCGCTGGTAATGGTCACGCTGAGCTCGCACTAAAGACCTACATGAAGGATAGATCTCTGTTGGAGGTTTGCAACAATAGAGGGGAGACAGCCATGCACTGTGCGGCACAATTTGGGCATAGCAGTGTAATTTCCGAGCTAATTGATAAAGCTCACGAATTGGAGCACGAGTTGAAGGACACACTGAGGAAGAAGAACATGCATGGGGAAACAGCATTGCATGAGGCAGCCAGGCACGGCCACAGGGCCACTGTTCAGACATTGATAACGGAAGATCCGGAATTGGCAGGTCAGGTCAACAAGAACGATGAATCACCATTATACCTGGCAACGGTTGAAGGACATGTTGATGTGGTTAGGTTGATCGTGCAACATTTATGTCATAGAGCAATCACGTCTGAGTACTACTCAGGGCCACAGAGGACTGCGCTGCATGCAGCTGTGTTAAGAAGTAAAAAAGGTACTGGTATGCAGCACAAACTTAATTAATTATGGTCATTATGTTTCGTTTTTTTTTTTTATTTTAAGATGAGCCAGATGGAGGCTACCTAGTTGTCAACATACTCGTTTTGTTAGTGTCATATTCTCAACAAGCTATTGCAAGTAGTACTTACAATCCACTGATCGGTGTCTCTCCTCAGGGGCGGCGTACAGAATTAGGATAGGACCTCCCTTCGGTAGATCATTGAAGTTGTTCAGAATGCCACAAAAAGGACACCCACACCCTGGTAAGCAATGTTTTTCCAAGTCTCATTTCAACTCTAACCAATCTTAGTAATTCATCGTTCTAAATACATAATTTATATTACAGCCCATACAAAAAAATTCATACGCAAAGTAATTTCTCATTCAATACAACGATAGCTACATTCGGCAACGATTTTATTTTTCAGCTATTTTTTTTTTACCAAAAAGAGTAACTTATACTATTCGTCTCAATTCAGTTTGTTTACAAAGATTAAATACGAATCAACGCACCAATACTCAATATATAGTATAGATCAGTTTAGAGCAAATTAATACATGATGTCATAATGTATTTGAGAGTTTGAAATAATAAGAAGTCATAATCTTTTATAGCAATGTTTGTTACAGACTTACAGTTTGGCTAAAATCTACCGCGACTAACAAACTATATCTCAAATTTGGAGCATGTATGATTGAATTAAATTACTTAAATTGATCTTCATATTTAAATCTTGTTAAATAACAAAATTTATTTTTTTCTAATTTTTTTTATTTTATATTTTTAGAAATTAAATTAGTGCATGAGAGAATTTTGGATCGTCTAATTAATGACAACATTTCTAAAATTTTTGAAAAAAAATAAAAAAATTGTTCCAACTAGATTTGAATTAAAGATCATTTTGATAAAATTATTTGCATCAACTATTAGTAAATCAAAGATTGAGAAATTGTTGTGATCGGAAGTCATATATGATTGATTTCCCACTTGATAGCCACTATCAAGTTCCGTCTAAAAAAAAGAAAGTCATTATTGATTTTATCCTGTCTTAAAACATGGACATATATAGAGGGATCGATTTTTGAATTTCCGGCTGCATGTTGAAAATTAGACATTTCGTTGTTAATTAATTTTACTTTGATAAATCTATTCATTAATTGACATACATCAGGTCTAGACATGGTCAATGAACTACTTAAACTGAAGCCCGCAACACTTGCAAAAGGAAGGGATATTTTTGGAAGCACGCCGCTTCACTATGCAGCATCAACTGGAGATGTCAGAATTGCTCGAAGACTGCTAAAACATGATGCTTCTCTTGCAACCTGCGATGATTCGCTTGGTCTATTTCCCCTGCATGTAGCTGCCTACATGGGCAAGCTGGGAATCTTTCTTGAACTGTTGAAGTACAATTTAGATGCGTGGGAGTTACTCGATCACCGTGGAAGGAACTTCCTTCATGTTGCTGCTGAGAGCCCCATGAATACCACCTATCCTCTTATTAAAGAAGCAGGCAAACAGAGAAGGGATGGGCACCCGAAGTTGTGGGAAGTCCTCTCCTACGGACAATCTAGCCTTATCTTATAATTCACCGCTGCACGTGGTGGACACGAATACAGGGTAATAGCTCTCCTACGGAAAGAATGTATTGGCATCAGTTTAACTTCACTAGACAATCTAGCCTTATCTTATAATTCAGAAGTCCAACTCAACAAAAGTACAACTGATGAGAAGTATAAGGTATGAAAATCCTAGTCCTCTTGATTATTATTTCTTTTATTTGTTATAATTGATAGATCTTCGTCTTTTATGCAAAAGAACACTATGCGATAACAAAAAATAAATAAACAATAAGGAAACAGCAATGCAAAACAGTTCGTCGGAAGAACCAGATACACTAATAGCTAGACACATCACACATGGTACGATTGCGACCATGCAGTAACATATAGTAGATTGATATAGGTAAATTACTTTTTAATTAGATTATTTTTTACTATTGAAATTTAATACATTATGGGTTTGTTTGGTTGCAAAAAAAGTAAATAAAAGAGATAATAAACTGCAACCAAATAAGAAATAAATTGAGGTACAAGTTTATTTCTTCAACTCAAAAAGCATGATATATAAAGAATAAGTTATATACCATGATTTATCTCTTATTTGTATGCAACTTATTTGATATTTTCGATTTAATAAGATTTTAGTTTATTTCATATTTCGATTTTTTTACGGTCAAACACACAATATACATTAAATCTAGGAAAAGATTCCTAAATTTTAATTAGTTACGTTGTAATCGAGATTGTGCGGCAATCCATATGTAATTTTGGTGAAGGGGGTCGTTTTTCAGTTAATTTCTGACCTGCAACGCGCATAGAGCAATAGGTATATAGTTACAACTGATTGAGCACTAAGATTTCCTTCCACGTTAATATGGTCCATGTGGACGCCTTCAAAGTTCAAACACGTGTAGGCTACTAATTAAGAAAAATTCCTCACAATTATGATATTTATGAGTATCATAATATAAGATAATTAATCAGTATTATTTTTTGTAATAGTTAAGATATATATTAGGACAATTAATATCATAATATATGATGTCAGAAGGGGAAGGGGTGAGTAACCGCTAGATGATAGTAGGGTAGTAACGCCTGATACGTACTGCATGGGATTAGAAACATAAATAGAAAGGGATGATGAATTAAATAATCATTATTTCAATATTTCAACGACCGTAAATGAGGTGGATTTAACAAAAGATAGACGTACAGTAGAGAATTAACACCTGCATAAATATGTTTTTTTGTGAAGCAATTAATGTCATTGTTCTTTATTGCGTAGGAAATATATGAGCACTACAAAACTCAGGAATTGGTGGGGCAGGCAGAAAGATTTCCACGAAATTGGCTCCTCTCATACTGCAGTGAGAAGCAAAATTCCCCGAAATCTTTGGATACTTCAGCAACGAAGGTTCAAACGATAGCATTAGGCTCCGTGCTTATTGCGACAGTGACTTTTGCCGCTGCATTCACTCCACCGGGAGGATATAATCAAACCGACGGCACACCAGTTTTAGGAAAGAATTATGTCTTCAGGGCATTCATTGTAGCAGATGTTGCCGCATTTGCTTTCTCCTTTATATGCACATTTTATCTCATATTTCTCGGGGTAAACAGGTCTGGTCATTACGTGCTGGAAAAGCTGTACAAGAATCAGTATCTCTTTATGATTGCTTCAATATCCATGGGGCTGGCATTTGCGTTGGGTCTGTATGTGGTGCTTGCTCCAGTAAGCAAGGCATTCAGTATTTTTGTACTTGTGGTGGGACTGCTGGCAGCTAGACGAGGCCAATGGTTCAAACGACACTACTCACTCTGGGTTTTGGGCTGGATTGCCCCTTTCTTGGCCGTACTTTTTTTTGCGTTTATTAAATAATAAATATTGAGTTTCTGAACAATTCAGTGGTTGGGAGGCCTTTGCACTTATGTGAAATCTTAAAATAAAAATGTTTTGTAGCTCCTTTTTCCTTCGTATTGCAGCTCTTCAACCATAATTAGGCATGTTTAACGTTTACAACGATAACGGAAATATGAACATCCGTTATTCGTTACGTTTGATGAACGGTTAATTTTTTTTTTCCGTAGAACGTTATGTTTAGTGAACGGTTTTGATATTTTGAGTCGTTGATATTCCGTCATTATAAACGTTAATAACGTTTACTAAACGTTGAAAATGACATTTGCATATGTACCAAAAAAAAATCATTTTAGCGAAATACACCGATCTGAAATTTGTTACCAAATTCCAACACATTTTGCCTACTCTAGCAAAATACTAGATTTATACAGACATTTAGAACATTGAATGAAATTAAAGAAGGGAAAGAAATTTCAGTTTTTTATTTTTGTTTGGATGATAAAATTAAAAAGATGGGAACAATCAAAATAATTAATCACAAGGACCATTATATTATTTTCTGTAGATCTAAGTGATTTGATAAATTTAAGTTAAAAGCAAATCAAATTAGATGTCACATCCCGGCACATAGGATATGACAATCCCGCCGCGAATACACAATTTATGTGTACTCGCAAGGTGTTTTCCTGTCAGTTACAAGGTTTAAATTCCAACTTACCATGATTTACCATGCTAGGTTTCTAAGACTCATTGAATCATCATGGCAAGATATTTTTAGCTTAATCTTCGCTTTACTTGATCGAGCCCATCTCTGCAATCTGGAACCCACAACCATTGTGGAAACATGCAAAAGCACGAAGTGAGAAATAAATTTTCAGTGCGGGTTTTAGTTCCAGTATGTGGATTTAAGCTAAAATTCAAGTTCTAGAAATAATACCCGTAAATAAAATAAATCATGCGTGTTTTAATTTTATAAAAAAAACATAACTTTTCATTTGAAAAGTTATCACAATTAAACAAGATTGACCGTACTGTCGTTGTATAAGTTGTGAATTGATTGTTGTTCCTGCTTTATCAAGTGTCTTTTCTGCAAACAGGTATGAAACTGGACTGGACAAACAGGCCTTTATTCTTATATTTGTGGGTATTCTCAATTGCAACCATATAACAAAATATTTTCAAAGAAAAATACCTAACTGTTCCAAATGAAGAATTGAATAAAAAAGGTAAAATATATCATTATGATGGCATAGATTATAAACCTACAGACCTCGAAGAACATTCAAGCAAGAGAGACATCAAATCAGTACATATTCCTAACTTTCAATTTTGAAGCTGAAAAATTAATAAAAAAGAAAGTGCGCGAATCAGCACATATTCATAAATTTGATTCTGTCTCAAGTATACGCTTAAAGAAAATTGTAATAAGCTAATCTGCAATTGGTAAAAAAGAAAGACATATAGATGTTCCATCAACACCATGTCAGGATCCAAGCTCTTACAAAAAAATTGATAGGACAAACAACTAAGAATTAAAGAATTTGGGTATGTTCAAACTTGAATCTTATCCTTACTTTTTGTTGGAGTCCGGTCCCTGTGAGACCAGTCCCTGTGGTTTCTTGTCAGTATAGCGATCAGTGGTTGATCTTCGGTACTGCTACTATTTGAGATTTATCATGACATATTAACCTGGTTAGTAGATCCATAACACTTTTTTTGAAATATATACTTAAAATTGTTGTTATAGTTAATTTACCATTTCACTTTACATCAAGTAGGAGGAATACAGTGCCTGTACTCAACAGTATGGAAACTGCCTAAATTGTACCGAATAAATAATCAGGATTTAATAAGGATCATTGTATTTTAAACCATCCTGAGTATTACTATTTTTTTATTCAGTTGATTTTAATAAAGTTATTTGAGAATGGATTCAATCAAAGCGCTTTGACCGGAGTCTCAGTTAAACCCCGTCGGTTCTCAATTTTGAAAGTTCAAACGACCGATCCGAACCGTCAAATATGATCTCCATATTGAAATCTCCTTGCCGACCAAAATTTCCATTTTTTTGAATTTTTTAAGTATTTTTTTCGGATTTTCAAAAACAGCAATTTTTGTAGGGTTCAGAACAAATTAGATTAACGATTTTTGAAAATCCGAAAAAAAATACTTAAAAAATTCAAAAAAAATGAAAATTTTGGTCGGCAAGGAGATTTCAATATGGAGATCATATTTGACGGTTCGGATCGGTCGTTTGAACTTTCAAAATTGAGATCTGACGGGGTTTAACTAAGACTCCGGTCAAAGCGCTTTGATTGAAGGTTTTCTCAAGTTATTTATCCTACATCTGACCATTCAATTTTTGTTGTTACACGTCTAATTTAATATCATGCTATGCTCTCTGTGGCAAGTTAATTTTGACTGAAACTCAGGAAAAGGACCACTACTGTCAGCAATTTAATATCATGCTATGCTCTATGCGCATTTATTTTTGTCTACTGCAGCCTCCCTTCTTCCTTTCTGCATCCTAGCTGAGAACCATGTTGCATCCTGGTTGCAATACCTAGAAATTATATGTACCTCCAAATTGCTCCATAGCCTTGGGTCCCAACAATAAGTATCTCAAGCACCTTATTGTCGTCAAGCTGTGGAGCACCGCACTGTACTTTTGACGATTTCATTGTTTTGGTCCCTGCTCTCTCTCGGAATAGTGGCCCATAAGACACGGACTGGTGCTGTTGGATTGGGGGAAGTCAACGGAGGAGGAGGGAGGGGTTAGCGGAGAAGGGGCTGGGGGTGACGCAGACTGTCGGATGGAGAAGAAGGCGGTTGTGCTTTGTCGCAGGAGAGAGGAAAGAGGGGCGGCAGCGTTTTGCGCTCACAGACAGGAGAGAATAGAGGCGAACGAAGGAAAGAGGAGAGAGAATTGAATCGCTGATCAATCTGAACAAAATTGGACGGTTCAGATTATTTTCGGCGGGGGATTAATGCGAAGCAAATATCGGTCCCGGATATCGGGAATTATAATATATAATATATCTCTACTATATTAAAAACACCAATGGAAGAATGTAACATCTCAGGATACAACCTTCATCTGAAAGATCTGCATCATTGATTGTTTTTAATTTAAAAATCTACATCGTTAATTATTAAAACAGAAATTTGATAAAGGGATCAGATTATATCGTAGAATGAAGATATATTTATACATTGGTTCATCTCATTTGATCGGAACGCGCAGATGCGCGAGCGGAACGAATGTTCGCTCGTTATAATGTGTTCGCCGGTTCGATTCGTTCTGATCTTTTTTTTTTTCAGCGCGACTCAGCTTATTTATTATTTTTTTCCGACTTAAAGAGCCGCGTCTCCCTCATCTCTTCCGACAGCCATCCCTTCGTAAAACCCAACTCCAGTCCGAAACCACCGATCGCCTCCAATCCAACCATCCATCGTCCCACATCCAACGGTCCATCGCCACCCTCACCCAAGTCCCACGGATCGCCACCTTGGGTGAGGACCTACGGATCGTAAAACCTAACTCATGTCCGGAACCACCGATCGGCCCCCATCCAACCATCCATCGCCCCACATCCAACGGTCGATCGCCACCCCCAACAAGTCCCACAGATCGCTATTTTGAAATTTAAATTTTGCGCTTGACTATTGCTTGCCTATTTCCACGATGCCTAAAATAAGGAGAGCAGTTACGATTTTGGCACCCCGATTTTGTCACCTCCTCGCCTATCGGTGCGTCTCTCTCTATCTCTCTCTCTCATTATTCGATTTCATTTTGTGTCAAGATTTCTGGCAAAGTAAATGAGTTTCAAGGTAGCGTATGTACTATAGTATTCATACAGACCCTTGAAGTAGGACTTTATAGGGGTTTCTTACTTTTCACAAATATGCTCAGTCAATTCTAAATCGAAGCGTAGATAAGTTAGAAGGCACCCGAAGGGTCTCTTTCTGATAGTGGGGATTGAAATGAGTTTACTGCTAAAAAGGATAAGTTACTGGTAAAATAATGGAGTAGCTTTCTGAGGTCTTGTAAATGTTTCAAAACTATAATTGTCATCTTCTCTGAAATGGTGTTTGAAAATCGACAAGTGTAAACCATGTTCAAAAATTTTGTGGGGCTTCATGCATGTGGCGGCACACCATTGGCGATTTATAGGCGGAAAAGCCTGAGACAATATTTAGCAAGTGTTATCGGTCCTTCAAGGAAATAATATCATAGATTATAATTTAGATTCGACTTTCCATGAAATTAGAATTATTAGATATTATTTGATATTATGTATCTTTCCTTAGTTTACAATAGTTGTTATATTTCTAATTGTTACCATATTAGAAAATACTCTATATAATGAGTATTAGTATTGTATGAGAATTCTTAAGCAGAAATCAATAACAAATAGTCTTTCTCTTTATCTCTATCTCTCTCTTCTGTCCCTTTTCTCTTGTACCCCAACCAAAGATCGTAACAATTTGGTATCAGAGACCAAAAAGATCCAAACAGTCAAGATGCCCAATGATAAGATCCCACCCTTCGATGTCTTTGTTGCCTTCCAACAGCTTCTCCATGGTCAGAACAAGATCATGCGTCGCCTAACTCTGTTTGAAGATCGTTTGCTCACATTAGAGCATCCTCCCAAAACAGATGAGAACCACCGTCCACAATCTCGCGCCACCGCTGATTTGGTTACTCCAACTACACAGATGCATATTTTCATTGTTGATTTGGTTACTCCAACTCAACAAATGCACGTTTTCACCGATGGCCTCTCAAACCCTCTTCGAACTGATGTCAAGTTACATAAGCATTTTGACCTGCAACATGCCATGAGCTTAGCTCATGCTTTGGAGTGTTCCTACTGCATGACCCCTGCCACAAGTATTTTTCTTGAACCTCCTGAACTGATGGCGCTACCATGTCAACGTTCTTTATGTCGTCCCATCTCATTTGAAGTGCCTGAGAGATGTCAAAAGAGTTTGTGCTTCAATTGTGATGAACTATACACAAGGGGCCATAAGCGCAAGCGACAATTATGGCAAGAGATTGTGGACAATGATGCCAATGAAGCGCCTGGATAATCCATTATCCATTTTCAGCTTGAGGACAAGCTGATTCTCATGGACGGGGGAAATGTTACCGGTCCTTCAAGGAAATAATATCATAGATTATAATTTAGATTCTACTTTCCATGAAATTAGAATTATTAGATATTATTTGATATTATGTATCTTTCCTTAGTTTACAATAGTTGTTATATTTCTAATTGTTACCATATTAGAAAATACTCTATATAATGAGTATTAGTATTGTATGAGAATTCTTAAGCAGAAATCAATAACAAATAGTCTTTCTCTTTATCTCTATCTCTCTCTTCTGTCCCTTTTCTCTTGTACCCCAACCAAAGATCGTAACAATTTGGTATCAGAGACCAAAAAGATCCAAACAGTCAAGATGCCCAATGATAAGATCCCACCCTTCGATGTCTTTGTTGCCTTCCAACAGCTTCTCCATGGTCAGAACAAGATCATGCGTCGCCTAACTCTGTTTGAAGATCGTTTGCTCACATTAGAGCATCCTCCCAAAACAGATGAGAACCACCGTCCACAATCTCGCGCCACCGCTGATTTGGTTACTCCAACTACACAGATGCATATTTTCATTGTTGATTTGGTTACTCCAACTCAACAAATGCACGTTTTCACCGATGGCCTCTCAAACCCTCTTCGAACTGATGTCAAGTTACATAAGCATTTTGACCTGCAACATGCCATGAGCTTAGCTCATGCTTTGGAGTGTTCCTACTGCATGACCCCTGCCACAAGTATTTTTCTTGAACCTCCTGAACTGATGGCGCTACCATGTCAACGTTCTTTATGTCGTCCCATCTCATTTGAAGTGCCTGAGAGATGTCAAAAGAGTTTGTGCTTCAATTGTGATGAACTATACACAAGGGGCCATAAGCGCAAGCGACAATTATGGCAAGAGATTGTGGACAATGATGCCAATGAAGCGCCTGGATAATCCATTATCCATTTTCAGCTTGAGGACAAGCTGATTCTCATGGACGGGGGAAATGTTACCGGTCCTTCAAGGAAATAATATCATAGATTATAATTTAGATTCTACTTTCCATGAAATTAGAATTATTAGATATTATTTGATATTATGTATCTTTCCTTAGTTTACAATAGTTGTTATATTTCTAATTGTTACCATATTAGAAAATACTCTATATAATGAGTATTAGTATTGTATGAGAATTCTTAAGTAGAAATCAATAACAAATAGTCTTTCTCTTTATCTCTATCTCTCTCTTCTGTCCCTTTTCTCTTGTACCCCAACCAAAGATCGTAACAGCAAGGCCCTAAAAATTTAAATTCTGGTAGGATATATTTACTTATTTCTTGCAATTTTAGATTTGGTTATAACATTAAAATTCTATCCAGGCCTTCTCTGGAAGTGATAGTTCTCCAATTGTTGTTAGCCCTTCTGAATACCATCAAAGCAATGAAGTAAGACCCTTGTCACATCTTACCTTGGAAATTTATTTTCATGTCACACCAAACGAGCCATCTATTTGTGCCTTATAAAATGCTTTCGAATATTTCCTGCTCTTTCTAAAAGAAAAAAAAATTGACTTGTTTATTGGCTACAGTCATGGAACTGTCATATTCCTTATTTCTATTTTCTTGTTTGCTGTATCGTCCAAATAGCCTCTACAAGAGTACAAGGGATGGATTGAGATTCCATATTTCAATGTTGTTTTCTATGGCCTGATTCTTGTTCTTTTCTTCTTCTTATTTTTTTTTTCAAAACGATATACAATTTACACATTTAATGTGATTACTTATCTATTTTTTCTTTTTACTGCAGAATGATCATCCACCAGAGTTGAAACAACAACAGCAACTGCCAGCTCAGCACCAGCACCAGCCCCATACCACCCAGTGCATATTTTTTCTGTAAATATTTTTTCTTTATGCTTAAAGTATGATTTGTTTTACATAGATTGCTTTTTTACTTTTCTCACAATATTCGTTAATTGAATAAGTTCTTACTCTATTTTTTCAATATACAATAGACTAAGGTCAAGTAATTTGTATGAAGCATATCTCTAATGGTTATAAAGGCATTTTCTGATGTTACTTGCTATCTTTTTATTTTTTTTATTTTTTTCTTCCAGATATGCAATTTGTCAGAGTTTTGAGTTTAATTATTCTTTGTTGTTTATATGTTGGCTCTCTGTCGGTACCAAACATCCCCAATTGAAAATGTGGGGTGTTTATTCTAATTTAGTTTTTGGATGGGAATGGGGTATAATTGTTGGCTTCTATTAGCACTTCAGTTCATAGTTCATGAAAAGAAATATCATGTATTCGGCTTAATAATAAATATATCATGTCCGATTGATTGTAGGATTTGAATACTATGATGCCTATATACAAGCTAAGTCATCGCATGTATGCTGCTAGGGGCACACAAGCTTCAACAACCATGGACGCTCCTATGATTTTCCTGGTAAATACCAATTTGAATTAATAATGGTAAAAAAAATGCAATCGGGGACCCCTACTATCATCATTAATCATAACAGTTTCTTTTTTTTTATACCTAACTGTATTATGTTTTGTGTTTGACTAGATGCAGCCCCTTCATCTGTTGGGTGCGATGGATGCTACGGTTGTTGAACAAGGAAAGGGTCAAACTTTGCATCCCAATAGATATGGTGGACGAACCGAGCATCTCTGTCGAAGGTACAATTTGCATCCAAGTGTATTTCAATAACTGCAAGGTAAATGTCATATTTAAGACACTTAACAGCTTACCCAATGCGTGGCCTAAATTTTAATAAACTTTACATATCACAACGAAGATGTAAATCAAATAGTTATGCATACACAAAAATACATAAATACAAGTGACATGGCATTGAAGCGTGTTATAATCATTAAAACTTGATCAAATGACAAGAATTATTTTTCTATGTGCTTGAGCGGTTGGATGCATTGGTACAAAGCCAGAAATATAATGGATAAATAAAAATGAAGCTTTGCTAACAAATTTTATAAACTGCTCCCAAAATTCATTAAACACAAATGAAAATGGAAATAAATGAACAATATTGCTAAGAAATTTTAAAACTATGTTCATGTACTGGTAATGCACTGTAGCAGTATGAATTTCCTTTTTAAATTAAATATTCATCAAATACAATACTTTAGAGCTGTAATGATAGAAAGGAAAACCTTTGATGTTGGATAAGCTTTAATTGACAATTTTGCATGCAGTGTACTTCAATTCTAGCATCAGTATAATTCTAAATCTGTGGGTCCCTTAAGTTGCATATACAACCAGCTTCACACAAAAATTCATTACAATTAACACAACATTAGCCTTGTATGCGAGTGCCAAACAGTGCATATGAATAGCTGGACCTCACATCCAGGGGCAGAACCAACTTCTGGTCAGGTTTGGTTCTGTTAAGTATTATTTGTTTGGCATCACTTGAGGAACTATTTAAATTTCTCTTTGTTGTGTTTAATTTGGTTGATAATCAAAGTTCTAATTTATTCATCCGTATGCTTTCGTGGCTTTCTCTTTTTTATTTCTCTGATCTTAGTTATTTCTTATCATATCTCATCAGTATAATTCTAAATTTGTGTTAGTTTGTTTAATGAATGAAACTATTATTGTACGTTAGTTTGTTTAGTCATTGGTACTAAATGTGTTCATCATTACGACTTGGACAATTCTTCTAAAATAATTTTTATTCAATGAAAGCATATGTGCTAATGATGAATAACTGTTTAGGAAGAAAGCTAGGAGGAAAAAGCTAAAATTCGAGCATGTAGCACAAAAATTCTCACTGTCAATCAAAGATGCCGCAAGAGAGCTCAAGGTGTCTGTGCCAACACTGCAATTAAGGTGCAGAGAGCTAGGCATCCCGAAGTGGCCATATCGAAAAGTTCGAAGTTTGGAAACTCTGATAAAAACTATGGTGGAATTAGCACCCCGTAGATTTGAACATGCGATTGGCAAGGTTCGAGAAGAAATAGAAGCGATCAAGTTAAATCCCGCATTAGAAATAAAGTATGAAACTGAGATACTTAGGCAGGAGATTTATGATTCCAAATACAAGCAGCAAAGGACATCTGGATTGACTTCATAAGAGGACATAGAGAAGGACATAGAAGTGTCAACTGGCTTAAGTGAACCTAACAATAATTACTTTTACAGAGTTGATCGATTGGTAGAATTTGATTTTGCACTGGCAATTTTTCATGATGTTTATAACTTATTTAGTATGTTGAATTTTAGTATCTAGAAATTTATGTTGAATCATAAAGGTTTAGACGTTTATAACTTATTTACTATCTCTTTTGCAATTTTTTTCCTGATGTTTATAACTTATTTAGTATGTTGAATTCTTTAAATGCTTTTTAGACTTTCATTAAAAAAAAAAGGAAGTGAAGTATATGTTCATCCATCAGGATTGCATTTAAGTCACAGGAATAGTGAGTCTGCATAAAATCTTTTGCATTTGTAAAATCATTCTTTTGCACTGTCTCATGTTTAGGATATAGCAATAATGATAGTAAATAAGTGGTTACACTCATGTTTCATAAAAAATGTGATAAACAAAAAAATGGATTTAAAAATAAATCTGTGATAAAGATTAGGTTTTCATAGGTTGGTACATTTTCAGGGGTCATATAACACATTTGCATTTCATTTGTGTTTCAAAATAGTGTTGTCCATACTTTCATTAAAAAAAAAAATAGTATAGGTGTTCATCTCATCGAATCTGTATAAAAAAAAAATTGTTAGAATAGTGGTCTGCATAAAAAAGGTTTTCACATTTTAAATCATGTTTCTGCTCATTGTTTCAGGCTTAGGACATCGAATGATAACAGTGAATGAAAAAGGTATAGTTGCACTCACATTTTATAATGTAATATACATAAAAAAAATTACTAAGTAATTATTTCTAAAAAAATAATAAATATAATACAAGGTGAGTTTTTGAAAATCATGTTTGCATCAGTTGCATTTTAATTCATCTTGAAAACAGATTTTCTAAAAAAGTATAATAACGAGGCTGTCTATTGTAAATCTATTTTCTAAAAAACTTTGTTATATCCCAGTAAATAAAAAGAGAAAAAGACATGTGTGTTAAAAGGATTTCATGCATAAACTAAATTTCATTTTTAAGGAATAATAATAAAAATCATGATAATAATAATAATAATAAAAGGAGAATGGTTTGCTTGAGGTGACACATGAGTCCTAGCCAGGCATGAAAACCTATGTCGTTTGATTCACATCTTGAAACTCCATTTGCAATGGAACAATTTTCAGAATTTTATAAAGAATTTCATATATATAAAAAGGAAACAATAGGGGTATCTTTTCAAATAAATTGATATTTCTCAAAACCTCTGGACCATTCTGCAAAACTTTTTAAACACAAGATTATTAAGGATATTAAAGGGGATACCTGCAAATTCTCAGGACTTTTGGACAAGCACAAGGATGTTCCTTCATTCATTTTCAAAAAGGACAGAAACTATATGGAAATATATCAAAAGGATACTTTGAATTATCAAAATATACTTCTCATGGTGCAGTATAGCCCCTGCAACTCATTTTCATGCCTCCAAGTAACTCAAATTCAAATCCACTCAAAACAGTGGCTAAAATGATCAAATTTGAAAATGACAAATTGTGACGAATGCCAAATTGCTTGTTCTTACATCTACTGCTGATTTGAACACATGAAACAAGTCTAAACAGACCTAAATTGAATGTCAAATCAAACCATTTTTCTGTAAAATTAAGTTACAAGTAATTGAATTTGAACAAAGATGGATGCCAAAACACACCCTTCTGCCTCAATGCCTCTCGCAGCCAACCAGGAAGCTTTAAGCCGAAACAAAGACATGAACATGGTATATTTGACCCCCTGAAGCTATCCACAATGTTGCTGGAACAAGAAAATCTCTCTGTGGGCCCCACCAGTCAGATTCGAATCGGCCCAATCTTAAGCCGACATGCCTCAGTTCAGTTCACCCTCCTCCAAGTTGTTCCATGCCACATTGACCTTACATTCAACTTCAGGACACAACGACGAGTGCATAGAATCTATTTATGGTAAGCAAAGATGATCCGAGAGCTCCAAACGCCATTAATGGCGGCCCAAGCTTTCTCAGGTTCTAACTGGCAGCACAATCCTCCATGGCTCCAACAAATTATATCAGTGTGTTTTTCTCAGTCTCATGATTCCAACGGGACAAACCTCAACCAAAATGGTGGCTGGAGTCGCCACAATTTGACCGGCAAATTTTCTGGGACTAAATTGCAAAAATCACCTCTATCGGGTTTGAAAGAGATGAAATCTGTCGCCACAAACAATCCCCTGCGGCCAAACCTCGTGTGACGGGTCGTATTCCTGTCAGCAACCTGTACACAGATCAAACAAGAGCCGCCAGCGCGTCGACACGTCAGCAGGCCACATCAGATCCACGTGGCAGACAACTCAACTCTTGTGCTTAAGCGGACAAATCACAAAATGAATAATCATAAAACTTCTAAAATTCATTAAAAATAGTAGAAAACTCAGAAAATTTAAATAAAATATCCATAAAATTCTAAAAATATGAAAAAACTAAATTCAGTTATATTTTGATATGAAAATATGTCATCTTAATGGTCTTTTCTATTTTTGAAATGTTTCCAAAATTAAATAAATTTCATGAAATTCTAAAATAATGATAGAAAATTCATAAAAAGTATAATAATGGAATGAAATATTTAAATGTCCTCAATTGGGTCACATTAATTAGGTCTGGTACCATCAATTGAGTTCGATTTAGGTCAAAAAAATGAAACCCCACATAAACATAAAAATCATTTTAAAAATAATTTCACTAGCCTTTACATATAATTCTTTAGATCCCTTAATCAGAAGTTCTCGTGTGAAACCACGGGATAATTAACAGTAGGGGCTTGCGCCTACTGGAAAGAAAGAACCCACACACAAATAATAAACCCTCGTAAGAATAGGCTTTTGTTCTGGCTCTCTTGTCGCCAAGGGATGCTCGGAACAGGAATCCAATCTCACGAGGGGTGAATCTAAGGCTTATTTTCTTTTCTCGAGGAAACCCGTTCGTTTTCTATTCTTCGAGGGAATGTCAGAAAAAGCCGCCACAATTACATATTAAAATCTGCCCACACATTGTGATGATGCAACACAAACACACTTCACTCTCACATTTTGTACTCACACGATTCTAATAAACCCAACCTCATCAACTGCAACGCCGGTCGCCCAATAATGAAAATTGACATCACTATGATCTTCTCTACCCACACATTGGGTGGGCATTGCTGCTAGTATATATATATATATATCTTAGATAATGCGTGATCTGCCTTTCTTTTTTAGTCAAAATAAATTATATATATAAACAACAAAGAAAACGTGTAAAAATCTAATATATTTGTATAAAGCGTACGATAATTTATCTTAGTTGATATTGTATTACTGATCTGTTAATAAATAATATGAATGAAAAGTAGATCGCGCAACGCGCGAGACCCCGCTAGTAGATAATTATAAGACGATGCATAACAAATTGCCTCATAGATTCAAATTAGCTTAGGCCTTAGAGTAAAGATGTGGATGGTGCTTTTCCTCATTAAAGTTTTCACATAACATGGGAATTTAAGGATGGCCTTCCTTGAACCTTAGGAAAAGAAATGAATTTAGAGACAGAGATGCAGTGCTCCTTTTTGTTTTTCTCCAGTTTTGGGCTATTCAGCTAAGATTAGAATATAGCGCCAGAAAAAAAAAAAAAAAAGTAAAGACAAATTCAGGACAGGGAAGCAGTGGTCTTTTTCTTTTAGCCTATTCAGCAACTGTTAGAATAAAGTATAAAGAGAAAAGTAAAATAGGAATTGTACTATAAAATTCTAAGGGTGTGTTTGGATAGGGCGAGAATAGAGAATAGGAATAAGGAATTTCGGTTTGCATGCTTATTTTTATTCTTGTGCAACCCAAACAACATAGGAATAAGGAATAAGGGCGCGCCTTATTCCTATACTAACAAAACCATGGTATAAGAATAAAGAATAAAAATAAGCACGCAAACCGAAATTTCTTATTCTTATTCTCTATTCCCGACTTATTCCGTTGCATCCAAACACACCCTAAGAGTGTTTAGCAACATTAGAATAAAGCATTGACGGTCTATTTATTGGTCTCATTCTCAAGGCTTACTTGGTACTTCGTGAAAGTAAAGGGGAACTGGGCAGCAGAAAACAAGAGAGGTAGAGATGGTTTACTCAAGGCAGCGCCATTAATTGGTATAGTACGTCTTTTTTATTTATATTTTATGTATTATTTGTATTTTGAATAAAATTCTCAATTAATGTACAGCAGCATATTAATTAAAAATATTTGATGAATTTGTATTAAGTTTAATTCTCATGACAGCGCCAACAAATTTGTATAAATTAAAAAAAAAACTGAACAAATTAATGTACCTAAGTTGTGCGGGAATTGCTTCATGGCACGGTCTTAATTTGGAGATCCACTCCTTTGTGGACAAAAATGCCCGTTACATTCTTTCAATTTACGGCCCTCAATTCACACTTCATTTAGAATGTGAGGGGCATTTTAGTCAAGAAGGAGTGGATCTCCAAACTAGAGGAGTGTAGGAAGCAATTCCCAAGTTGTGCATAGGTACTGTGTCATCGAGTCTGACCCAGTAACTTGCGCGCACCTAGGTTCTTTGTGATCGTGTGTACGCGATCGAGTCTGTACATTTAATTTTTTGTTTCTCTTTTCTTTTTCATTGTTTATATCTCTGTACCAATAATTTTTTGGTTCAATGGAATAGTACGATGAGACTATCGTCTCCATACCTTCAAAAAAAAAATTATCAAATTATATTATTTATCTTATATTTGTGTTAATGAAAAAAAAATTTACAATTTGTATTTATCTCATAGCAGCGAAAACAATTTTTTTTTCTAATATTGTATTTCATTTATCTTATTTGTATAATAAGAAGATACAATGCACTCATAACTTTCTAGTACCAACAAATTTCTCATACTGTCAGGGGCAGTGCTTTGAAAGATAATGCAATTCGATCCTAAGCAACACTCAAGAAATCCGTTTTGTCATAATTAGAAAGAGAATAAGCAAAATTGATATCTTGGATATTTTTCCATTCCAAATAGTACGAATTAACATCCCAGTCCGATACCAGATATGGTGTGTGCCTATTCACATTTTCTTTATGACAACAGATGCCGAGTCATTTAAGTAACCTTTACCTTGTAGATAATTACATATATTCCCTGAAATTGGAACATAATTAACCTTACATCTATGTCAGGTCGAGAACTATTAAAGATCACTGTATCACGGCAATCAAACAAGCGTCGTGAATCAACAAAAGTGCTGAGTCTGAAATGGGCACCAGTTCTGATTTTGCCCACTTGCATTCCGTTGTTGATCCTCAACAGATAGAGGATAGCATTCTTTTCCCAGATATCATAGAACCTTCCCGTGGAAAACAAGAAGCTCAAACGGACAAGTGCTCTCTGCGCACACTCATGCGTATGGTGCTTCTTGAAGCAGCAATAAATGGTCATAAGGACACTTTAACTCAACTTCTTGGGTTAGATGCAGGAGAGAGCCCTGATTCTGCGCATGTTACTATTGAGGCTCCAGATAATGCCCTTTATAACCAAGCCGAAAACCTCCAGAGCACAACTTGTGTAGGCAACACTGTTCTCCACATACTCGCTGGTAATGGTCACGCTGAGCTCGCACTAAAGACCTACATGAAGGATAGATCTCTGTTGGAGGTTTGCAACAATAGAGGGGAGACAGCCATGCACTGTGCGGCACAATTTGGGCATAGCAGTGTAATTTCCGAGCTAATTGATAAAGCTCACGAATTGGAGCACGATTTGAAGGACACACTGAGGAAGAAGAACATGCATGGGGAAACAGCATTGCATGAGGCAGCCAGGCACGGCCACAGGGCCACTGTTCAGACATTGATAACAGAAGATCTGGAATTGGCAGGTCAGGTCAACAAGAACGATGAATCACCATTATACCTGGCAACGGTTGAAGGACATGTTGATGTGGTTGGGTTGATCGTGCAACATTTATGTCATAGAGAAATCACGTCTGCGTACTACTCAGGGCCACAGAGGACTGCTCTGCATGCAGCTGTGTTAAGAAGTAAAAAAGGTACTGGTATGCAGCACAAACTTAATTATGGTCATTATGTTTCGTTTTTTTTTTTTATTTTAAGATAGGCCAGATGGAGGCTACCTAGTTGTCAACATACTCGTTTTGTTAGTGTTATATTCTCAACAAGCAATTGCAAGTAGTACTTACAATCCACTGATCGGTGTCTCTCCTCAGGGGCGGCGTACAGAATTAGGATAGGTACTCCCTTCAGTAGATCATTGAAGTTGTTCAGAATGCCACAAAAAGGACACCCACACCCTGGTAAGCAATGCTTTTCCAAGTCTCATTTCAACTCTACCCAATCTTAGTAATTCATCATTCTAAATACATAATTTATATTACAGCCCATACAAAAAAATTCATACGCAAAGTAATTTCTCATTTAATACAACTATAGCTACATTCGGCAACGATTTTATTTTTCAGCTATTTTTTTTTACCAAAAAGAGTAACTTATACTATTCGTCTCAATTCAGTTTGTTTACAAAGATTAAATACGAATCAACGCACCAATACTCAATATATAGTATAGATCAGTCTAGAGCAAATTAATACATGATGTCATCATGTATTTGAGGGTTTGAAATAATAAGAAGTCATAATCTTTTATAGCAATGTTTGTTACAGACTTACAGTTTGGCTAAAATCTACCGCGACTAACAAACTATATCTCAAATTTGGAGCTTGTATGATTGAATTAAATTACTTAAATCGAATCTTCATATTTAAATCTTGTTAAATAACAAAAATTATTTTTTTCTAATTTTTATATTTTATATTTTTAGAAATTAAATTAGTGCATAAGAGAATTTTGGATCGTCTAATTAATGACAACATTTCTAAAAATTTTGAAAAAAAAATAAAAAATTGTTCCAACTAGATTTGAATTAAAGATCAGTTTGATAAAATTATTTGCATCAACTATTAGTAAATCAAAGATTGAGAAATTGTTGTGATCGAAAGTCATATATGATCGATTTCCCACTTGATAGCCACTATCAAGTTCCGTCTAAAAAAAAAGAAAGTCATTATTGATTTTATCCTGTCTCAAAACATGGACATGTATAGAGGGATCGATGTTTGAATTTCCGGCTGCATGTTGAAAATTAGACATTTCGTTGTTAATTAATTTTACTTTGATAAATCTATTCATTAATTGACATACATCAGGTCTAGACATGGTCAATGAACTACTTAAACTGAAGCCCGCAACACTTGCAAAAGGAAGGGCTCCTAGGTAGCTGCTGCCTAGTTATCAAAAAAAAAAAAAAGGAAGGGATATTTTTGGAAGCACGCCGCTTCACTATGCAGCATCAACTGGAGATGTCAGAATTGCTCGAAGACTGCTAAAACATGATGCTTCTCTTGCAACCTGCGATGATTCGCTTGGTCTATTTCCCCTGCATGTAGCTGCCTACATGGGCAAGCTGGGAATCTTTCTTGAACTGTTGAAGTACAATTTAGATGCGTGGGAGTTACTCGATCACCGTGGAAGGAACTTCCTTCATGTTGCTGCTGAGAGCCCCATGAATACCACCTATCCTCTTATTAAAGAAGCAGGCAAACAGAGAAGCGATGGGCACCCGAAGTTGTGGGAAGTCCTCTCCAAGGCAATCTCTACAAGGGACAGCAAAGGAAATACACCGCTACACGTAGCGGCATGTTTTGGATACAGAAACAGGGTAAAAACTCTCCTACAGGAAGAATGGATTGACATCAGTTTAACTTCACTAGACGCCTTATCCTATAATTCAGAAGTTGAAGTCGACAAAAGTACAAGTACAACTGATGAAAAGTATATGGTATGAAAATCCTAGTTCTCTTTTTTTTTTAAGATAAATTGAGGTCAAGCCTCCCAACTTATTTTTAAATTATTAATTAAATGTCTATAAAGACTCCCCAGTCGAGTTTCGAACATGCTACCTCTCACTTGAGATGCATTGCTCTTTGCCACTAAACCAAGAGCTGGTTCTCCCTAGTCCTCTTGATTATTATTTCTTTTATTTGTTATAATTGATAGATCTTCGTCCTAAATGTATTAGAACACAATGAGATAACTAACATAAATAAATAAACAAAAAGGAAACAACAATGCAAAAACAGTTCGACGGAAGAACCAAATAGACTGAGAGACACATGGTACGACTGCGACCAGTAAACAATGTAATAGATTGATATAGGTATATTACTTTTTAATTAAATTATTTTTTACTGTTTAAATTTAATACATTATGGATTTGTTTAGTTGCAATAAAAATAAATAATAAACTACAACCAAATAAGAAATAAATTGTGGTACAAGTTTATTTCTTAAACTCAAAAAACATGATATAAAGAATAAGTTCTATACCATGATTTCTCTTATTTATATATGTAACTTATTTAATATTTTCGATTTGATAAGAGTTTAGTGTATTTCATATTTCGATTTTTGTATGATCAAACACACGATATACATTAAATTTAGGACAAAAATTTAATTAGTTACATTTGCATCGGGATTGTACGGCAATTAATGCATATATAATTTTGATGAAGGGGGTCGTTTTTCACTTAATTTCTGACCTGCAACGCGCCTACAGCAATTGTTATATAGTCGCAACTGATAGAACACTGATTGAGCGAAATTCCTCACAAGAGGATGAGTTTTAAAATCCACAACACCATATAGATATAGGCCTCCACTCCATGTATAAAACACTTCGTGTAATTCACCGCTTGTGAAATTAAAGATATATAGATTCCACACCGGACACTAATTCTTCGTAGTTTATACAAAATTTATATTTGATTTTTAATTATTCCACCTAGCTAAATTAACTTTAGAATGAAATTTTATATGAAAGCTCATCAGATCAGAATATAATAAATGAGGAGTTATATAAATTTTTTATTTGTAGAGTTTTAAAAAACTTTAAAGTAATTTCTCCAACTTCAAAATATTTTTAGTATTAAGAACTTCAGGTTCTAAACAAATTAAGTTCCATAACCTGCAACAACACAAATTCCTTTCAAGAACTTTAGGTTCTAAATAACATTAAATCGAAATATATATGAACTTCAGGTTATTCATGTAATAAGGACTTTGGGTTCTTGATAAACCTTCAAGTTTGAATAATATCATTAAATAATTATTTTTATCATCATTTACTTCGGGGAATGATAATCATAAATTCAAACGACAAAAAAAGTAGGAACAAAAAATTCAAATGAAATTGAAATCAATAAACTATATGGTATCAATCATACCTTTTATCTATCCAAATTTTCTTTGTGCAATTTATTCTTTTACTTATCCAAAAAGTTCATAAAGTATTCGTAGTAATTCATGCAAACAAGTTAATTTATGACTCCTTCTGAGCAAATTTGTGCTGATAACGTGTTATAAAATTAAAGTGGAAGGAAGAAACCAAGAGTAAAAATGAGACAAATATTCTGTTCTGTATTTCTAATTTTGAATTTGGATATAACATACATGTTTATAAGTCTCTAATTATAAGAAAGAGATTTCTGATAAATGAAAAAGATATATGTATCTCCCATAAAAGATATGTATCTCATATAATAAATGAGAATAATGAAAATGAACAATCCATAAATGATAAATTCAAATTGATTTATAACCCCGCATAAATTTATAACACATATACCATTCATTTTTTTTTTTTTTGCCTTGTGCGCTTTCTTCGAGTTATTTGAATAAAAAATTAAAAAACATAAAAAAGCAAAATATTTCGGTCGTGATTATAAACTAATTTAATTTAATAGGAACCTTACATTTTTATTGTTTTAACTGTGTTAATAGGTTTTTTCATTTTCTTTTTCAATTTTCGAACCACTGATCGTCCAACTTCTTGTGCCAACATTCAAATATTAATATTTGCATTTTTTTATTTATTTATTTTTTTTATATTTCAATCCCGACAAGTCTTCTATTTATCCGGAATGTGTTTTGGTGTTAAACGCAACTTTTTACAATTTATTTTTTGTATTTTTCTTTATATTTATGCCATAGTATGTTTTTTGCTTACCAAATATTCAAATAATTTTTTAATACTGTTTTTTTTAATCCACAATTACTGTTTTTTTTTTCGGTTCAAATGTTAGAAAAAACATGTGGAGTTTCTCACATATAATGTATTCAATACATATTTAAATTAAACAAATTTTCTATAGTTTGTAAATCCGAAACATGCAGGGATTTAACTGTAAAAATATTTGTTAAATAATTAAATAACTCATCTCTGACCGCACTTTCAATTAATTTTAAGTTTTTACATTTTATTTTGCATGGTCCTTATTGATAAAATATAAAAATATTGCATTTTAGATATTTAATGCCTAAACGTAATGAAATTATTATACATAAATTATATATATCTAATTGTACAAATTTTATTTTTTGAACATATATATATATGTATAATAAAAAAAGAGTATCACTACTTGAATTGTCTGTAAATAAAATACATGCAGGGATTAAAATGCAAAATATAAAAAATTAATATCGAACTTTTAAAGTAGGTTGAAGAATAGATTTGCGGGATTAAAATTCGAAAGAAAAAAAAATTATTAATGCAGTTAATTAATGGACTCGTTAAGTTATGAATTAACTATAAAAGAGCGAAACAATGTGGCGAGATAAATTATCAACATTGAAAAAGATAACTTCTGCGTGTTCCAAAATATTATTTGTTCGCAAAAATATTATTTTACTCATTATATTATTATTTTTTTATTTTTTAAAAGGTTTTTGAATTATATTTATTTAATAACTTGATATATTGTTATTCGTTTCTGTCATTGTTATTATCACAACCCACACACAATAAAAGAATTCCATAAAATTATCAAATAATTCTTAAAAATTTCAGGGTATTCAAAAAGTATTTCAAAATTACGTAAAATAAAATTTGGTACATATCCTAACTATACGGACAAAACATATACAATTAATTATTATTTCAATATTTCAAATCACAGTAAATGAGATGGCTTTAACAAAAGAAACGCTTACAGTAGAATTAACACCTACATAAATTGTTTCTTGTGAGTAATGTCTTTTGTTATTTATTGCGTAGGAAATATATGAGCACTACGAAACTCTGCAAGCGGTAAGGGAGGCAGAACGATCTCCCGAAAAATGGCTGCTCTCATACAGTGCAAAGCAATATCGCCTGAAATCTCAAAAAACTACAGGGAAGGAGGTTCAAACAATAGCATTAGGCTCCGTGCTTATTGCGACAGTGACTTTTGCCGCTGCGTTCACTCCACCAGGAGGATTCAACTCAGGTGATGGCACACCAGTTTTAGGAAGAAAATATGCATTCAAGGCCTTCATTTTGGCAGATATTGCCGCATTTGCTTCCTCCTTTCTTTGCACATTTGGTCTCATAGTTATCGGGGCAAACAGGTCTCTTCATGTCTTGCAGAAAGGGCTACTGTACTGGATGCAGTATCTCTTTATGATTGCTTCAACATTCACGGGGATGGCATTTGCATTGGGTCTGTATGTGGTGCTTGCTCCAGTAAGCAAGGGATTCAGTATTTTTGTACTTGTGGCGACACTGCTGTTCGCCAGTGGTTTAAATTACCTACCGGACTGGCAGGATTTAAAAGTGCGACAACGTTAATACATACCTCATACTCCCTCTTAGTCACAGGGCCGCTTACCACTGGACCAACATTGCTTTTGTACAACTGTAGCCCATGTTATGTATATATGCATATCCGGTTTTTTAGAATGGTATACCAGTAAAACCAATAAAACTCATACCGGTGGCTCCACCGGTTTGGTGGCCGGTACGATGTTGAAACCATTGCTGTTGGCAGCTAATATAAGCCAATGGTTCAAAAGAAATGCTACTATGGGTTTTGGCCTGGATTGCCCTTTCTTGACCGTATTTTGTTTGCGTTTATTAAATAATAAATACTGCGTTTCTGAATTCACTGGTTGGGGAGTCCTTTGCACTTATATGTAATCTTAAAAAAAAAAATTTTGTAATCCGTTTTTCCTTCGTATTGCAGCTCTTTAACCATAGTTATTTGCTGCTGTCATATTTTCTTGTATGTATTTTATCTTGACATGCAATGAAGAAAAACTCATTGACATTTTTTATTCATGTATTTTATTCATCCTCTGTTTTACGTTATTTTTATAGCCAGTCTTTTTCGTATATTATTATTAGGAGAATCACAATATCACATTCATCAGCAGACTAATTTCTATTTTATCTCATGTTCTAATTCAGCTCGGTTTGCTATTGTATCAACTGACGTCTAATATAATTATATGGTTCAAGCTAGGTCTGTTCTGGGCTTGGTCACATATAAATGCCTCTGTCATATGAAATTGTACTAGCACCAGTGCCCACTCAATGTGCGGGCAGATTTAAATATGTAAAAATATTATTTGGCACAATATTTTATAACACTCAACCTATGTTAGCACTTTATTACCTCTTCTAAGTTAGTACTTGATTTGTCTCGATTAAGCATCATGCATGAGACTCTATACATAGTACACATGACAAATAAAGGAGCATATAATGTTCAGATCCTTGCAACTCGAGTTGCATACAAATTCAGTGTTTAAATTTGGTTCAGAAAATACAGACTAAAAGTTAAAACTGAGATTCGGGGCTCTCTCTTGTATCAGTGATTTAAAGACAAGTTTGGATTTGTAAATCTTGGTAAAGAAAATAAGGTATTGTTGTAACATGTCGATACCCAGAGATAGTACATGATCTATTGTGCCTCATACCATCCTGCATCCTGACTGGAACAAAATTTCTGGCTTGCCTCTAAGCTCATAAGTTCAAAATTAACAAGGAGCAGAAGGTACAGAGAATTAGAAAAGCAATAAAGAAGAACATATATAGTTATTACCAATTATATACGTGACTCAAATATAACAATTAACCAAAAAATGGCACAAGGCAAGTCCAAAAATAAAAATGCAATTTGTTAACATTCTTACCAAACGCCAAAACTCCGACAAGCATGCCTTCTTTTTAGCCGTAGGTCTCAATATTAGAATATTTACAGAACAACCACTAACAAATCTCGCCAAGTCTGCGGTTAATCTTACCCAAATCCAAACTAACTCCTTAATTGAACAGAAAACAGAATGGTCTAGATCCTAACCTTTGGAACCTTAAATTTTGTGCACAATAATGTGGAGTAATTTTAAGTAATTATGGTGCCATTTCCTTGGAGACCAGGCGCTCAGACACATCAGCAAGCCACTTGAGGTTGCATTACAGGGCTTTTTCAAAAAAGCAAGTCTCGTCGTCAGTGTTTCCATATGGTATATCTACGGCAAAGGACTCCACCACAAGCGTGTCTGGCTGACCGTCGATGATCTCAGGATGGACAGTCAGGATTGAAGAGTAGTTCTGTACAAAAGACAAATATGTGAGTCAGTATATGAAATGCTAGATTGTGTAGAAAATTTTTAAGCTTCAAGAATGTGGAGCATCTGCATTTCTGATATTGCCTATCTAGTTCAATTGTTCAATGTTTACTAAAAAAAATTTTGAAATCATATTATGTAGTATGCATAACTATACAAAAATTAACAATGATTCCAAGTAAATCATTAGTACCTGGTACGTCCGTTTCTATCTCGAGAGATCCCTCTTTCCCTCATTCAGTCTTGATAAGACCACTAACCTGCAAATACAAGATAGAGTCAGCATTGTCACCAGCCATGATCTATTGGAATCTACTAACATTATCAATCTGCATTTAGACTTACTGCTGATTTCAACTTTTTGATGCTCTCATATTCTTTATCCTATATTTTGATTCCAGATAAACCACTTACTCAATTTTCTAAAGGCACCATTGAGCTATCAAATTTGTGGCAGACAAAGTTTGGCAAGTCATAATTGCATAGTTTTTTAGACTTTTAGGTAAGTATCAGAATACACACATAAAAAGAAAAGGAATAGGACTACAAAAGCACCTTCTACTTTTACCAATACGAAATACATGGTTGTCACCAGATCTGAGTCAATATGAAACCCGATAAGAGATCCAATAATGATTACATAGTTAATACGATTATTGCCATGGGCCTACTTTCAATCATGTCAGAATCATGCTTATAAATAATAGCAGTTTATAAAGTTTGATATGATGATGATGATTCTGTCCCTTATAACCAATTCGTCCTACTCTTTCTAAAAAATAAGAAGCAAACATAAAATGATTTTTAAATTAAAAATAAAGTTTCTCAAAAAAAAAAACAACTCTTGGAACATTATTTAAAGCACCCAAATTGCAATTGCAGAATAAAGTCTGTCAACAATTTTGTTTGAAAGGCTATTTACATTAGTGAAATATACAAAATCTGAGCACATTTTCTAGTCCCAATCTCATGCCATATTGAAACAAAAAAAGAACACACACCTATATAAATTTGAGTAGTATATGGAAAAGAAGAGTAACCAGAAGAAAAGCTTGACAAGATCGACAAAATCTAAGCAGTAGTATTCAATTTCTCACCTATACTAAGCTGTGTCCTTGTGAGACTTGACAATTAAATTAAAAACATGTTATCCTAAAACACACAAGAAACAAAATATTTTTGTCAGCAACAAAAGGAAACACCAGAAAAACATTAAATATTCAACTGCCTTGTCAAGAGCTTTGACATGAGCATCAACGAAATCAGTCACATCTATATAGTCTCTTATACATGTCCCATCTGGCATCTCATAATCTGTACCCTTCACCTAATAAATGAACCAAACAATTGAATTATCATCTTAACTGTTGAGAATGTTTACCTCATTAAATCCTTTTTCATATATTATCTTACACAAATCCCAGGAACTAAGGAACAATATCATCCCGCAAGAATCCTTCATTTGTATGACAAGACCATACTACCCTTGATATGTTTAAATAAATTATTTACCTTGAGACCAGGAATGATTCCCAGGGATGCATCAAAACATGCACCTGATATGCGACCATGCTCTCTCAATTCAGGCCTTGGAGCTTCACCCAACTAGCCTTCTAGGTCTAATCCAGTAACATTAAAGTACTTGATACATAAAAAAACGTTGCATATCAGAAGATAAGACTATCGACAAATGTATGGCATTCTAAAAAATTGTCATATAGGCTATATAGCTAATAAATTCCATCAGAACCAGTATCAGTATAACTATCCTTTGAAACAAACCTTAAAATCATCACAGCCAGGTCTGATTTCTTTGAGAAATAGAGAATAATTTCCTCTGCCATTTTCTGTGCCTTCCCATATGGGTTTTATCCGTACCTGCATTTGAATGGTAACAACATTATATTTCGTGAAATACTTATTTTAATTGCCTTTAATTTTTTTTTTCTGCTTGCAATTTAATTTCTGTTTTTGTGCACCTGAGGAGTTTCTTCATTAGAGCCTTCAGATCTGATCTGACGTCGCCTAATCAAATTAATCACAAAATTTACTTATTCAGAGAGAAAATGAGACAAACTTATTCCAAGAGGAACAAAATCAAGAAACTAAACATGGTAAACAACAAATTCGATCTTAATCCTATAAAAACTAAAAATCTTACTGTAACTAAGCACACTGAAATCTGAGATCAGATCTAACTCCATTTATATAAAATAATAAATAAATATTCCATTTGAAAAAAGAAATATTGAAAAACATACCAGTGAATTGATCTTTCCTCCTTTACAGTTATCTCTTTCTACACAGACATAGAAACACCAACACCTCCTACTCTCCCCAAATCGATACTACTTTCATGATCGTCTCCTCTTTTGCTACCTCCCTCCGTCGAAGCTCAGTCCGAAATCTATATACAGATCAAGTCTATAAAAATGTAAACTATAAGAAATAGAATTTTAAATGAAAGGTGCGAACCAGAATGAAATTATGAAAGGAATTTTGTGCTTTTCTCCTCTCTTTTTCAGTCGCTCTCTCTCTTTTTCCCTGTTGTTTTCTTCTTTGACTTTGGGTTACCTCTTTGATTAAACACAAAGTTTTGAAAAGAGATGAGAAAAGAATTACATGAAGAATGTATTTTTTCATGAACAAGCGACAGTTGCCCTCTCTTCGAAGAAAGAGATATCGGAGATGCAATACTGATGCCCAGTTGAAATTGTGAAACGCTGATTCCCGATTGAAAACGTTGATGCCCGATTGCAGAATCACCTCTTTCTAATTCTGACTTCGAGATAGAAGAGGGGGCGCGACGCATCCTGGGAGAACAAACCCTAAATTTAATTCTTCCAATTTATGCCAAGTCAGGGGCGCCGTTTCCTTTTCTGTCGAGACGGGAAGGGAGGAGGTAGCAGGGGTACGCGGGGGAGGGAGGAGAGTGAATGCGAGATGGTTTCCTTTTCTGCCGCTAAGGGAGGAAGGCGCAGCTGCGAAAAAAAAAAAAATTTGGCGCAGCAACGAACAAAACAGCAGATTTTGCCAACCCAGCGCCAGCGCCTAGACAGTTTCGGATAAATGGTTGACCTTTCGTCTGATATTTGAATCTGAAACCCAAATCACAGTAGATTAACAAAATCAATGATCCATATTTGATATTAGAGGGTGTAACTTCTTTTCACTTGTGTTATATGTCGTGACCCAAATTATATAGGCCCAATGGGCTTTGCTGTTCTATTTTGTTTTATATGTAACATAGACAAATGAATGAAAGTAGAAGTTTCCAGAGAATACATTTTGATCATCTCTTGCATCTCTCTCTCTCGGTGCTTACTACTGTCCTTTTACTTCTCTTGTATACTCCATCTCAAAAACCCTCATAATCACAACAAACTGGTATCAAGAGCAAGGTTGTCGCTGCCACAAGATCAACGACGATCTCAAGGTTCAAAATCATTGCTTCCGCTGAGTCGCGAGAAGAGGCCTTGCGCTTAGGCATTCCGTACAACACCTTCCGATCTTGGTTTGTCCTTTCTCTAGGATTGGCGCAATTTCTCTGATTTATTATTGGTGAGCATTTATTTTCCGATTCACACTGGTGGTATACTTTTGGCATTTTCTGGATTTGGTCTGTGTGCGCAATCAAAGTCCAGGGAGCACATTTGGGTTAGCAACTTCATTTTGCAATTTCTCATTAATTGCAATTTTAGTCATTTTACTTTTGTTGGTGCTCTTATAAATTTGATTATTGGGTGAATCGGAGAATTTGGTGATTTGAGAATTGTTTGGAGATGGAGATGTCAACTAAATTTGATATTGAGAAGTATGATGGGAAGACGAGTTTCGCACTATGGCAAGTGCGTATGGCCGCCATATTGTGTAGTCTTGGCATTAAGGGCGCCATTTATGGCCGTGACAAGTTGATTGAAGCGGTGACGGATAAAAAGTGGAAGGATATGGATGACAAGGCGCTTTCCACCATCCAATTGTGTTTGAGTAATGCAACACTTCAAGAGGTCCTTTCGGAGAAAACCGCTAAAGGTTTATGGGATAAGTTAGAGGATATTTTCATGAAGAAGTCTCTAACTAACCGGTTGCGATTAAAGTTGCGCCTCTACACTCTTCGTATGGACGAAGGCACATCTATCTCTAATCATATTGCGGAGTTTACCTCCATCTTGAATGATTTGGATAGATTAGGTGTTAAGGTAGAGGATGAGGACCAAGCCTTGTTGTTGTTGTGTTCTTTGCCCGCTTCATATAAGTCATTTAGGGATATGATGGTCTATAGTAGAGAGAAAATTTCTCTTGAAGATGTCAAGAGCACTTTGCAAGCGAAGTTGCATCTAGATAATGAGATGACCAATGTTGAGAAAGGGAAAGGGAGTCAAGATGTTGGTTTGGTTGCCGATCGAGGTAGGTCGAAGGAAAGGACCTCGAAAGGAGGTAGAACCCGATCAAAGTCAAAGCACAAGAATCTCACTTGTTATTATTGTAAAATGAAGGGACACGTAAAGTTCGAATGTTATAAGTTGAAAAATAAATTAAAGGCCGAGAAAGGTGTTTCTTCGGAAGATGCCAATGTGGCTAGTGGTGATGACACATATGACACGCTTTGTGTTGTTGATAGTTGTGTCAATGATGAGAATTCTTGGATTATGGACTCGGTGCTTCTCAACACATGACTCCAAATAGAGATTGGTTTGAGACATATGAGCCTTCAAGTGGTAAGATTCTCATGGGCAACAACCATTTGTGCAAGGTTGCCGGAATTGGTTCGGTGAAAATTAAATTTCATGATGGCAAGATCCGAAGATTGACGGGTGTGAGGCATATACCCGATTTGAGTAAGAATTTAATTTCTTTGGGTTCTCTTGAAGAGAAAGGTTGCAAGTTCCAAAGTGAAGGTGGAGTCCTTCGTGTTTCCAAAGGAGCTCTCACTATCATGAAGGAAAAGAGAGTTGGAACTCTCTATTTCTTGCAAGGTTCCACGGTCACGGGCTCGGCCGCTATTGCGGGTTCGGGTCCTACCTCGGATGCGGATACTACAAAATTGTGGCATATGAGGTTAGGACACATGAGTGAGCGAGGAATGACCATCTTGAGTAAGAGAGGCTTGTTGTGTGGCCAATGCACAAGTAGCTTGGAGTTTTGTGAGCATTGTGTATTTGGCAAGCAAAAGAGGTTGAGCTTCTCGACGGCCATTCACTCGACCAAGCGAACATTGGATTACATTCATTCGGATCTCTCGTGAGCCATCAAAAGGTAACGGTTCTCGTTATTTGCTTACTTTCATTGATGATTTTTCTAGAAAGGTTTGGGTTTATTTCTTAAAAGAGAAAAGTGAGGTCTTTAAGGTGTTTAAAGAATGGAAGACCCTTCTTGAAAACCAAACCGGAAAGAAAGTGAAAAGATTGAGAACCGATAGTGGTTTAGAATTTTGTAACCACCAATTTGATGAGTTTTGCAAAGCCGAAGGGATTGTGCGGCACAAGACAGTGATTAATACTCCACAACAAAATGGAGTTGCGGAAATGATGAATAGGACACTACTTGAAAGGGCTCGTTGCATGCTTTCCAATGCGGGCTTGGGTAAGGAGTTTTGGGCGGAGGCCGTTAGCACGGCTTGCTATTTGGTGAATCGGTCTCCTACCACTTCCATTGAGTGCAAGACACCCGAAGAAGTGTGGTCGGGTAAGCCGGTCGATTATGCAAATTTGAGGGTGTTTGGTTGTCCCGCTTATGTGCATGTCAATAATGGTAAGTTGGAGCCAAGAGCAAAGAAGTGCATCTTAGTTGGGTATCCCATGAATGTGAAGGGGTACAAGATATGGTGTCCCGCAACTTCTAAATTTCTCATCTCAAGAGATGTCACTTTCAATAAGTCGGTTATGTTGAAGGCAAAGGATGTTGCACTTGAGCCGACTATTAAGGAGAATGAGAAGGTTGGAAAGAAAGTGGAGTTTGAGGTGCCGGTCCAACAAATTAATGAAGAAGAGTCTATGTCACATGATGGTGCTCATTTAGAAGAACAAGAAGAAGTTGAGGAGCGACCATACTTGTTGGCAAGGGATCGAGAAAGAAGAAAAATTCGGCAACCGGCAAGGTATGCCGATTTTGCTTATTGTCTTGCAATTGCCGAAGAGGTGGAGTATAGTGAGCCGTCATCCTACAAGGAAGCTATTTCTTCCAAGCATGCGGCAGATTGGATTTCCGCCATGAAAGAAGAGCTTTGTTCATTGGAAAGAAACCACACCTGGACTCTTGTGAAGCCACCTAGTGGTAAAAAGATTGTGGGTTGCAAGTGGGTTTTTAAGAAAAAGATGGATGGCTCAAAATCGGAAAGTTTCCGGTATAAGGCGAGGCTTGTGGCTAAGGGTTATAGCCAAGTTCAAGGCGTGGACTTCAATGAGGTTTTCTCTCCCGTGGTGAAGCATACCTATATTCGGATTTTGCTCTCTTTAGTGGCAATGAAGGATATGGAGTTAGAGCAATTAGATGTGAAAACGGCCTTCTTGCATGGTGATTTAGAGGAGCAAATCTATATGAAGCAACCGGAAGGTTTTGAGGTTGCGGGAAAAGAAGACCATGTGTGTTTGTTGAAGAAGTCACTTTATGGCCTCAAACAATCACCTCGGCAATGGTACAAGAAGTTTGACTCTTTCATGGTTAGTATAAATTTCTCCCGCTCTAATTATGATAGTTGTGTTTATTTCAAAAAGTTGGGTAGCGGGGAATTTATATATTTGTTGCTCTATGTTGATGATATGTTGATTGCGGCCTCCAATATGAATGAAATTGTGAGGTTGAAAGAGCAACTTGGTTCGGCATTTGAGATGAAAGATTTAGGGGCCGCCAAAAGGATCCTTGGAATGGAGATTACAAGGGATCGGTCCAATCGGAAACTCTTTCTCTCTCAAAAGGAGTTTGCCGGAAAGGTTATTCGCCGATTTGGCATGGAGAAAGCAAAAGTTGTTTCAACTCCTCTTGCGGCGCATTTCAAGCTTTCGGCCGCTTTGTGCCCAAAGTCCGATCATGAGAAGAGCTATATGGAAAAGGTTCCATATTCAAGTGCGGTTGGGAGTCTCATGTACTTGATGGTGTGTACTCGACCCGACATAGCTCAAGCCGTTAGTGTGGTAAGTAGGTATCTCTCTTGTCCCGGAAAAGGGCATTGGGAAGCGGTGAAGTGGATCTTCCGCTATTTGAAAGGTACCATTAATTCTCATTTGGAATTTGGAAATGGAAATATGACATTAACGGGTTATGTAGATGCGGATTTTGCGGGTGACTTGGACAAGAGGAGGTCTTTGACGGGGTACACTTTTACCCTTGGTGGATGTGCAATTAGTTGGAAGTCAACACTTCAATCGACCGTTGCACTCTCTAGCACCGAAGCCGAATACATGGCAATTACGGAGGCTATCAAGGAGGCTCTTTGGCTCAAGGCTTTTGTGGGTGAGATTTCTTCTCTTGAAGGTCCTATCACGGTGTTTTGTGATAATCAAAGTGCTGTTCATTTGACAAAGGACCGTATGTTTCATGAGAGGACCAAGCATATTGACATCCGGTACCACTTTGTGCGGGATGTTGTTTCGGAAGGGAAGGTTGTTGTGAAGAAGATAGGCACCGAATCAAATCCGGCCGATATGCTCACCAAGCCTCTTCCGATTGCTAAGTTTAAGTTTTGCTCAAGGGCAATTTTGGTTTGCTTCTAGTTTGTTTTTAGTTTGATACTAGTTGGTTACTAGTCTAGTTAGTTTGTATTTTGCTTTATGTTTAGCTTATTTTTGTTGTAATTTGGCTCAAGGTGGAGATTGTTATATGTCGTGACCCAAATTACATAGGCCCAATGGGCTTTGCTGTTTTATTTTGTTTTATATGTAACATAAACAAATGAATGAAAGTAGAACTTTCCAGAGAATACATTTTGATCATCTCTTGCATCTCTCTCTCTCGGTGCTTACTACTGCCCTTTTACTTCTCTTGTATACTCCATCTCAAAAACCCTTATAATCACAACAACTTGAAAGTTTATGTCTTTTCTATTGCTGCGTTTATATGCAGTGAAGATAAATTACATCCCTTTTTCATTTCTTCTTTACATGCTCAATGACTGTCTTAGACTCCGTTTGGATGGTGTGGGAATAAGAGGAATAAGAGAAGAAGTATTGGAAAGTGTGTAACTTTATGAAGAATTTGAAATGTTTAAAATAAATTTGGAAGTAAGAAGAAACTATTTTCTTATTTCTACATCCATCCAAATGGAGCCTTAGCTCTTTTAAGTGCACAGTGTGAGCATACCAATATCATCCACACCGCTTGTTCTAGAACATCTATACTAACAGAAAAAGGATGATCTGTAATTTAAATAGAACTTAGATTGTGATCGTACAGTACCAAAAGATTTAAAATCCAGAATGACACGACGGAGTTCACTCCGTGAAAGAATTCATGCCTATTGGAATAGATTATTATAGATATTTGGACCAAGGTAAATAATACAGGTTAAATATTATAGTTGAATTTTGCAGTTAATCCATCCACGAGCTATAATTTCATCCATCAAATTTATTTACATCTAGGTTTGGCACCATCCGTGAACTAGAAGTTCGCGAGAACCAAAGAACCCACGAACTAGACTGTTCGTGAACTTCTTGGCTAGTTTCTAATCCCCAATTTTCATGAACTAGAAGTTGTTCGTGGGTCTGTTCGTGGGCCGTAGTTCGTCCCTAGTTCGTCTTGTTCGTGAGCGAACCAAACACACCCGATGTATCGTCATCATCTATTTTTCATTAAAGATCGTACAACTTATTTCAACAGTGCTTTGTTAATTCTTAGATATCGATTTGTAACTTAAAAACGTTAATTCTTAGATATCGATTTGTAACTTAAAAACGTTAATTCTTAGATATCGATAATATGACATGAAGTGTCGTTTACATGATTTTTTATCATGTATACGAACGGGCACATAACTAAAAGGGAAAATTAGATATAACCCCTCTAAACTTTGGTAATTGGATATAACCCCCTACAATCATTAAAATTAGATATAACACCCTATAATCTTTGTAGCAAAGGAAGTAACCCCTTTTATTAAATTCAAACCTTTTTAAACTAAAAAATATATATATTTTACATCATGGACAAAAGTACCCCTGCTTTCTTCCCTTTCTGCTTGTTGTTTCATTCTCGTTTTGCTCCAACGCCATTCATCAAAACATCAAACGGGGGTGATAAGGATCATCCCCAAGATCCATCATCCCCATCATCCCCAGTGGGAACACATTTTAGTTTTTTTCTATTTTTAGAATATTTTTGGTCCCCACTATTTTTCTCCCTCCCATCCCAGTGGGAACACAAATCAATCTCCAATATATTTGGGACAACAATTACTTATATTAACTACAACAGCTACATAAATAACTTCAACAGTTATATATATTAACTTCAACGGTTACATATATAACATATTAACTTCAATAGTTACATATATAACTTCAACAGATATATATATTAACTTCAACAGTTACATATATAACATATTAACCTCAACTGTTACATATATAATTTCAACAGCACATATATAACTTCAACAGTTATATATATTAACTTCAACAGTTACATATATAACTTCAACAGTTATATATATAAACTATTAAGAAAAACAGTGGGACCAAAAATAGAAAAAATGGGAGAGAGAGAAATAGTGGGGACCAAAATAGGAAAGGATGAGAAGAAAAGAAACAGTGGGGACCAAAAATAGAAAGGATGGGAGGGAGAACAATTTCGAATAAATTCACCAAAATAGTGGGGACCAAAAATGTGTGTTCACACTGGGGATGATGGAAGATGATGGAATCTAGAGGATGGTCTTAAGCAATTCCGAACATCAAAATAAGTGATATCCAATTTGTTGTTTCTTAAACTAGAGATTTTCTTTCTATATCAGTATATATCTAGGGTACATCTCTCTCGCACAAATACTTAATATAAATGGCAATTTTTTTTTACTATTGAGCATTTTATTATAAAAATTTACACAAAGAATATCACAGATGATAAACTCTATGGTGCTAAACTCATAGAGCACCACTACAAACTTTTATTATAATTTTCACGTTTATTCTCTGAAAATTTTTGAATACTGGAAAGCTTTATGCCAAAAAAAAAGTCTTCCTTTTATCGCAAAAAATAAATATAAGACAATAAGCGTATAAATTAAATATGCAATGTGAGGCCGCATCTTATCCTTATTTCCGTTCATATTTTGTCCTCCTTTTAGCCCATTCTAAGGTCTGGCATAAAGAGAGGAGAATATTAAATTGCATATCATTTTTTTTTTTTATAGATGCACGGAGAAATGAGGGAAAATGAAACGACATGGTGGAAGGGGAAGAGAGTAAGGGTATTTATGTCTTATGATGTGAAAATTGATTTTTTTAAATTAAAGAAAGTTGAATTTAATCAAAAGGGGTTTATTTCCATTACTACAAAGATTATAGGGTGTTATATCTAATTTTAATGTTTGTAGGGGTTATATCTAATTACCAAAGTTTAGAGGGGGTTATATCTAATTTTCCCTAACTAAAATCGTTTAGAAGGAAAACGGATTCCTCTTTAGATTGACCTCGTACCAGACCTGTCCGCAGTTCTGTATAATATATAGTTAGATACCACACCCACTGCTCTGAAAATTGGATATTTATTCTCAATTTCTCAGTCAATTGTCTAGCCAATTCTCAATTTATTCTGTCATCATGATGCATTAATGTCAACTGCACTATTATTAGATTATGTCAAAAGAAACAGTTTATAGCAATTTTAAACAAGGCACCTAGTCCCTCATGATCACTTAGCAATCAGCAACAACAGCCTAACCAGAAGTCTTACTGCTCCTAAAATGCTGATTCAGTGTGGTCGATAGTGCAAGCTAGAGCGGCATCCTTGTTTTCGCACTCTTGTTGGTCATTTGTTTAAGATGGATACCTGGAACGGCTGGAAGTGGGTCACCCACTCACGGTGCTTCTCATTTGTTTAAGATGTATACATGGTGTTATAGAGGGAGCCCGTTGGAAAGATGATGTCCATGTCCCCCAAAAATGGAACCCCACCAAAGTCCCCCTGTATGGGCCCCGTCTAGTGACCTCCAGCTGATCTATCAGTTCCATGGCTCATACCTGGCACCGATCAGAGGCTGTAAGAGCTCTGTATAGTTAAATAGGAGAGTTTAAGTATCTGTAAGACCTTCATTTGCATATATATGGATGGGCACATATATCTGTAAAACCCTTGATTCTAAAAAATGTTGATAAAATGGCATGAAGTGTGGTGTACATGATTTTTTTATTCTGCATATATATGGATGGGCACATAACTTATTTGTTTCCCCCAGAAAGGAAACTATTACTACTCATTCCTGACCGGTCCGAATCGAAAATAACCTGTAATTTACGCCTCAGCCACTCCTCTGCAAAGTCGATCTTATTCTCAGTCAATTGTCAAGGCATTGAACAATCGATATTTATTCTGTCATACATTAATTAAAAAATTCAGCATTGTTAATTAGACTATATGTCAATGGAAACAGTTTGTAGAAATTTTAAACTAGACACCTGGAATCAGCGATTTGACTCAGTATCGCCCGATTCAGAACGGAATCGGCGGGCAGTGATCCTACTTTTAACTTGAGGTCGTCATTAATTGCTGTTTTAATCGACGGAGAGAGGTGAACGAATGCAGGGAACACTGTACGAGGTGGGAGATTGCGCTAGAAGGCTAGAAAGCGCACCACGAGGCGCCATGGCGTATACTTGTGAGGGATTTCAGCGCTGTTAGGGGTTCTATTGCAAAAATCCTGAAAGAGATAGCGAGGCGCAGAAGGGAGAGAGTATGAATTGGGCATCTCCATTTTCGTTTTTCTTTTTTTTGTAATTTGAAATCAAATCTGATGGTCCTGATTAGTCAATAAATGAGATAATTAGTAAACAAAGTGATTCTTGATAAAAAAAAAAAAATCAATCCAAAAACATAGAAAAATTGCAAATTTTGCTCTCTATAGTCCTAACTGATTTATTTTAATGAAAATATCCTCATTAAAAAATATTTTACACAAAATATGTTTTTTTGATTATGAGATTTCAATTTAATTGTTGTCAAAAAAAAATTCTCTGAAAGATCTGAATGTCATGGGCGCCTCAAAAATAATGATATTTTATATTTTAGTTGACTTCAGGTCTTCGATATTTGATTGATTAACATGTTTTTGGAAAGAATTAGTCAAGACGTCACATCCTCCAAACCAATCAAATGACCTACAATGCACCATCCAGGAAGGAACTGAGGCGTTGTGACCTTTGTAAGAAATCATTATTTTTTGCCAAGAAAAGTTTGATGGAGGCCGTTAAAGAAGTTAATGACATTTTTATGATCCACTTTTGGTTATTTAACTTTAATTTGTTCTTCTGAAGTCACTAAACTTAATTTTGTCCGATTTTAGTCACTCTGTTAGGATGGTGTCTAACTCCGTTTGTTCTGATCAATGAAGATGCGAATAGGGGATCCGAATTAAATCTTATGTCTTTCTCCTCTATCTCCCACAGCCCCTTCATCTCTCATGCCTTTGAGCTTATGTTGCTTCCTAAGAAAAAATAATAATAATAATTCATCTCTCTAAACCACCTTCCGACCTTTGTCTCTTTCTACCAAATTTAATTAGTAAATCCAAAAATAAAAATCCATTTCCCATAGCTAAGAGGTGCTGTTCTTAGATCCTTTCCAACTCGAACTAAGCATCAGTTCCAATTTGAACTGCTCCAATTGGTAATTCCCATCAACTCGAACTGTATCTCCTCAACCACAACCTCCGCCCAGCACTCCAGATCTCTTAGTTCCCTCAGCCACACTTGATCCTGTGCGTCGTTCATTGCCAGTGTGTTAAACATGTGTTTTCAGACGTGTTTCAGATGCATGAACCAGGTTCAGCTGAGTACTGGTATTTGTAACAGCAACAATATCTCAATAGTGTAACAGTTTTCTATTTTTTATTTTACTTGATGTATAGCGTGATGTATAGCTTATAAATTAATAGAAGAGAGATACAAATAGATTTTGAAGCAAAGAAAAAAACAATTCATCTCATTCTCTCATTCTCTCTATCATGCTTCTGAAATCTGAAACTTTGAACTTCTATATGGTATCAGGCCATGGCTACTCCATTGACTGATACAACTAATATCTCTTCTCCTTCCACTGTTATTTCCTCATCTCCTCTCATTGATTCGATCATACCAATCCATATACCTATCTCTATAAAACTTACTGATTCTAATTTTCTAACAAGGAATTCACAAATCATCCCCTTGCTATACGACTACAACCTCATTAAATTCATCGAAAACCCTCCCCCAAATTCTACCCGAACTACCCAAATTCTACATCGAGGCCAAAAATCCGCAGTCTAGACCTCCGAAATTCACTTCAAAAGTTTTCGAATCTAAAAATTATATAAAATCTATCATAACTAATTTTTATTCTCTACAAATTATTTACTATACATGTTAAATACAAATTACAAAATATACATTTTTAATAAAATGAATAAATTAGTTTTTTTAATTAAAAATATATTAATTTAATTATTTTATATATATAGCTGTGTCCTAAATTTTTAAAAAATGACTTATTCTCACACCCGCACCCAAGTAACATAGGTTATAAAATTCTTAGTTTTTTTTTTGGACTTGCGAAAAATTATGTATACTGTCTTATTTACGTATTTGAGATTATAACAAGAGTTTGTTAAATCTAAAATATGAATAAATTATTTCTCATCTTTGCCGAACCTTTCCATTTAAGAAATATTAGATCTCAATTTACATACCTAGGAAAATAATAAACGGATTTCGAAGAGCTAAATATTTTTAATTATTTGTTGAATCTTGTCATTTAGATTTTAGGCAAATGAGTTTGTTAATTTTATAAACATTACAGGACAATAACATTTAAATTTCATTTTGGAATTTAAATGTATTGTTGTTGGGTAATCATAGACTCATAGAGTCAGTCGACGAAGCACACACAAGTTTGTCTAGGCATTGATTACTTAGGTCCACCATGACGCAGAGAGAATGGGAAATGGGTTTGCAAACGAACCGAGAAAACCTAAAAATAAAATCCGGACCATTCCGGATCTGGCCGGCTTAAACTGATTTTCTTGAACTTTTAGAGTCATTTTGGACCAAACATGATCCGGTTCAATGATAACCGGTTCAACTGCGCCAAAGGTTCCCACTTTTCAAAGCATAGACCGGACTCGAGATAAGAGCGACGGCCTCATCCATTTTTCGGGCGTTGCTTTGGGCAACAGATTTTTTACTGCGAGCAACATAGTTTCTTTCTCAATTACCAAATTGCCCTTTTTGCAACTCCGTAAATTTGGTAATCTCCGAACAATTGCTGTCTCTCGACTAAATCTCCTCTGTCCTTAGGGGTGAGCAAAAAGCTCGTAACTCGTGAGTTATTCGAACTCGACTCGTAAAAAGCTCAATTATAACTCGAACTAAAAAAACTCGAGTTGAACCAACTCGGTTAATCAACGAGTCGAGTTTGAGTTAGGCTCAACTCAACTCGTTGACTCGTGAGCTGACTCGTAACGTAATAAATTTAAATTTTTTGAAGGTTATCAACATCATCTATGAGTGTTAATATTGAGTTTTAAGACATATTTTCTTCAAATCAATGGAAAAGAATAAAATTGATAATAAATTTTAATTTTGAAATAATATATAAATTAAAAAATGAAAATTTGAAGTAGACATATTCATGTCAAGTTGGCTCGTGACTCGTGAGCCAACTCGAGTTAGAGACGAGTTGAGTTTGAGCTAACTTAAAAAACTCGAAAGTATTTCCAACTCGAGTCGAGCTAACTCGAGTTATAGCCGAGTTGAGTTTGAGTAGGCCCCAACTCGCTCGAACTCGGCTCGTATACAGCACTCCTATGTATCTCGTCATTTTTTTTGGAGAACTTTAGGACTCTAGAGTACATTGCAATTAGATTACTTCAATGATTATTTCATAAGCAAACATAAAATTATCTCGCATGAATATGTGATTTTCATTAAAAATAAATTGATTTCTTTCATATTGTATTAACTCCCATCAATTTTGTATTAAACACTCATATGATCAAAGGGAATTTATTTTTAAGTAGAACATCTTGATGTCATCAAGGCACAGGTAAAAAAAAAATTGACAAAAAAAATTATCCGAAATTTCTTATCACCACAAATAACTCGGGATTGGTTTGTACAAACGATTTTGCAAAACACAAAATTTAAAATAATAGAGACAGTAAGAGCTCCAAGAGAGAGAATGCAGTTAAGAAATGTATGATTAAGGAAATAAATTAGGGTAATTTAGATATTTAGAAAAAAAATATGTTGCTCCAAGAAAAAATTCTGCTGCCCAAAGAAGCTCCCCATTTTTCCCACGAAACTTCTGCCCACTTATTCAGTTTATCTAAAAAGAAACTTCACTTTCTCCCAATTGAAATCTAACTACCTTGCAATAAATATGATTGGAACCACGGAAGGAAACTTCGCTCGCTGCAAATTCCTCACTCTTGATCAACCTCGATATATATACAAAACACGTCTAGTAGTACCAAGGTGAAGGCGTGATTTGTACCGTTGTTGGTCTCGGACTCTCGGATCTCCGCTCTCGACATTTATTTCTACAGCGTCTCCACCTCAGGTACCATTTCTGCTTTCCTTTTTTTTTTTTCTTGTGCATTTTTTCCCATTGCCATTTCTGCTCTTGACGGTATATCTAATAACCTAATACCCTTCTGTCCCTTCTGTTTGTTGTTTGGTTGAAAATTTGGATTTTCCGTTAATTGTAGTGGAGTCCCCAAGTTTTCTATTTTGCTGATGAATCTTATGAGTTATGCCCAAAAGTTCAATTTTCTTTATTGACATCTAACTGACTAACTCCAAAACTTTCTAACGATGTCTCTCGTCCCAAAAAATTGACTGTTTTCAGTGTTTGAACTGTTCACGTTTTAAATAATTTTAGAGTTTAATATGTTTGATGAAGTGTTTGTCAAGATCTATCGAATTTTAATTTTCAAAATTACATTGGTTAATCTAAGTTGCTCAATTTTTCTCTGTAATCTCTTTGGAAACCAACAATTATAATTTTATTTTTGAAAAGTTTTATAAATCATGTATCTAATTAATTATGGACTCTTCAACTTTAATATCTGAAATAAATTGTTAAAAAAGTAAACATAAAATTTAGTATTTAAGAAAATTTCAATATAAAGATCACATCGAGCATTCTGGATGACTGGATCCGTCGTTTAAATTTCAATAACAATAATAAAAGTTCGAATTGAGTTTACCATCAAACAAATTGTACTCTATCATTAAAATTTTAAAAGTACACATGGTCAAATCGAAACAGGAAAGTTTTCTAGAGTGAATACGCCGGAGGTTTTGCAGGTGCATCCACAAGATCTAAGGATGATTTAGTGCTAGTGGAATTCAAGAAGTTCCAGGATATAATAAAAACATAATTTATATTAAGCAACAAAATAGCAAACAAAGTTTTCCAATAAAATGACAAAAAATAACTACTATATATTAAGAAAAATTTAAACAACAAAAAAATATAAATGAGCAGGTTAAAAGTCTAAACGTGTTGGACAGATTTCATCTGTTTAATATATTCAGTTTTCTGATTTTTTTTTTTTTTGCTTAAAACGACTGATCTAAAATTTCAAATGTTATCTCGACATTGAAATATTCTAGAAAATGTTTTCCTATTTTAATTGTTTTCCTATCTTTTAATTGTTTTCCTATTTTTCAGCAGTTTCGAAAATAGTTTTCTGGACGGTTCATATTTTTAATATCAATTGATTTGCCCAAAAATCGAAATCTAAGAGTACAAAAATAAAGTATATATAATTTGACTTCTAACTATATTTCAATATGAATTAATGTCACACTAGAAAAATTCGAATTGACCATTTCGAACTCAAAAAATTCTAAAAAGAAGCGTTTAACATACCCTATCCATATAAATATATAATGCATTAGACTTTCATTACCCACTTCGCAAAAAAATTATGTTAAAGATATGGACTGGATTAAGAATCTCTAAACAGTATCAATCTTTCAATTTTGTTATTTACATTGCAGTTAATATTTACCGGGAACATAAAGTTATAAGTTATCATTTTATATGCAAAATTATGTTATATTAATATGGAGGACATATTGTTTGTGTTTTTAAAAATAATAATATAATAGTAAAATAAAAATAAAATTGTAAAAATTAATAACCGAAAACAATAATATTAATTATAATTATTTATCAGAACTAATAATAATAATAATAATAATAATAATAATAATAAATAATAATAATGATAATACGAGAAAAGATAAAATTTAATGAGCATTATTGGATGGATGAGAACACGCATATTTTTTTTCACATGACTAATGAAAATCATTTCATATATGTATTCTTCATAACGAAATATGATAGAAAAATAATTTATATTTTTTTCTGAAATTTTTGACTATTTTTCTTCGTTGAATGGAAAATAAGTTGATCTATGTTTTATGAATCGTCCAATAAAAAAAGCATTCCAAAAATCATAAAACATTAAAAATATACAAAAAAAAAAATTCCATCGGTACATTTACCTATAGATAATTTTGAATTGTTTAAATCGGTCATTTTGAATTATAATATTGAGATCAAATACATTCGACAAATCTCTTGTGTCCAATGTATGTGTTTAAGCCTCTAAATTTAATAAGGGGACGTTTGGATCATCGAAGAATAAAATTACGATTAGTTATTCGGAGTAAAAAAAATTTATTCCTTAACGATCAAGAATTATTTTTTTTTGGATCTTGAGTGTTATTTTTAAGTGGTCCAATAGTCAGATTAAATTTTCATTCCTAAGGTGTTTGAATCATCTTCTTAATACGGATTAAAAAATAATCTCAATTACTTATTAATCCACATTAAAATAATAATCCAAACGCCCTAATAAATAAAAATTTGATATAGATATTGGACCACTAAAAAACAATACTCTAGATTCCAAAAAAAATTATTCTTGATTATTTAAAAATAATATTTTTTACTTCAAATAACTAATCCTAATTTTATTAATTCTTAGATCATCCAAATGCACCGAATAATAATAATAAGAATAAGAATAAGAATTAGATTAAGATTAACGACAACAACATGGGCCTCGATGATATGACAACTGTACCAAAAGGTACTTAATTTAGTTCAAGTTGATTCCAAGAGAATATTTCAACCCATATAGAGTTTATATATTTAGGCCAATTGAATTATCTCCTCTTATTTTACGCATATATTGGGCATCCTACGTAAGGAATGCTTACTTTATTTTAACTTGTGTCCGAATTTCAAAACAAATTAATCTGATATCTGATTTGAATTGTCCGACATTTATCCGAACCGTTTAAGTTATTCTTCATATTGAAAAACTCTTATAGACCAAATTTTATATTTTTTTTAAATTTTTTTTGCTATATATTATGATATTTTCAAATTGGAGGGCCTGAAAAACTCCAATTGTCGTGTTTTTTGAAATTATCATAATATATAACAAAAGAATTTGAAAAATATAAAAAATTTGGTTTCTAAGAGTTTTTCAATATGAAGAACAACTTAAACAGTTTAGATCGACCGTTTCATTTTTTAATTTAAAAAACGACTCTAGTATATGGGAGACGATTCATACACTAGAGTGTATTTTATCCATCCACTGTATATATATATATATATAGGGTAATTCTAATGTGGACACAAAAAATTTAGACCGTTCATTTTATATCAATCAGACGGTCAAGACAATATCTTAAACTTCCGCACCTCTGTCTATCTTCGTTTTGTCTCCGTTAAATTGAACAGCAAATTTTTTACGGGAGGGCAAAATTGTCCATCTAATTCTCCCCCTTCTCTCTCTGCTACCAATGGAACCATTCCCATTCCGACTGCACTCTCCCGGTCTCCCCCCAAATTAAATCGTTCAGTTCTTTCTCTCCAGTTCCGATTCTATCCGCTGCGGACCATTTCCACTGCTCTTTCCCTCTCCCCTCAAAATTCTTACTTCCTCTCTTTCTCTGCAATTCCAATTTCAAGTGGTGCTCATCTATTCATCTCCTTTATTTTACCTCCTCGCGCGAACCCACCTCCACCGTCACCGCCGCCGCCGTCGCCAATTGCTCTGTCAACCTCTCCTTTCCTCAGTCTCTTTCACCCAACCAGCAACGATACGTATTCGAAATTTCGGATATGCACCGACTACAAAATCGACAGTGTTGCCTCGTTCGACCTGACGATGTCCCGGGGATAGGAAGCTCTCCCGCCCCCCAGCGGCTTCCGCCTACTTAACAGTCCCAGAGCACGAGCTTTTTCAAGTTCACGTCATCACCAATGAGATAATCAGCTTCCCTATTGGAACTAGATTAAGCATCTTCCAATTTGCAAGTGTAAGGTAATGAATTCCAAATTTGATTAAGCATCTTCCAATTTGCAAGTGCAAGGTAATGAATTCCAAATTCAAAGCATAGATTGCAGTGTGAGCATGGTTCTTACCTCTATTTCAACATTTGAAATTAAAAATTTATTTTCTAAGATGCTTTAGCGAAATAACCAGTCAAGCAATCTGGAAGCAAACTCAATTATTCGAAATTCAGAGGTAAATTTATATTCAATGAGAAGGGGGGTTAGCAACCTACTAGTGATTAGAAGAGTTTCTGATGCAGAAGAAAGGCTTCTCATAGAGATGAAGCATCATGCATGGAGCATGGTCATTCGTGGGTTTCAACTTTCAACCATACATGAGGGGTTAATTAGGTTTTCTTGCTGCAGTTTTGTGGCTGATTTCTGACCAAAAATTTCTAACATTGAAATGAATAGTAACTCGAGTGTTTCAATTTGTATTACCATATATGACCATTCATTGTACTACAATCCTTGCATAACCAAATTCTACCTCTACTAAGTGCCTTGTTAGCCATGTTTTTCAGTGTTATTGTCAGTGTTTCAATTGATTTTGGTTATTGGTAGATCAGCAGTGCTCTCTGGTGTCGTCGAGTTGTGTCTGGTTAGGCACGAATGGTACGCAATCTGATGAGCTTCTGTCTGACAAAAATGATGTCGAGTGGATGGTGGTTTGAATTGTCACACAATCTGATAAGTGATGCAAACTGATACACAATCTAATACACGAACCTCTTTTTGTGTGTATTGTCGCTTGTTTCTTTTGTCCTTGTTGCTGTGAAGGTGCTTTTTCTGGTAGAAGGATGAACGAGTGAATTAGAAATGAAGAATTCTTGAATCAAAATATGACTTTTTTTATTGTAAAGTGAATAATCAGTGTTTAATTTTTTTTTCTTTCAATTGGTTGGTTACCCACTTGTGTCGAGGTTTTGGTTTCCTTTTATTTTTTTTGAAGAATCTTAAAACTTTGCATAACAAAAGGCGCCTTATAGAATTGTATGTAGCACATTAACCTATATAGTAACAAAACATCAAGATTGATTAAATTGGTCAAAAAGTCAAAACTGGATTTCAATTACACTTGTTAATTTCGCAAACAAGGGGATGGGCAGAGAATTATAGGTGCAGTTTCTGTGACCACAAAGACTTTGTAGATCACATTTTCTTCTAATGCCCTATGTGTTAATTTTTGGGATGCATTTAATGTTTTTAGTCTCTTTTGAGTTCTGTTCATGTACTGGTTCTTGTGTTAAACTTAAGTCACAGATGTGCATTTTGTTAGTATAAAATTCATAACTTATTTTTTTCTTGGTCTAGGTTAGAAACAGTGAAGAAGGAAAATGAAGGCCATGATTTCTCCAATCCTAGAGAGATACTGGCAGATGACAATGGGAAAACTGGTGAAGTGCAGACTAGTGATGGATATTGAATACAAGAGGTAGAAAAAGAGCAGCTGGAGTACACCCAATAAGTGGATGGTACCGGTCTCTGGTACAGTAAAAGAAAATGCATTATCTTTAGTACATGGGCCTCTTGGCAAATTTATTTTGTCAGGTTGGATCTTGTTTCATTTGTTGGGTTCAGATTTCTTTAATGGATCTAGGTGTGAATTTGTTTAGCCATAAATAAAATCTCTAGCATCCAAGTATGAAAACATTGCCCTTATAAGAGGAGATTTTGTTTGTATGTCTTAGTGCTGGTCGAGATGGTCATTTTGGGTGCGTTTGGATGAGAGAAGGAGAAGAGGAAGAATGAAGATGGGAAGAAAAAAAATTATAAACAATTCAAACTCTTCACAAAGTTACACACTTCCCAATACTTCTTCCCACTTCTTCCCTTCTTCCCTTCTTCCCACACCTATCCAAACGCACCCTTTGTTATGTCAAACTGTAGATTTTTGTGTTGTTTGTCTATAAGAGGAGATTGCTATTGTATGCAATTCTTTGTTGCGTTTCTAGTCCAATGGGTGGGAAGTTGGGAATCAATCTATTATTTATCATATAGATGGTAATTAAATTTGTTAATTATTGTTGTATAAAAGGTAATTTATCATCTAGATGGTAATTAATTGAACGTGGCCACTCTTTGCGAACAAATATATGGAAATTGGATATGGAAAGATTTAAATTGGATTTGGAAATTCCATTAGAAAAGATAAGATATATAACGATGGAAAATAAAAGGTAGAAATGGATATGAACAGTAGAAAGTTAAAGGTATACGTGCCGTGTAAATCAATACGCTAAGGATATACCATGTAAATTTACTCCCTGATGAATCGTATACCTGAACTATAAAAATTTTCATATTGGGACCACATGCGTATAGTTACACGGTTATTAGAATCAAATTGCATATGGAATTTTAAATTCAAATCAATAGTCATATTTGAGCTTAATGAAAAATCTGTTATACCATAAATCCTAAGACAAAGATTTTCCTTGAAAGGGGGGAGGAATCAAATGTTAGGGAAATAATCAAATGGTACCACCATGAGTTGGTACGGTGTTGCAAGAGGAAGATAGTTGGTACCGGTATTAAACAACCAGACATGCCGTAACTTTTCATGCCATATTCAAGCAAAATTTTCAATTTTGGCAACAAATCAGAGCACCAAATGTTGATTTATTACAAAAACTCGTTTAAAATAACCATAATCAAGTACCATAATAAGCTTTAAAGCACTTACCAAAATTTTGGTATGTTTAGAACATGATCCCACCAGATTGTTTAATGAGTACAATATTTAAATCCATTTGAAATTAAAGTATTAGACTTTTATAACATGAACGAACAGACGATCCAAACTCGCTTTGTCATTTTGTTAAAAAAAAAAATGTATGACATTACATTGCATGACGGAGTGCTCGTCGTGGACGTCTCTGCACCCGCAGGGCTTACTTATACTTAATAACTTACAAATTAAAGTTCAACTATACACAACTAATAGTATGTCCAAAATAAAATGAATCGTACATAGTTTAAACATGACAAGTGTATGTATCTAAATATACAAGCTAGAAATTGACAAGATTATCATTTCAAATACACCAATACATGCAATTGTTTATACATAAGCATTCTAAAAAAAATACGTATAATCAATTCTACAGATGGGTTTCAGATCAAATCAAAGTAAAACTACTAAGCCAAACATCCAATATATAGTTCAGGTATACAAAAGTAATTACTTAATATGCAGCGTACCAGAACTAGAACTATATGAGCATCACAGGAAGTGAAATTTCGAACGTATATGATTCCAGAATTTAAAACATGAAGATAACATGTACTATTGAAAAGTAAAAGTTAACATTACCATTAAAAAAAAGAAAAAAAAAAGAATCTATTTGAAATTAGAACATTAGACTTTATAACATAAACGAACAAACCAGCTGAACTCGTTTTGTCATTTTGTTAAAAAAAGAAATGAACAGTCCATATGAATTTTTTTAAATGAACAGTCCATTTGAAATTAAAGCTTTAGACTTCTATAACATGAACGAACATACCAGCTGAACTCGTTATGTAATTTTGTTAAAAAAAAAAGAAATGAACAGTCCATATGGATTTTTTTTTTGTTTTTTATCCAAAAAAAAAGAAAATACAAAATCCATTTGAAATTAAAGCATTAGACTTTTATAACATGAATGAACAGACCAACTGAACTCGCTTTGTCATTTTGTTAAAAAAAGAAATGAACAGTCCATATGGATTTTTTAAATTTAAAAAAAAGGTAAATAAAAAATCCATTTGAAATTAAAGCATTAGAGTTTTATAACATGAACGAACGGACCAGCTGAACTCGCTTTGTCATTTTGTTAATAAAAAATAAATGAACAATTCTTATGAATTTTATTTCCATTTTTTATTTAAAAAAATGAAAATAAAAAATCCATTTGGAATTAAAGAATTAGAGTTTTATAACATGAACAAACAGACCAGATGAACTCGCTTTGTCATTTTGTTAAAAAAAAAAGAAATGAAAAGTCCATATGGATTTTTTTTAAAAAGAATAAAACATCCATTTGAAATTAAAGCTTTAGACTTTTATAACATAAACGAACAGATCAACTGGACTCGTTGTGTAATTTTGTTAAAAAAATGTACAATCCATATGGATTTTTTTTCGTGTTTTATCCAAAAAAAGAAAATAGAAAATCCATTTAAAACTAAAGCATTAGACTTTTATAACATGAAAGAACAAACCAACTGAACTCACTTTGTCATTTTGTTAAAAAAAATAAATGAACAATTCTTATGAATTTTATTTTCATTTTTTATTTAAAAAATGAAAATAAAAAAATCATTTGGAATTAAAGCATTAGACTTTTATAACATGAACGAATAGACCAGATGAACTCGCTTTGTCATTTTGTTAAAAAAAAGAAATGAAAAGTCCATATGAACTTTTTTTATTTTTTATTTTAAAAAATAAAACATCCATTTGAAATTAAAGCTTTAGACTTTTATAACATGAACGAACAGACCAGCTGGACTCGTTGTGTAATTTTCTTAAAAAAAAAGAAATGTACAATCCATATGGATTTTTTTTTATTTTTTATTTAAAAAAAAATAAAATCCATTTGAAATTAAAGCTTTAAATTTTTATAACATGAACGAACAGACCAGCTGAACTCACTGTATAATTTTGTTAAAAAAAAAAGAGAAATGAACAATCCACATGGATTCTTTTTCGTTTTTTATTTAAAAAGGAAAATAAAAAATTCATTTGATATTAAAGCATTAGACTTCTAAGCATGAACGAACAGACCATCTTAACTCCCTTGTCATTTTGTTAAAAAAAATATAAATGAACAGTCCATTTGGATTTTTTTGTTTTTTATTTAAAAAAAATAAAAACTCCATTTGAAATTAAAGCATTAGACTTTTATAACATGAACGAACAAACTAGTTGAACTCACTTTGTCATTTTGTTAAAAAAAAAAGAAATGAACAGTCGAGATGAATTTTTTTTTTTCAAAAAAGAGAATAAACAATCCATTTTAAAAAGAAAGTAAACAGTGCATTTGAAATTTGAAATTATAACATTCTAAATTTTTGGATTTAAATTTGTTTTAATTTTGTTCATTGGATTATAATAATTTGGGATGGTAGTCAAATCAATATTATAAATAAAAACCCGTGGGCGTCCGCATCCTAAATTTTTTACTGTTCTCGACACGGCACGGATGGTTTTAGTAAATTAATATTTATTGATACATTAAACTATGTAACCGAGTGTGTTGCTGGCGGTAAAAGATTATAAAGTGACCCGACACAGCATGGATGCTTAAAATGAGTTATTCACGGAACATCAAAGGTTAAGAGCACAGATCGCTCGACAATGTGCGCCGCTGACCCTCTCGGCCTCTCATCTCCCCCTCTATCACCTCTTTTATACATCGCTGGGTCCAGCCAACTGCCAATGACTCCACATCCGCCGACATGACAAATCTCTTCTCCGGTGGTGCTTCTCCCTCCGCCACTTCCTCGATGGCTTGCTTCTCCCTCCGCCACTTCCTCTCAGCCAAAGCCATCGAGGTGCCAGTGAAGGTATTAATTGATCCCGCGTTTCTACGAGGCTGCTCATCTTAACTCCTTCAATTTACCAAGAAGGACGGCAATAAAATTATTTATTGGTATTTTTAGTTAATGGTATTTTTAGTCACTACACATTAAATGTTAATAGTGCTACTCAAAGTTGATTTTTGTAGTTTTGGGATGAGGGGAGGACATCCTGATTTTAGTTTAGGAGAATAGTTGGAATTATTTATTGGTTTTATTTGTCTTTCATTTCTTCTTGATTTATTTTTCACTTCATTTCTTTTCTGTTTTTTTCTTATTTTCTTGGGGCAGTAGGGGATTCTGTAAATAATTCATCAACCAAATTAAAATGGAAAAGTTCAGAACAAAATTCCCAATAGAATGATAGAAACTGTAACCATTTGATGTAGCACGGGTATTTTACTTGATTAAACGGGCACAGTTAAGTTTGCCATTGGGAAGTAAATGTTGTCAAATTAATGGTAGGATATAATTAGGCTACCTCGGATGTTTAGATTCCTTCAGAAACCACTGGCGCAGTTCATATCAGTTATTAGAGCGCCAAAGAGCAAAGAAGGCTATGCTTCTATTGGAGGCGGATCACCTTTGCGTCAAATTATTGATGCACAGGTAAAAGTGAAACATAAAAACAGTAGATGAAATTCCCAAATTTGCCTTAAGTATCACTACTGTGGTCCCTAAAGTTTTCTATGTTTCATTTTCAGACTTTATGCATTTTAGTAATACCAGTTTGGTGTGGCAGTACTATAGACAAAAATGCATGAAGAAAATCTAAACTGGTCAGTGTCATGCTGACAGAATATGTTTTAGTAAATAAAAAGGTTTCACATTGTGTTAGTGTCATGCCAGCCATTTGTGAGGTCTTCCTTTTCGAGAAGATTTTTGTCGATTTGTTTGACTGAACAAATGATGACTGGGTGATATTTCGGGACTTCGTGTCATGCACTCAAAATGAGGCATTGGCATTCCATTTTATTGAATTTTTCTGTGTAAATTGAAATTAAAGGCTGAAGAGTTGAGGAAGGCATTATGGGAAAAGAATGTTCCGGCAAAGGTTTATGTCGGTATGCAGTATTGGCATCCTTTCACTGAAGAAGCTATTGAGCAGGTTTGTTTTTAGTTACATGTAGTTAATCTTGGTTTTTTTTTTATATAAATAAAAGGGTAATTTTAATTTGGAATTGGATCAATTGGAAATAGGTTAACTTGAAAAAAGTTTTCAAATAGAAGAAGGTTTATAATTGTGTGTCATACTTCATGCAGTTTAATTGTGGTTGCTATTTCATCAAAATCTGTTAATATTTAATATCAGAAATTTCAATTCAATTGATGATGTAAATTTGCATTGAATTATATTCTTTTTCTATTTGAAATAAAAGTAAGACATCAAATTTTATCATTTCTTATGATTGTCAGATTGTATTAATGTTGTCGATTGATTCTGTTGATGGCATTTTTTTTTGGCTTAACTAATTACTCTATATGCTTATAATTCCCAATTATGGGTTGCATCCATTAATTTTTTAATAACATATAAGCACATTACAAGAGGGGCAACTTAAATATTCTTCCTTTCTTTTTTGCCTAAAGAAGTCAGTAATTTACTTGATCACTAAATTCTTAAGTCCAATTTTGATTCCTGAACATCATTTAGTCTGTGCATTAGCACTGACATGATACATTCAGTTTGCAGATTTTCTTCTATCATAATGGGACAGGTTAAAAATAAAACGGGAGAAGGATTGAACAGTGATTACACTGTATTTATGTACATACATATATCATGGAAAGTAGCCAAATCCGATGCAATCCAACAGTGGCGTTATTTGACTGATGCTCTTACCAAATTCTAGGTATTTCTTTCTTAATAGTTCCTTAATCATTATCTTTCACTTGCTTTGTCCTTGAAGTACTAATCCCTTTCAATGGTTTAAATTGAATATGTAAATGAAATTATAAGACGTGTAATGTGCGTAAACCAAAATGCGTGCAATGTTCACGAATAATTATAAAAAAATGATATATATTACTGACAAATTGAAGCAGATTTAAAAATTCCCAATAAAATAAATTAATGTATACCTTCATCTTATATTAGTAGTCTCTTTTGCCAATATAATTTCATTTATATTATTGCATTTCTATAAAACATTAATTGAGGTTTGTAAAGTTCAGAAATGAATCATTCATTTTTTTTTCCTTTCAGGTGATTGTGGATTCTATTACCAGGTACGACTTCAGGTTAAGCAAGAATAGGGCACAACGGAATCTCATGCTCTTTCTCAAACTCTAGACAATCAGTATATCAGGCAGCCACTCCACTGTGGAGATGTTCACCACTACTTCATGACAAAGGTAAAATTAACAATGGAAGCAATTGATAGTCAACTATGATAGGTCTCAGTATTGTATCAGCCAAGAAGGGCACCAGTGGTAGGTCTCAGTATTGATAATTAAATTGATTTAATTAATATTTCAATTACTGTTATTTTTAAAATGTAAGCAGTGTTTGTGTATAAATTAATAGGTATTTACTAAAAAAACAAAAGTAATTAATGACCCTAATAATTACTTATATTTGTATTAATAAATTGATATACATTAATGACAAATATTTGCTGTACATAAATGAGACGTATCTTTGGGCAGTAAATGCATTAATGTGGCTGACAGTTAGAGCAAGGACTAAGGACATTAAAAATATTAACCGTCACTTTTCTTCTAGGTATGTGAGATATTTATTTCTATACCTTTCAAATTGAGCATTTCAAATTGAACCTTTCAAGTCATTAGATACTATTGGTCTGTATCTTCCTGAACCCGTCTTCAGCCACGGTCAACTCTATGTTACTCTGTCTAGAACAACTTCACCAGATGGCTTGAAAATTCTCGTCGAAAACGAAGACGATATGTACAGAGGTCATACAAAGAACATTGTATACAAAGAGATATTTACTCTCTTAGGTGACCGCAATTTACTTACCCCTAATTTCTATATTTCTTATTTTTTATAGTATTTTTTCTGTATAATTTTTCCCCTTCTTTGCAGATGCTTCGTATGATGATACTCCTGTCGCTCAAGGTTAAACAGTAATAATTACTCCTGTCGTATTCAAGGTGAGCATATTGCATATACATTGTTTACAACCACATACATTCTTTCAATTATATCATCTTACTTTTCATTGATTTTTCCTTTTCCCTACAGATAGCATATATTTCCGATATTAAAGTTCTGGGTTGATTCCAGCTTTTGACATTTCACCATCTCAAATCTCGGCAGAAGATACTGACGATGAGGCCATGCGGGTAATTCATTATGCTTAGAGCTGTAACTTTAATTATCTGTACTTATGTGTTTGTCTGTGTGTTCATGAGTGATTACATATTGTATAATGGGATTTAGGTTTGCAACAATACAGAACCTATTTTGTATAATGATTACATATGTCCATGTACTTACCACCGACTTAATTACCTCATCTAATTGAATTCTCTAAAACACACCTCTGCATATATAGTCCCTGTAGTCCTCTCTGCGTATTCTAATACCCTATGCCAGTATAATGACGATGAGGTGTGCTTTTCTTTTATATTTGTCTTTCTCGATCATTTTATGTTTTGTGTGGCCATTCATACTAGATTCCAAAAGACGGTGACACAAATTGCAGTACATGGAAAGCCCAGAACACATTACTAACTATAGTAGGAGGTCAAAATGTCTGATCTTTTAAAAACTCAATTTGTCTTTAATATCCAATGCACATATGTACATCAGATTATAATATTTTTTTTATATGTTGAGGTTATACGTATATTATTGACATGTTTTGTTGAATAAAATCTATGTTTTAGTAATTTTTCTAGGAAAAAATCTACAAATAATTGGTACTGGTATTGGTATTGGTAATTTTTCAAAGCTCATCACACGTACTGGTATTGGTACGAGTTGTGGACTATGTTGGTACGGTGCCAATAATTCAACTTAGATTTTACAAAAAAAAAATTAATAAAATTGAAAAGGAAGAGTTGAGATAGGCTAAATAATTATTTCTATTTTCTAACTGGATTACTTATCGAGGAGGGTCACACAATATGTTAGCAACCGACTGCTTGACGATCTAAACCTGATGCCAGTGTGTGCAATGACTCTATGTGCAAGCTTGACTAAGTTCAAAATGAAACCCTTGGTCATGGCGGCCATTTAGAAAATAATAGAGTAAAAAAGTATTTGAATGTATTATATTAAAGTTCTAATTTTAATCAAATTGTGTTTTAGTATTGGTGTGAATATCGAGCATTATATTGTGTTTCAAATTGCAGTTCAACATTATTAATTATTACTATTAATATAAATATTTGTATCCATTTTTATCCTTTATAACTATCAATTGTCGTTTCCCTTTTTACAATAGCATAATTGCATATTCATTGCTCCTTTTAATAGCAATCGTTCCATGCCTCTCTCTATTTTCCTTTTATTTTTCTTTAGTATCTAGAAATTAGAAATCAACGGAGTGTGAAAGTAAATAGACAGGTATGTAGAATTTAGAGGGGAGAGAAATTTCAGTTCATCAGGAATAAAGATAATAATTTCCTTCATAATTTTGAAGATCAGTTCTCTTCGCATTTGAATGCATAGGGTGAAACAAAAAATTGAGAGATTGTGGCTTTTTTATTCCACACCGATTGAATGTGTATGGAGGTTTCATATCGTCTTAATAAAAATTTCATTAGATATTATTATTTTTTTTGAAATGGCCATTGTGTTTTTGTTTAAGATGTCACGCTATGGCTTTCTTATAAACCCTTATAAAAAGTTGATGTTAATGCACTAATTTTATTTTCTAAAATTAAGAAAAACTATAAAATTATTTTATATTTATTAAAATTTTTTAAATATTCGTTTAAATTCAGTTTATATTTATTAATATCGAGCGAAGCACCATACGAGATTAAGACAATGTACAGGAATTATGGGATTCTAATCCTTAATTCCATCTTATGCGCATATCTGACATAACTCCATTCATATTAATTACGTTAAAATTTCCAATCATAATTTCTATGGCATGCGCTAGAAATTGATGTATAGCATTGACAAATGATCTAAATACACCCTAAACACGCCTAACAGTATTGATGTATAGCATTGACAAAGGCCCTAATTACGCCTAACATATTGCTCATTTATAATTGTCGTACATAAAACGTAATTAAAAAAAATAGGAACAAAACGGTCAGTACGACAAAAATTTTAACTCTTATTTATATATATCTCTCATTTTACAACTTAATCATCCATTTTGGATTATAATTTTATATCCAGTATTTCATAGATAATCCTTATCCTACAAATTCTTTTTACATACACCCATCCTATAAATTCTTTTTACATCCACTGTGTGTGTTTGTTCGCATATACGTTGATCTTATTGTTTTAATTGAACTACTGCGTTTACAGCCTATTTTTGGTTTTCTTCCAGGGTAATTACGTTTCCTCCTTATAAGCACCATTACTTTTTCTTCCATTTCTCTTACCTTTTACTATTCACCACATTTGTAGGCGTTATATTCTTTCACTTCTTCTGCCATCAAATAACACTTCAATTATTACACCCGACGTAGATATTGAAGACGACGGCTATTTTGGAGATGACGAGGACAATTTTTCTGACCATGCGTCCATTTATAGTTTTGAAGACTTTTAAATTTATTTTTTTTATAAAAAATTCATATGCCATTAATATCTCCATTATCTTATTCTCTATCATTTTTCTAATTCTGTTTGTTTTACTTTCCTTTTTATTCTTTTTCAATTAAATGGTTGGTTGTCTTTATTTTTCCATTTTATTAATATTATTCAATTTAACCTTTCATCTTTTTTTTATAATACCATCTTTTTACTTTCATCTTTATTAATATTTTTCCATTAATTTTTTTCCCATAATAACACCTCCTCCTATGTAATTATATTATTACGTTTATATTATTAACAAAATAATGTATTTCTACCGTATATATCTCCTCTTCATTTGTAATCTGTACTGCTTTTATCTCCTCTTTATTGGTAATCTGTACCGCATATATCGAGCGAAGCTCGATTTTTCCACCTAGTTATTAATCAAGGTGACATATGGAAGACGCAATAAATTGGTGAAAAGTGGCTGATTAATGTATCAAAGTGAAACGTTTATCATCATACATCTTTTTACTAATCATGTGCACATGGGGTTGAGAAGGGAGTATATCAAAATTGAATATTGCAGCTGGATTTACATATCAACCTATAATCTTATCAGCTGGATTAAAAAGATCTGTTATAGAAATTGAAAAGTCGATATCAACGAATTAAATACCTCAATCTATTTTGATTAACAGTGATAAGGCGTCTGGATTTAAGTTACACGTTAATAATCTTTAGGCCGCTAATTAACGACAATCAATGTGCAGATAAATTAAATACTTTCTATTGCAATTTATGTTACATGTTTACTATCTTTTCATCGGCAGTGTTACACGTTTACTATCTTTAGTCAATTTATAAAAGGTAAATACTTTCTATTGCAATTTAACACATAACACAGCACATGCAGTTTAAACCATGATAAGGCGGTACAGTTAAATCATGATAAGGCGGTACAGTTTTAAACCATGATAAACCATAATAAATTTCAGCACCAAGACTCATATTTACCACTTTAACATTCACAGGCGCATTGAAATAATTAGCAGCTATTATATTGTCTAGTTACGTTTTTTATACACAATATGCATTGATCAAGCAGTGGTATCCAAACAGCAATACCGGTACATTCCCATTGTGCTAGTTACGCTTTTTACATGGAATTGAGTCAATTTAGGAAGCAAACATTATTACGAGAAGATCCCCACCATATCTTATTATTACAAACAAATAAAAGTAAAAGACAGTGCTTGTAAAATCACTCATAAAAATTGCTGAAACACCTATAATCACATCCAAGGACTGCCTTCCTTCATCTACCAGCTGCCGCTGCATCCCCAGATGGCCAGGAAAGCTGCTTCATATAAATTTGTAACTGCAATTGAAAGCTGCCAGGTCACTGACAGTACGGAAGTTTGAACTTTCCATTTTCAATTTATGATATAGTCCTTGAGAAAAAAAAGCAACGTACCAGTTGGGAAAGAGCATATGACAAGGCTAATATGATAAGTGCAAGTATAACATATAAGTAAAATCCATATTATATATATAAGACCCTGATTATCGCCCTTCATCAAGTTCAAGTAAAATTCCCTCTGCAAACAGATAAAATCCTGGATTAAATTATCTACATGAGCACTGATTACAGCACTAATATTTATTTGATATGGCCAAGTGGGCATCAGATAACACTTTCATTGGTACAATTCCTGATTTTGTTGGTACCTGGACAAGTTTGCAAGACTTGTATGCTCTCTCTCTCAATGCCCATTGCTATCCTTACATTTAGTAACTAAAGTAAATGCGAAGTAGAAATTATTTCAATCTGAAGAATTAGTGTTGGTCAAGTTGTATTAATTAGATGTAGTGTTGATTTACGGGTCCAAACTGCATTCAATTTTTTGTTTGTTCTGTTAGAAAGTGTAGGGTGGGTAAAAAAAAGGTTATGTTTATAAAGAAAATACTGAAGTCTCTGTAATATGAACATACTTACGTTGTGTGTGCTACAGAAAACATGGCTAAATAATCTAAATCTGAGCATGACTCCATCATTTCGACAAATATAATTAAGAATACCAACTGAAACCTAAACCTTTGATGTTTCCAAATAGAGGAAATGTCCACTCTGATTGACCAAAACTTGCAAATGGATTAACCTGAACCTTCATCATGTATCATTAACCATATCATGTCATCTCCAAGGTGTTCATTACTAAACCCAAGGAACCATTTACTTGTCCAATCCAGACACACTCTTTCTACTAGAATGTAGAAAAACTAACCAAGATTCAGGTATTTGAACCAAATATATCATTTCTATCCTCATGGCCTGACACTTCAGCAGAGGCAACGGCGTCATCCTGCAAAATACAAATAAAATGTTAGCAAACCACAATATTTACCTGGCGAAGTAGTTGACAGGTTTGCCGATTATGCCCTCACTGCCAGAGATGTTAATAAAGCAATTGGGTCAAATCTGAATTGCAATCACAATTTCTTTTTCACTGCTTGCTTATAAGCTTACTAGACTACAATTGATAGTGTTGCAAAGGGAAAAACAAAGAAGCTCTCATTCCAATTGGTACAGGTATATTCATAACTTTATTTTGAAATAACAGTGTCCCTAGAGGAGACACCAAGCTGTATTAATACACAAAAATATTACAGATTACAGAAAAGAAATCCCTAAAAAAGTATGAAGCGAAACTAATACCCAGCTTATCTAAGCTAGAGAATCAGCTACATACCCAAGCCAAGCATTACTTACTGCAACCAAGAAAAACTGAAAAAGCAAGTTCCACAGGAAATCCAATCAAGTAGCATAAACTAAAAAAACAAAAATAACACGCAAGTGACTCGAAGATCAGTATTGTCAGAGAGAAGCTCATCATCCCTCTGACCTTCACTTGATTCCTTGTTATACGTTTGCCCAAAAACTTTTAATAGAGACACAATAATAGGCTTGCATGAAACCAGTAGCATCTTAACAAGTTTAAAAAATGTTCTCAGCCATCAATTTAACAAGTGAAATCACTAAATCAAGTGACTTTAATCGGAAACCAATGAAACTTGCTAATAAAAAAAAAAAGAACTGACTGTAAACTCTGAATCTATCTCGAGGAGGAAGAGACGAGTAGGCGGCGAGGGGAAGGAGAAGGACGAGCCGAATGGAGCTAGGAAATAGAGGAGAGGGAAAGCAGGGTTTGATTTAGCGAAAGGGAAATAAAGGAGGAAGAAAGAAGCAGGCGGCGGCGGCGAGGGGAAGGGAAAGCTGAGCTCAAAAAGGCAACAAAAATGCCCAGCAAAGAGATTCAACAAGATGGATAGTTTCGGATAGAAAGAATGTATGGAAAAATGATTTTTTTATTCTAATTTTAGAAGGGATCTGGTTCCGATGAGGTATTGTCGAATCTTTTTATTTTATTTCAGTGCTTAACAGAAGAGAGACGGAGAGACGAACAGAGGTAGGATATACCGATTTTACCCCTCCAATTTTATACGGCTGTGATTTACCGCTGTAAAGTTTTGTAAAAATTTTGGTGTCCACCGTAGCATGATCCATATATATATATATATATATATATAGAGTTTAGCTACGGTGAGTCGCGACTCACGGACCCTCCGGTGAGTCGCGACCAAAACTCATAGATCTAGATCAAAATGACCGATCCAAACCGTCCAATATGATCTCCCTATTGAAATCTCCATGTAGACAAATTTTTTTATTTTTTCGAAATTTTTAAGTATTTTTTTCGGATTTTTAAAAACTGATGTTTTTGAATGGTTCAGAACCAATTAGATTAAGGATTTTCTAAAATTTCAAAAAAATACTTCAAAATTTCGAAAAAATGAAAAATTTGGTCTACATGGAGATTTCAATAGGGAGATCATATTGGACGGTTTGGATCGGTCATTTTGATCTAGATCTAGGAGTATTGGTCGCGATTCACCGGAGGGTCCGTGAGTCGCGACTCACCGTAGCTAAACTCTATATATATATATATATATATATATATATAGGCTAAATTAGATTCCAGCCTATGAACACCTTTGCATTAGCTAGACATACTGCCGGATAAGGATAATTGTTGAGATGCCAAGCTCTTAAAGCAAGATGCAGACGTTTGGTTTTGCCCAAGTAGTTGTCGATGGCATCGTGTGCAGAGATAGGGGTATTCCACACCTGTGAAGTAATGGAGGCACACTAGGGATTAGAAAGCCAGAAATGCTCAAGTCTATAAGGCTTGGGTTTGGTAGGACATTGCCTACACTTAAGAAGTAAAGGGCAGTGGTCTGAGGTTGGGGCTGGCAGAGCTTCAAACGTGATTCGGGAATAGGACAAGTTGTAAGAGGAAGAGATGATCGAGGTGTAAACCAAAGTCAAACAAATAAACTTTGTACTCGACTAGTCGTTCGTAGTAGAGTAAAGGTGTCGAACCCATAGAGATGGATATGAGTATTATTCTTATTATTTCGTTAAATCTAGACGATAAAAATCGATAAGAGAAAAGGTCTCACAAATAGAACAAATGAAAGAGAAACAAAGGAATGCAGTTGCAAGTATGAAGATTATGCAAAATAATTCAAATTATATTTTTGGGGTTTTCTAACGGTTTGAAATATGATAATAAATGTGCCTTAGGATTCGATTTCACTTAGATCTGGTCACAGAGTCACAAGACTTAGCACTGTCATATTCAGCATTGCTAAATGTTGTGGTTTACTCTTTTGTTGATTTATTCAAGCCAAAGGTCCATCTAGCCAAACCTAACTCCCTAACTCTCCGCTTTCGCCTATTGGGTACGGTATTTGGAATGGGATCTAGTAACCTTCATCGAGTGCTTTGCACCCCCCAACTTTCGTTGTTCAGTGGACTTACTCGAGTTTACCAATGGTTTTCTATGAGGTATCTAGTTAGATTTTCGCATAACTAGAAACGTTGACTTTTGGTTATTAATTGGTCGACTTTCGCCCTTGACCTACCTCGAAATACTCGTACAGGACTCGGTTATTAGAATGGGTCGAAGTTCCCAACAAATGCGCGCGTACAAATATCGAACAACACAAGTAATAAACGATTCAAACACAAGTAATTTCAATAAAAACTCCAAAGGTAACTAGCTTCGTCCATCAACAAAACAAGTAAACCAAGCAAACCAAATCTAGACTACATCTATCCCTAAAGCAACAAGTTTTTAGCCTAACATACTAATAGAAAACATGCAAATAAAAGTAGATAAATCCAAACAAGCCATATGAAAAAGTACTAGAGATACACAAATAGATCAGTTTTTGGGGCACAAATCACTGCCAAATGCACAAGAAAGAGTAAGGAATCCGTCGGAAAGAGTTGGAGCAGCAAGCAACAGCACTATCTCGTCTCTACCCCCTGTCCAAGTCGCAAAAAACAAGAGAAAAGTGCCCAGAACCAGATCCAGATCTGCTGGAGAGAGAAAGGTAGAATATGGAATGAAAGTTGGCTTCCCCCCAAGATGGAAGGCGCCTTTATTGCTCTCCTCTGGCTCCTAGACAGCTAGCACGCGTTTTTTCTTGATTTCAAGCGGAAATGAAGCCTTCCTAATAGAGAGAACGCCTCTAGGATACAGCTAGAAATGCTTCCCTGTAGCGCAATTCGGACCGAATTCAGGGGAATTCGAACCGAATTGAGTTCACTAGAATTCAGAGGTGTTGCCTGTGCAGGAATTCGGTCCGAATTCAGAAAAATTTTGGCCGAATTGCATAATCTGGTTGAGAAATGTTTTGATTCGTGCGGGGTTGCTTCATTAGGTCGAGTCGGGGCATGATCTAGGCTAGGTATGAGTCATCTAGCATCAGAATTGCTGCTTTCCTTGCTGATTTCCTTGGATTCCTACAAATAAGAGCAAAGTGCAAAAGGCAGTGCCAAATCTGGCAAAGAAAGGCAAAAACAACAATAAATCAAAGTTTTAGTCACGATTTCGATGTAAAGTCTGGTCAAAATAACAATATAAATACGAGATATCAAGAGAGCATGACCCTGTCAAGTTTGGAGAAGGTTTGGGTTGGCTGACAGTTTGACCAGGTGAAGCTTCTGTTACAAAGAGGCACATCAAAGAGAGCTAAGTCATTTATTAGACCATTGAAGAGTTGCATGGCATTAAAGTCCAAGCAGAGCGTTGATCTTTCATTCGACCAGCGTACTACGTTGAAATCTCCAGCAATAAGCCAGAACGGCGAGGAGAGGGTGGAGATGCAACGCAACTCCTTAAAGAAAAGCGTACGCAAAGGGGCGGCATGGGGACCATAAATGCACGTAAGGTTGACCCTGTTCTGGTATCTTGTAGGAGAGCAGAACAAGAGTGCAAAGTTGCAAAGGAGTTAACGAAAGAGAAGTAACGTTTCCAAGCAATTAAACAACCACCTCTGGTTTGAGTTGCGTCTAAGGCTGCAACATTCACATCAAAGAAACTCGGTAAAAAAGACTTAGTAATAGATGGCATTGGCTCTGCTAATTTAGTTTCTTGCAGACACACAATATCACAACGGGACGACCTAATAATTTCAGACACAACATTTCTTTTTGCAACATCACCAAGACCACGAACGTTCCAAGACAGCAAGTTTAGTGGTTTGCTAATCATTACAAAACAAAGAGCTACAAAAGCAAAAAGCAACCAGGATCAGCCAGGTTAAGAAGAGAACTCCTCATCAGAGGAGGCATCAAGCCTAGTACGTTGGCTTGAATCAACTAGCGGGCTAGACCCTCCAGGAACAATCTCCGCTGAGTTGCGAGCATCCTTGACCTTCACACACGGCCCCTTAGGTCCCAAATGCTTGTCTGGGCTGACAATCTGGAAAAAATCAGAAGAATTAGCAGGCCTGGTTAAGACCCTGTTTTGAGAAGTTTTTTGAGGTAATTCTGTGCAATCAAACTTGGCCAAAAAAATTGTCACCAGACACTCCAATTAGGCCCAAAATGTCATGAACCTCTGCATACGACGGAGGGACCTCAACAAATTTCGAAGGCTCTACAACAGCCAAACGAGGTTCTCTTAAATCCTTACCAGAAGTGAAAATTTGTAAGGATTTAGTAGCCTTAACAGTATCCTTGCAAGCACGTGTGATAATAAGTTTCTTTGGCCTACCCCTACCCCTACCTTTTTTGAAGGATACCCCTGGTGACAAGGAAGGACCTGAACAATTCACATTATTGGTAAGACAGGGAGGGGTAACACTGGGTTGGAATGAAACACAAGGGGACACAGACTCAGGGAACAAATCAACCGTTTGTGCGCCAGTGTTAGGTCCAGCTGGCACAAACTGAACAGAAGAGGTTAAGATAACCTGAGCTGCTAGGTCCTCTTCCAGCTGGATCCTTTTGTTGGCATTAACAGCTGTACCCAGGCCCACAGAAGAGCGCAACTCAGCCACATCCAAATTTGAAAGCCTTTTCAAGGAGTTTGACTGTGGCTGAACTCGTGTGGCCTTGCCTGTTGCCTGAACAGTCGACCTGCCTCGAACAGAAACCCACAAATCGCGTCTCAGGCGAGTGACTTCACCTGTGAGGGGCTTCTTCCCCTTCCGATCAACGTCCTCCGACCGGCGCATAGCCGACAGAATATCCCCCGGTATCTGCCTGGAGTCAACGTTCCTGAAGATTTGGTGGAGGTCCCTGACGTTGATAGTGACTGTGTCTTTGTTGGCTTGAAGGGAGGGAGCTCCATCTGAAGAAGTTGGGGAACAAAGGATGGACGGACGAAGACTAGGCGAGTCTACCACCGGAGCTGGGTCAGGGAATTCTTCGATGCTGTACACCTGACCTTGAATCCACTTTTTTATTACCACTCTCACCGCATAATCCATAGCCCCGGCTGTCATAAGCAAATATTTTGTTATGTAATTTTTTATCATCACGTGTTGTTAAATAAAAAATCAAGAAAAAGTTTTGACGATGTACCGCGCGCCTGTCCATGTAGTTAGAACGACCGATTCAAAATGTTTAAAGTGTTCTCCATAATGTTCAATCTAAAACTTTATATTTTTTTTTTCAAATTTTTATATTAATCGGATATACTGCTCATCAAACAGTACGATCTACAGTTACAGATTTAGACATCACCATTAAGTCTGACCTCTGCACTGATCCCCTGCAGCTTGTCTTTTCACGCAGTTTGCTTGTTCTTTCCATTCCTTGTGGTTATATGGCTACTAGAATTCGCAAGAGGCAAGAAAGAGAGAGAGGCGCGTGAACCCAAGCGATATGCAGCTCCGGTACTAATAATTAAGGAGAACTGTCTCAACTCTCAACTCAAATTTCAACTAGTGTCGTCCCCAATCCGGATTCGTTGTTGCGCGACATGTGCTGTAGCGCACGTACGAGTCGTCTGATCTTGATCAGACGGTTCATTTTTTACGGGCCTATCAATCTAGGTTACATGCACGGAGCTCCAATTGCCCATTGAATTTTGATCAGACGGCTAGAATGACACGCTACACCATGTGTCGCGCGCCACAGGATTTCATTTCGTGTCGTCCCATACTTAAGATCTCAATATCAAGACAGGATGGGCAGAATAAAATAACTCCTCGACCTCGATCAATTGAACTTTGACTAGGGAAATAAAATTAAGTTTGTATTAAATTATGTCAGGAAAAGTTGAATTGGCCATCTATAATCATATTCAACTTTTGCAGTCAATAATTTTTTTTATTAAAAAAAACTTTTACAATTAGCTAGCAAGTCACCGCCTGAGACTGAAATAATGGCGATCCAAACTTAAATAACGTGATGCGTACAATAAAATAACTCCTCGATCCATTCAACTTTAACATTGAATTAAATCTCACTTAAGTAATAAAAAAGGCCGAAGAACTCGTATAAATTAATTAAAATCATTTTTTTATATAATTTAATAAATGAGTTATAGCTCACTTTAATTCCTCTTTCTCCTCCGGCAGAAACTTAACTTGAAATTTTTGAAAAAAAAAAAGGCAGAGTTAATTACTGACCAAATTTATTAGCTTTCAATGTTAATTTCTATATTTAGATGCAACTTTTACGGTTGATAAGTTTTTTTTTTTTAAAAAGAAAAAGTAAGTCGCCACCTGAGATTGAAACAGCGACAGCGTGATACAAACAAAACAGAAGCCATATCGTATTTTCGCAAATAAAAGTCGGTAGGTATAAAAAGAAGCCATACATGAGTAAGTTCAGTTCCCCACTTTCCCGTATAACTAAGTCAAACTCTTTTGGAGTACGTACAGCCCACTTTAGTGTAATCCATAATGATAGTAAATGAGTGAAATTAATTATTAGCTGGATGTAATACAATATGACTTCAATTTTCTTCGCCAACGTATGTACGTACAGCTCACTTTCACATGTTAAGATCCACCGATCTTGCAAACCCTCGATTAAAATAAGATCGTGGAAACAATTGCCGAATTAATTCTTTGCTCCCTGCAAAACTCCCCACTCTTGATCAACCTCGTCTAGGCGAAAAGTACCAAGGTGTGCTACGTGGTGGCGTTGGCCTCAGGCATCGTCGCCCTCTACATCTATTTCCACTGCTTCTCCAAATCCGGTACCATTTGTGCTTACCTTGTATTATGCATTTTTTCCCCCTTATATCAGTTCATTGCCATCCTCTTCTACTTTTTACCTCCGTAAATATAGTTGATAATATTATCCTGCAAGTAATTTTCTAATAATTTAGGTTATTAATTATTTCTTTTTTTTTTGGGTTTTAAAATTTAATGTTTACCTTAAATAGTGGAGTTGCTCCCAACTCGAGTTATAGTCGAGTCGAGTTTGAGATGCCCCTAACTCGCTCAAACTGGCTTCGTATACAGCCCTAGTCTGAAAGAGTAAGTTGTGCATAGGTTTTGTGTGATTGTGTGTGATCGATTCTGCATATTTAATCTTTTGCAAGGTTTTAAATGCGATTTGTACGACTTGATGGTTGGATGGTGATTTAACATTTATCAGTGATAATAGGGTAATAAAACAATTATGCCGTGATAAATTAAATAGTGATAAAACGGATAAAATGATAGTGTGGTATGAATTAAAATTAAAATAAAATTGAAAAAAAAAGTTTTTTTAAAAGCTTTATCTTTTGTTAATCTTTTGTTAATATTTTGTTTCCATCTCTGTACCAATAATTTTTTGGTTCGATGAAATAGTACGATGAGACTTTTATCTCCGTACCTTCCAAAAAAAATGAACAAATTATATTATTTATCTTATACTTGTATTAATGAAAAATTAAATTTACAATTTGTATTTATCTAATGGCAGAGACAACAAATTTTTATTCTAATATTTATCTTGTTTGTATTATAAGAAGATACGGAATTGCTTAAGACCATCTTTTGGATTCTGTCATCTCCATCTCTTTCCAGTGCCTTATTAATGATGCGTGAATCTTTTTCTCATTTTCGGAAATATAATTAAAAATGTGTTTTCATCATCCCTCATCCCCTCATAAATTCCTTGTATTCCCCAGAGATGAAATCCAAAATTATCCAGCGCCCTTCTGTTTCGCCCCCCTACCCCGTCTTTTTGTATATATAATTTCAACAGTTATATATTAACAATTAATATATGTATATATAACTGTTGAAGTTATATATGTAACTGACTAACTGTTGAAGTTAATATATATAATTGTTGAAGTTATATATGTACTGTTGAAGTTATATATGTAACGTTGAAGTTATATATGTAACTGTTGAAGTTAATATATATAACTGTTGAAGTTATATATGTAAATGTTGAAGTTATATATGTAGCTGTTGTAGTTAATATCAGTAACTGTTGTAGTTAATATGAATAATTGTTGTAGTTTGGATACTAACCGTTGTAGTTAATATGAGTAGTGGTTGTAGTTGGAATATTAAGGAGGGAAACCATGGGGACCAGAAATGAAAAGAACGGAGGGAGAGAAGTGGGGACCGAAATAGGAAAGGATGAGAGGAAGAGAAACAGTGGGGACCAGAAATGGAAAGGATGAGAGGAAGAGAAACAGTGGGGACCAGAAATGGAAAGGATGAGAGGAAAAGCAATAGTGGGGACCAAATAAAAAAGAATGGGACGGAGAGAAGTAGTGGGGATAAAAAATATTCCAAAAACGGAAAAAGACTTAAACGTGTTTCCATTGAGGATGATGGGAATAATGATTTTTGGGGATGATCCTTATCAGTCCCGTAAGAAGATACGATGCGTTCATAACTTTCTAATTACCAACAAATTTCTTATACTGGGGCAGTGCTTTGAAAGATAATGCAATTCCTAAGTAACGGTCAAGAATGCCGTTCTGTCATATATAATTAGAAATTGAGAATAAGCAAAATTGACTATATCTTGGATATTTTTCCATTCCATATAGTACGAATTAACATCTCCAATCCGATACCAGATATGGTGTGCCTATTCACATTACAATTGATTCACATTTTCTTTATGACAACAGATGCCGAGTAATTTAAGTAACCTTCACCTTGTAGATAATTACATATTCCCTGAAATTGGAACATAATTAACCTTACATCTCCGTCAGGTCGAGCACGATTAAAGATCACTGTACCATGGCAATCAAACAAGCATCGTGAACCAATAAAAGTGGGAACCAGTTCTGATTTTGCCAACTTGCATGCTGAGATCCTCTTAAAAATCAGTCGTTGTCAAGCTGAGGCGTTAAACATGGGTTCCGTTGCTGATCCTAAACAGATAGAGGATAGCATTCTTTTTCCAGAGATAGAACCTATCCTTGCAATAGAAGAAGCTCAAACGGACAAGAGCTCTCAGCGCACACCCATGTGTAAGGAGCTTCTCAAAGCAGCAATAAATGGCCGTGAGAACACTTTAACTCAACTTCTTGGGTTAGATGTAAGAGGGAGCCCTGATTCTGCGCATGTTACTATTCATGAGGCTTCAGATAATGCCCTTAACCAAGCCGGAAACCTCCAGAGCACAACTCATATAGGCAACACTGTTCTCCACATACTTGCTGGTAATGGTCACGCTGAGCTTGCAGTAAAGACCTACATGAAGGATAGATCTCTGTTAGAGGTTTGCAACAATAGAGAGGAGACAGCCCTGCATTTTTCGGCGCGATATGGGCATTGTAGTGTAATTTCTGAGCTAATTAATAAAGCTCATGAATTGGAGCACGATTTAAAGGACACACTGAGGAAGAAGAACATGCATGGGGAAACAGCATTACATGAGGCAGCCAGGCACGGCCATACAGCCACTGTTCAGACATTAATAAGAGAAGATCCAGAATTGGCAGGTCAGGTCAACAAGAACGATAAATCGCCATTATACCTGGCAACGGTTGAAGGACATGTTGCTGTGGTTCGGTTGATCGTGCACCATTTACGCCATAGAGAAATCACGTCTGCGTACTACTCAGGGCCACAGAGGACTGCGCTGCATGCAGCTGTGTTAAGAAGTAAAAAAGGTACTGGTATACAGCACAAACTTGTTAGTGTTATATTCTTAACAAACAATTGCAACTAGTAATTACAATCCACTGATCTATCGATGTCTCTCCTCAGGGCCGGCAATGTACAAAATTTAGATTGCACTAATTTCCTTCGGTAGACCACTGAACTACTGAAGTTGTTCAGAATGCCACAAAAAGAACACCCTGATAAGCCTAACCAATCCTAGTCATTCATCATTCTAAATACACAATTTAGATTTCAGCCCATACAAAAAAAAAAAAAAATCATACGCAAAGTAATTTCTCGTTTTATATAACGATAGCTACATTCGGTAACGATTTTATTTTTAAGCTATTTTTTTACCAAAAAAAAGTAATTTATAATATTCGTCTCATTTCAGTTTGTGTACAAATTAAAACCCAGATCAGAATGGCATTTTCTTAACATGGGATTTCATTTCATTTCATTACATTTTTTTTTTTAAATGATGAATTTCATACTATTTGATCGGAATTTCAATATTATTAGACACAACGAAATCTCATGCAATCAATTTCAAAAATGAAATGAAATGAAATCCTGCGTAAAAGTTATTTTGATCAGGGCCTAAACGCCAATCACCGCACCAATACTCAATATACAGTATAGAAGTCTAAGAGCAAATTAATACATAATATCATAATGTATTCGAGAGCTTGAAATAATAACACGTGCTAATCTTTTTATAGCAATGTTTGTTAGAGTTATTTGGCTTAAAATCAATCGCGACTAATTAATGTACTATATCTCAAATTTGGAGCATGTTATAGTCGATTTAATTTATTTAAATTGATCTTCAATTTAAATCTTGTTCAACACAAAAAATTTATTATTTTTCAAAAAAAAAATTAGAAATTAAATTAGTTCATGAGAGAATTATGGATTGTCTAATAACAACATATTCTAAAAATTAAAAAAATAAATAAAAATCTAAAAAATGATTTCCAGCTAAATTTGAATTAAAGATCAATTTAATTAAATTATTTTGATCGACTAACTCAAAAATTGAGAAATTGTTGCGACTAACGGGCTCATTCGAAAGTCATGATTGATTTTATCCTGTCTCAAAACATGTACAAATATAGAGGGATCAACGTTTTGAATTTCCGGCTGTTGCAATTTAGACATTTTCGTTGTTTTACTTTTATAAATCTATTCTTTAATTGACATATATATATATATATATACATCAGGCCTATACATGGTCAATGAGCTACTTCAACTGAAGTCTGCAACACTTGCGAAAGAAAGGGACATTTTTGGAAGCACGCTGCTTCACTATGCAGCATCAACTGGAGATGTCAGAATCACTCGAAGACTGCTACAACATGATGCTTCTCTTGCATACTGCGATGATTCGCTTGGTCTATTTCCCCTGCATGTAGCTGCCTACATGGGCTATGTGGAAATCATTGTAGAAATGTTGAAGTACAATTTAGATTCGTGGGAGTTACTCGATCACCGTGGAAGGAACTTCCTTCATGTTGCTGCTGAGAGCCCCAGGACTATCATTTCCCCTCTTATTTTTAAAGCAGGCATACAGAGAAGGTTTGGGCACCCGAAGTTGTGGGAAGTCCTCTCCAAGGCAAGCTCTGCAAGGGACAGAGAAGGAAATACACCGTTGCACATAGCGATACGTGATGGACACATCGACGGGGTACCATATTTTAAACTGAAAGAATGGATTCGCATGAGTTCAACTTCACTAGCCGCCGCCTCTGATTCAGAAATTCAAGTCAGCAAAAGTCCTACTGATGAGAAGTATAAGGTACGTATAAAATCATGTTCCTCTTGATTATTGTTTCTTTTATTTATGACAATTGACAAATCTTTGTTCTTTATGCAAAATAACACAATAAGATTACAAAAATCAATAAATAAATAATAAGGTAATAACAATGCAAAACAGTTCGTCGGAAGAACCAGATAGAGTGATAAACATATGGTACGATTGCGACCTAGTAAACAATACAATATATATTAGATTGACATAGGTATATAATATATATATATATATATATATATTACTTTCAATTAGATTTTTTTTTTTTTGAATTAAGGATATTTATTTAGAGAGGTACGTATATCCCAGTCAATAGAGACTTTATCTCTCTTCCGCGTCTAACGAGAATTAAACCCGTTACGTTTAGATAAACGACAAAGTCACTGACCAACTTTAGTGAACTCCAAGTCAATTAGATTATTTTTTATTGTACAAAATTAAATACATTATGGATTTGTCTGGTTGCAAAAAAAAATAGTAAATTAAGTACAACCAAATAAGAAATAAATTGTGGTACAAATTTATTTCGTAAACTCAAAAAACATGATATAAAGAATAGTTCTATACCATGATTTCTCTAATTTATATGTAACTTATGTAATATTTTCGATTTAATAAGATTTTAGTTTATTTTATATTTCGATTTTTGGACGGTCAAACACACGATATACATTAAATTTAGGACAAAAATTAATTAGTTACGTTGTAATCGGGATTGTGCGGCAATTCATATTTAATTTTAATGAAGGGGGTCGTTTTTCAGTTAATTTCTGACCAACGCGCATACAACAGTCGGTATATTGTCACAACTGATAAAGCACTAATTAATATTTTCTTTCACCTATGGATATGGCCCATACGGACCTTCAAACACGTGCAGTGTTGCACGGTGCGGGTGCAAGTGTCGTATCCGATACGATACGGGTGTATAAATACGTTATTTTTTAAATATTAATTACGATATGAAAGTATATGTAAAATGATAAAATAATCACATTTTACATTAAAATATTTGATTTATTACAAGTTCAACTATCACTACAGAGTCTTTGCTATGTTATTCAGTATTTTATTTTTACTTTCCTTAATTCAACAATAGAATATTAAAATACATTCTATTTTTTCAAGTTTAAATCCAAAAATGTATTCAAAACATACTAAAAATTAAATTCAACGTGCATCTTGACGAATTTAGACCATATTTACCGGTCAAACGCATTAAAATAATAGAATTTTTCACGTGGAGCATCGATTACGAATTGCACAAATATTCCACGAGAATCGATATTAAATACGAATGCAATACGAGTGCGGCGATATTTTAGAAGTATATGTGCAATATAGCATGCAGGTTACTATTTGAGCGAAATTCCTCACAAGAAGATGAGTTTTTAAAAATCCATAACAACATATACGCCTCCACTGGGAGGTGCTTTGGACACGAAATAACGCTGGGAGAATTCTGCTCAATAATTGCTAACATATATGCTGCAATGAATTATTGTGATTTTCTCCCTGTAAACAATCACGTAAATTTTTCTTAATTGAATTCTCTTAAACAATAACAAAAAAATTTCTTCAAGTCAATTTCTTAGCCGCCACTTGGACTGGCGTGTTTGGATTGGACACGAATAAGCCTTATTCGTGTGAAATCAAACAACACATGAATAAAAAATTTGTGGTAATTTGTGTGCTTCTTATTTGTCTTATTCAACCCACATCCAAACACACCAAGAAGTATACCATGAAAATATACAAATCTTTTTATCATAATTACACTTTGTTTTCAATATAAATATTATCAATAACCCTGATATATCATTTATTTATAATTATTTTTTATGAAACATTTTTATAATTATTTTTTATGAAACATTTTTATAATTATTTTTTATGAAACATTTTTAAGGGTCCTAGCTTGTTCATTTTTTTTTCCAAAATCACATACTATCATACCCTTCATAGGTGCATCATAATGCTTGCACATTATATATTTTCATAATATTTAGTATAATTGTAATTCTTATAATTATTATTAGAATTACTATTATTTAATTTAAAGCAACAATGATTTTTCTTTTCTATTGTTATTTATTTAGGATTAGTATATTTATTATAATTATCATTATTACTCTTATTATTATAGTTTATTCAATTAACACAATTATTATAATTAATTATTGATCGCTGGTAAAACCTAAATCAAAATAAGTCCTTAGGAATCACCGATCTAATCGTTTGCAGTGATAGCTTAAGGGTCGAATTCACAAGGTCGGTGTTAGAATATCGATCTGTTACTTTATTTAATTAGCTAGACGAGAGTTAAAATATTTTTGGGGGTTTAATTGAAGAATTAAAGAACTAAGGGTGAATCTAATCCTAAGGTTGATCTAAGTTCGATTAAGAATGCAAGTTCTAGCACAATAATACGAATTAGGATTAATTGATTAGGTTGCTCTACCTACCTCTATTTAGGCAGATCCGCCAGCTTCTGATCGCTGGTAAAACCTAAATCAAATCAAGTCATTAGGAATCACCGATCTAATCATTTGTAGTGATAGCTTAAGGGTCGAATCCACAAGGACGGTGTTAGAATATCGGTCTTTTACTTTATTTAATTAGCTAGACGGGAGTTAAAATATTTTTGGGAGTTTAATTGAAGAATTAAAGAACTAAGGGTGAATCTAATCCTAAGATTGATCTAAGACCGATTAAAAATGCGAGTTCTAACACAATAACATGAATTAGGATCAATTGATCGGGTTGCTCTACCTGGCTCTATTCAGGCAGATCCACCAGCTTCCTAGTGAGATTGCCAGAATAGTACGATAAATCGATTTAATCTGGTTTTATCTTTTCTAAGTACAGAATTTTGGTTAAACTTCTGGTCCAAATACTAACTGTCGTTCTTGATTTTGGATAACTAAGTTTTAACCTCTAATCTTCCTAAAAATACTAAGTTTCAACTTTCGTTTCTTGGTATAGCGTTTTAAGGTCTACTTTACTTTTCGGTAGGATATCCTAGACATTTCGATCATAGGAGAAGACATACCTTTCGGCTATGTCCTAGGTTCACTTTTTGGATCTACTACATATCCTATGATATGCAACTATGAACTAACTTGAAATTAGGGTTTATGGTACCAAACTATTAGATAAGGCCTTAATCTAACGGGTAAACCTTCAAGACAAGCAATTCACAATCACAAATCAAGCAATTAAGATCAAGTAAAGTAAAGCAATTAGAAGAAGATATAAACCTAATTAAACTTCATTAACTACCAAGTAAAGATTCCCTACAATTACTCCTAACAACAATTCTAAACTAGACAAGAAATAGAATCATACAAATCAAGGTTTTCTCAAATAAACAAATAAAAGATAAAAAGAAGAGATATGATACAACAAATGAACTTCGATTCCTCTCTTCTTCTTCCTCCGCCTGCCTTCTAATAGCCCCGTCTCCTTTCGGGCAGATCCGCCTGAAATCTTGGCTTGTCGCGTCGTGTAGAGACTCTCAAATCTCTCTCTAAACTTTGATCTTTCTCAAAGTACGTTCGATCTCTCCTTTTGTGTCTCTCTTTTTTTCTCCCCTTGAAATCTCCTCAAACCATGTTTATATAAGCTTTGGCATTGATGGGAGGCGCTCACAATAGTAGAAAAATGCTTCTAGACATGTTTAATGAACGCGTTAAGTTATAAATTAACTAAGAGAGCAAAACAATGTGGTAAGATAAATTCTCGACATTGAAAAAGATAATTTCTGCGTGTTGCAAATGCGTACCATCGGTTATTTAAAAAAAAATCATTTTATTCATTATATTATTATTTTATTATTTTTTAAAAGGTTTTTGAATTATTTATTTAATGACTTGATAATATCTTGTTATTCGTTGCTGTTATTGTTATTATTACAACTCATGTACAATAAGAGAATTCCATAAATTTATCAAATAATCCTTCAAAATTTCAGAGTATTCAATGAGTATTTTCGAAATTGTGTAAAATAAAATTTGGTACATATCCTAATTATACGGGCAAAACGTATACACTTTTTCTAGTTTAAGAATTTTATTCTATTGGCAATATATTTGTAAATAACATTAAGATATGTTCATTTATTATTTGAATATAGTTTATTATCTCAAATTTGAACCAGCTTCTAGGCGTTTTAGTTAAATTTAAAATTTCTAACAATGAAATTTTCATCATATTAAATAATTATTATTTCAATATTTCAACGACCATAAATGAGGTGGATTAATTTAACAAAAGATAGACGTACTGTAGAATATATATATATATATATATATTAACACGTACAAAAATCAGTTTCTTGTGAGGTAATGTCTTTTGTTCTTTATTGTGCGCAGGAAAAATATCAGCACTACGAAGCATTGAAAGAGGTGGGAGAGGCAGAACGATTTCCCCGAATGTGGCTCCGCTCATACCACGAAAAGCGCAATCCCTCGGAATCTTCAGGCACTTTATCAACGAAGGTTCAAACAATAGCATTAGGCTCCGCGCTTATTGCGACAGTGACTTTTGCCGCTGCATTCACTCCACCAGGAGGATTCAACTCAAGTGACGGCACACCAGTTTTAGGAAGAAAATATGCCTTCATGGCCTTCATTTTAGCAGACCTTGTTGCGTTTGCTTCCTCCTTTGGATGCACATTTTATCTCATACTTCTCGGGGCAAACGCGCGTGGCCATTTATTGCAGAAAGAGCTGAAAAAGACTCAGTATCTGTTTATAATTGCTTCAATATTCACGGGGCTGGCATTTGGGTTGGGTCTGTATGTGGCGCTTGCTCCAGGAAGCAAGGGATTCAGTATTTTTGTACTTGTGGCGACACTGCTGGCAGCGGCTATGGTAAGCCGATTGGTCAAAAGAAACGCACTATGGCGTTTGGGCAATGTCGCACTGTCCACTATTTCGTTTTTCGAGCTTGTATGTCTCTGGTTTGCAGAAATGTTGAAAAAATTGATAAAGGAAAGAGAAGTCGAGATGTAGTTCTCCAAGGTAACAACCATGCTCTCTATCCAATGGGCTATATGGGTCTTTGTCCTAAACTTACGGATTATTTATATAAATTATGTCATTCGATTTTTTAAAACTGATTTAAGTTGATTTGATACTTGATTCAGAAGTCAAATCATGAACGTATTATAATTAATCTGTTATAGTTAATCATTAAGCTCTTGATCGAATATCAAATCAATTTCAACTTTTTCTAAAATTTAAATGAAAATACATCACTCGTTAAAAAAAAAAAAGATCAATAGTTTATATTGAACATTTACATTTTAAAATTTATAACATTGATGAAAAATAAAATTGTGATATTTGATCGCACCCTAAACTTATGACATCGGTAACCCTCCTCTATATTCAAAACGACAAAATCAATCACAAATCAAATAACATAATGCAAAGGTATTACAAAGAGTTACCGTTGTCGGTGATCTGAGGCATTAGCATCTGTCTGGAATCATCTTCTGCACTAACCAAGTTAGATCCATTCCAAAATTTGTTTCTTAATTTGTGTTTATCCTTTCACTACACAACTGATCCAAATCTAAAATAAACAAATACAAATGATGCATTCAATATATAGAGGAATTGAATCCTAGAAAATAGGTAATGTTGGATGCTTGGATTACTTGATAAGCCAAGTGCACATAAATTACATAATGATATATAACCCACGTGGCACTACGCATGCTATGTCAGCTCATGTAATATATTTCACTCAAAAAAAAAAATGCTCATGTAATATATAATTGACACGTTTAGCTTTTCGCTTGACAACTAGCTAGGCTGTTGGTCGCCACTCGCCAGTACATATTCTTGGACGATCCCCTAATTGGCATTACTCATTTTCTCTCGTAGTCTAGAAATCTCGTATACCATTCTACCCGTTATTTGCCAACTCAGAACGTATAAACATGGTGAGTAGAGCTTGCTCTTCTCATCTTCTCCTACGTACTCATATCTTTCTTCCTTATCTACACTATCACTCTTTTCCCTATAGATGAAGAAGAGGATCCGGAGGTGACTGTTGAAACAGCAGTGCATCCATGCATGGTTGCGACGATTATGATCGGTTGAATTTGGTAGGCAGAGCCGCAGAGGGTATTTATGGTAACCAGCATACGAGTAAGCTTTTGTCACTACAACAAAAAGGATTATTAGTACCGGTTTTTAAGAAAACTGATACTAATAATAAATCATGGCAATTTTGTAATTGTCAAATTTATTATTTAGTACCGATTTTTTTAAAAAATCGGTACTAAAAATCGTCTGAAAAATAAAAAAAATATATTTTTAATTTAGTACCGGTTTTTTATAAAAAAAACCCGTACTAATTAATTGATTTTTAGTACCGGTTTTTTGTAAAAAAACGGTACTAAAGGTTTGAAAGAATAAAAAAACCGTTTTAAATTTAGTACCTTTTTTTTATAAAAAAAAACCGGTACTAAAGGTTTGAAGAATAAAAAAAACCGTTATATATTTAGTATCGATTTTTTATAAAAAAATCGGTACTAAAAATCAATTATTTAGTACCGGTTTTTTTATAAAAAAACCGGTACTAAATTTAAAACGGTTTTTTTATTTTTCAAGCAATTTTTAGTACTGATTTTTTATAAAAAATCGGTACTAAAAATAGGCAGATATTTTTAGTCGAACTATATTGTCTTCCTTCACTATTTATTTGCCTCTCAAGGTCATATAATGTTCATGGCTATTTTATCTTCTCTCTAAAACCTAAAATTCTGTTACTCTAAAAAACAATATAAATAAAATAGCAAAAAATTTACAAAAATTCTGAAAAATTGGAAAATCATTGGAGGAATCAAAGGAAATCAAAAGAAAGCTAAAAAAATTTACATTTGAGGTTTTCTTATTGAAGAGGATCGATCAAGAGAAAGGTTGGTATGAGCATCTGTTGAGAATCTTTGTGGTTGCATTATGTTATGTTTACTATTCTTCTTATATGCAGCTGTACCTAAAGCACTTGGTGGTGACAAGGAGAAATTGAATAAGGCTGTGTTAGCATACAGTGGCGGCCTAGACACTTCAGTAATAGTCAGATGGCTTAGGTATACAACTACTTTTAAAATACAATAACACCAAGAATCGAGAAGTCTTGTTACATAGAATAAATTTGCTGACTTCTTGTATTCTCTACTGTTTGTGAGTAAATTCCTTGTGCATGCTATCCTTTGTCAGCAAATATCATATTACTACATAATATTTTTCTTTATCTTGCCTTTTAGGGAAAATTATGGATGTGAGGTAATTGTATGCTTTACTGCTGATGTGGGACAAGTAAGTGCTCGATTAATTTTTTATAAGATTTTACAGATTAACTTTTTTATTTTACTTTCATATGGGGACTTGTTGTGTGATAATATTTCCTTCGCAGAAATTTAACTTATAAACTTAGTTTGGGTGAGATTTCAATTCTGCCTTCCTTTTTTTTTGTTCTTGATTTTATTTTTTTCCGTAATGAATAATGTGGACTACTACAATATTAGTATATTAAATGTGACAGATTTAGTACCGGATTAATTTTTTTATTTTTTAAAATTAATTTAGTACCGGTTTTTAACTTAAAAACCGATACTAAATTAATTAATATATTTTTAATTAATTTAGTACCGATTTTTAAGTAAAAACCGGTACTAAATTAATTAAAAATTTTCGGCTTTTTTTTATCAATTTAGTACCGGTTTTTAAGCTAAAAATCGATACTAAATTCATTTTATTTAAAAAATGAATTTAGTATCGGTTTTTAGCTTAAAAACCGGTACTAAACTTTTAAAATTAAATCCGGTTATATTTAAATATAATTAGTATCGGTTTTTAATTAAAAACCGGTACTAAATGTAATATTATTAGTACCGGTTTTTAGTTAAAAACCGGTACTAATTGTGTTTGCCGTCACTTTCCACCTCTTTCTAGTACCGGCTTATTAGTATCGGTTTTTAATTATTTTAGTACACCTATTATTAGTACCGCTTCAAAACCGGTACTAATAACACAAAAAAACCGGTACTAATGTCATTAAATGGCGTAGTGTGTTTTAGCAATACACAACTTGAATGCTTAATTCTCGTTCACTTGTTTGGGCCGAAACAAGAATTGGTTTGTGCACGTTAGAATTTCAAAAAAAAAAAAAATTAAAAACGCATTGGCCCAAATATGGAAGTACCATAATTGACTCGAACCTGACCCCACTTGTCTGAATCATCTTCTCCGATTTTTTTTTCTTCACCGAAGTTTCAATCTCATTTCATCCACATCTCTGAGCGCACACCGGTTCGAATCTTGTCGAAACGGGTCAGATCTTGAGAGATGGTCTTGGTTGCACGCAACAGAGGCGGATCGGCCAAGGTAAAGCGGAAGTCGAGCAAAGCTGATTGATGCGGAGACGAGGAAGAGATGTGCCGTGGCGGCTGTGTCACCTCGTGGCCTGCCATGGCTTGAGAAGATCGCATCTGAAGGTTCAAGGTTGAGCACGCCATAGTTCGAGCTGTTGAAGCACCTCTTGGCGATCTCCTTCATGTCGGGATCGAGAGAGACAGATCGGAGCTCAGATCGGTGGTGGATCGACGGTGTTGTATATTGAGAGATGCAAATCAGGGTGAAGAGAGTCGCCTCGCCTGATGTCCGTCGAGGTGGCTACGTGATGGTGCAAGGTGGCTCGAGTCTAGAGAAGAAGCACCTCCGTGTTGATTTGAGAGAAGATTTGAGAGAAGGTAAGGGCTGTGAAGGATGTAGGAGGCGGCGCAACAAGATCGGATCTAGTTCTGGTCTCTGGTTTCTTGCGAGAGATGGAGATTCTCAGATCTGGAACAGTGAACAGAGAGAATAACGTAGAGAGGGATCCGCATCCTCGACAGTCTAATAATCTGTACCGTCCGGTCATGTAACGCTGTCCGTGAGATTGCGATCGGAGGGCGCTGATAAGCTCAGTTTTGGTAGAGATTAACAACGTGAGAGAGTTTAGAGATGAGAATGAGTGAAAAATGTATTTTATTGATTATTTGAGGATTACAATCTATATTCAACAAGCTCTTTCGTCTATCAAAATGCCAACTCCTTATACAATCATCTACCCCCTCTATATATAGACCTATTTCCTATAACAGAATGCTGACGTCACCCGACAGCCGTTAGCCCACTTGTGCTTCCAGATTCCTCCGAGTTATGTTCGGCATGGTGCTTCATGTGAGTCTGTTGGAGCGTGTTTTTCCGATTTTATCTGGGCGCGCTATTTAATTTTATCTTTTTCCGCTTCTTTACTTCCGATGTGGGCCTCTTTTGGACTTGGTTCCCTATTCTTTTATTTGGGGCCGAGCTTTTGTCAGGCTGGCCCTACCAGGCGCAAACAAAAATTTATACTATTTCGTCTCTCTCCAGTACCCCTCCTACCCGTCCCTTTTTTTGTTGAAAAAAATCGGCGATTTTGCCTGTCTACAAGGGTCGAATTCCTGCCAAAAACAACAATCTCGGTTCAATTTTCTTCTCTCCGCAGCGATTTCGTCTGTCATCCATTTCGCCTGTCTACAATCATCAATCTTCTTCTCTTTCCACAGGTGCAGTACATCCCATTCTTTATTTTTCTCTTTTCAATTTGATGCTTCATGGCACAGATGAGGGTGAAAATGAGAATTGATCATGGACTAATTTAGGCTTAAGACGCTGAAGTTGTGATATTGGTACTTTAGGCATTTGAGGCTATCTTGTATAACCTTGGATGAAATTTTGAAATTAGCATTAAACATTAGACATTATGGATGGTATTTCCTTGGCTATAAAGGAATTTCTCTGAAATAATAAAGTCGGCCAGTGACCAGTGAGTGCATTAAGCTAGCCAATATGTGACCAGTGAGTGCATTAAGCTATCCAAAATGTGACCAGTGAAAAAAATTATTGTGACCAGCGAGCCTCTCTGGTTTACATTATGATAATTTATTTATGTTTTATCCAATTTACTGGTTTCAATTTATGCAATTTATTTATGTTTTATCCAATTTTTCTTAATTATAGACCGAGTAATAATTTGTCACAAGATATATTGGAGGAGAACTTTGGATGCAACGATAACCTTGAAGACATACAATAAGTGCATTAAAATATCTCAACAAAATCTGAAGTTTAAAATAATGCCTATATAATTTTTATTATTATTTTTTTTTTGCAGCAATGTGTCAGCAATGTGTCAATTACAGAAGGCTAGACAAGATTTAGAGGATTTTTTTTGGCAACATTTTGTAAATGTAAAAGTAACGGGATAGTTAATTGGTAACATTTTATAAACGGGTGTTATAGCTTTTGGGTGTTGGATTGATATTAGTATATTTGAGACTATAGTATGGGTTGTTCTATGATGAAAATAAATATAGCAATTTTCCAATTTCTATGACTTGATTATATACTTCTTTGATTTTGTACTTCTCTAATTTCTGCATTATATGTAAACTTCTCTGGTCATACTCCTCTCCAAGAGGAGAACAAGTTGAAATTTGCATATATTTATTGGTTATAGTTTGATTTGCCCTAAATTAATTACAATGTTTGCAAACTGTCAAGGATATTTCGGGAAAAATGAAAAGAAAATGATAAGTTTGTAAATTGTCAAGGAGCTGTGCTGTCTCAAGGGACCTTGTCTGATCTTAATTTTTTTTTTTATTGGAAATTATGTTTAGAGTTTAGACACATGAAACTGGTACTGTGTACCTGTTGCATAAATTGGATTGGATGGTATCTGTAATTGGAAGTTTTGTGCATGTCTTTCTTTTCTTTTCTTTTCTGTGAAGTTATGCACGTCTTCCATTTGCCTATATAATTCAATGAAGTTATGTGAAGTTTGACTTATGAGTTATAATTGGAAGCATGCAATTCGGTGAAGTCCAACACATGTAATTCAGTGTCTAGTGTGAAACATGCATAGAAACATATACCAGATTTTTCGGTACCGGATCTTGTGCATGTATAAAAGAGTACATATTACTAAAGTGTAGAAACATATAATATCAGAAGTCATATTGCATGCGCATAAACATATTTCAATAAGGCTCATATACACACAAATGTTTAGACAAATCATGCTTATAACATTCTAAATATTTTTTAGTTACTGGCATAACCAGTAAACTAGTAATATGGGAATCCAGCCATTATTTCCATCATTTTTCCTCTAGCATCTCATCCTGTAGAAGTCTTCCATCGTCTTAAGCATTTGTACAAGAATATCTAGGCTTTGTGCTTGATGATATAGAAAAGAGATGTCCACTCCTGCAAAAGCACGCCAGTAAGATGCCTACTGAAATGAATTATTCAACACTTCCCTGTAAAATTCAAATCTTTATTAGTACAAATCTCGAGCAGAAAAGAAAAAAGTAACTAGGGAACATTCTTTATACCATATTTCGCTCCAATGATGAATTGATTCGTACAAATAATAGTCACATATTTTTAAATGATGAATTGATCAATTTCAGAAAAAGTTGGGTGCTCAATCAAGCAAGTCCATAATGCCTTTTATGGTATTAAAAAGTAATAGTTAATTAAGCATATCCTCTAAAACTAATTGTTTATAATTCCTGTTCCTATATCAGAAAATTAGCAGCAAACAATAATTGAACAAATTGACAAGATAGTAACTTTCTAATTTGATAAACTTTCTGTGACAGTCCGAAATCTCTCGTCAAGTAGGGTTGCTACGGAGAGGAGGTGCGGAGAGAGCCTTTTTGAGAGGCGAGGTCGGAGTTGTGAGGTGCGACGTGCTAGTTCACATGTTCAGAAGGAGAGACCAGCCTCCCTTCCGGATGGAGGATTTGGTTCAGAGGCTCGGAGCAGATGGAGGCGAACTGGCGGAGGAGAGGGATTAATTAATCGCGGGCAGCCGGGCAGGTCGCGTATTTAACTATTTTTCTCTTCGCAGACTTATGACTGTAGGATTAGAAAATGAGGGATCTCACGGACAGCGTTACATGGCAGGACGGTACAGCCAGATTATTCGGCTGTCGAGGATGCGGATTCGCGTAGAGAGAGGCAGGATCTGGGTTTATTGTCGGATTTAGAGATGGGATAAGAGGAAATAGGGAATAGAATAGGAATAAAAATTTCTGAAATATAAAAAGAACTGTTTATTAAGTGGAATAGGTGGCTATAAGATCATTATTCTGGGATAGGCGTGAGTCTAATTTCAGAATAGTACTGGCTCAGATACCATGATAGAGAAAGGAGTTTTGTATTAATTGTGATTAAAATGATTACAATTATATTGTATTTATAGACTACTCTAATTTTAGTACTAACTATCTCTAATAGTGCATCTCCTACCAATCCTCTACAATATCTATTGTTATCAATCTCCAACAATCATACAATCTTTATATCTCCTACCTAATACAACCATACTCTAACAAAGAGATTAAAAAAGGGAACACAGCCAGGAGTGATGCAGGAGGAGCCCGAAGTCCCGAACAGAAGCTGGGGCACTGCAAGCATGAGTCTCGGGTGAGCCAGCAGAGTGACCAGGAGAAGGGACAGTGCGTGTCACGTATGGCAGTTCAAGGAGAAGTATTGGCAAGATAACACTCATATCAGTCAATCCAGAGAGGGAGGACGAAGAGCTTTCTACAGTTAAATACTTAAATATGAGATTTTAAATATCATCGATTATGTGTTTTCTTTTTTTTTTCTTTTTTTCTTTTTTTTGCATCAAGATGTATTATGGGAAGTATGGGCTATATTATCGGCTTAAATCTTCATTAAAACTTTATTTATGCACGGACCCGTACATATAGTAAAAAAAAAAAAAAAAGTAATTGTGACAATCGGGACAAGAGTCTATTCTATTGTTCTGAGGATTTGTGCAAACAAAAATTTACTGCTTTAACGATCTGTTGCGAATGCTGTTCAATTGCAACAACGAATTTCACAGTTAAATCAAAGGCATTTACGAGCTATAATTCCGTCCATAAAACTAATTATATTATATGTATCGTCATCATCAATTTTCTACTAAACATTCTTACTCCTTATTTCAACAGTACTTTTTTTCCGAGAACTTGACAGCTGATGTCAAGGGACATAACTCCTTATATTTCAACAGTACTTTGTTATATTTGTACCTTAAAATCGATAACATGACATGAAGTGACATTTACATGATATTTTTTTATCATGTATATGGATGGGCACATAACTAAAATCGTTTTCGCCAGAAGAAAAACGGATTCCTGTTTATATTGGACTCAAGCCTGGCCTGTCCGCATTTCTGTAAATATACCACACCCACTGCTCTGGAAATTGAATCTTTATTCTCTATTTCTCAGCCAATTGTCAAGACATTGAACAATCGGTATTTATTCTGTCATACATTAATGTCAATTGCACTAGACCATGTAAAAGGAAACAGTTTATAGCATTTTTAAACTAGACACCTAGTCCCTCGATAGTCACTTCTTAGCAGTCAGCAACAACAGCCTAATCAGAAGTCTTACTGCTCTAAAAATGCTGACTCAGCGAGGTCGATAGCGCGAGCTAGAGCGGCAGCCTTGTTTTCACACTCTTGTTGCTCATCTGCCGGTACACTATCAGCAACTATCCCGGCCCCAGCCTACCAATTAGGTGTCAAAAGTCAAAACATGGCTAGAGACAAAAGCATAGGAAACAAAATGTAAGGTAAAAAGATAAAAATTGGTTTAGGATGGATACTTGCAAGTGGGCCACCCACTCACGGCGCTGCTTGGCATCCCTGTAGGAATACATGGTGTTAAAGCGGGAACCTGTTGGAAAGATGATGGTTCTTAGGGCAAGGGCAATGTCCATGTCCCCCAAAAATGAAACCCCACCAAAGCCCCCACTGTATGGACCCCGTCTAGTGACCTCCAGCTGGTCTATCAGTTCCATGGCTCGTACCTGCCATCAATAGTGACCAAAGTACATATGTTATAGACAAAACCAGTTAAGAGAAGCCAGTTGCGATGTATGCCCAAACAGATATACATACATTTTTTTTCCCCCTTTTACTTTTGATATTCCTATATTGAGACACCCTAATCAGAATTTATTTCAAGTTTCTATTTTACAGAGTGAGAAAATTCAACAACAGGTAGCATATCTGGTGAGCCATCTAACAATGGGTAGCATATCTAATACAGTATCAAGTATGGCTGACAATATACCATCAATTCAAAGAGGTAAAATGGGAGATACATACAATACTTTTCTGAAATGGCTTAATGCAATATAAATTTACTCACAGAGCAATATAAATTTACACCATGTACTCTCATTCTGCAATAAAATAAATAAAAACCAAAGAGCAGTCAATGGCCAGTAAAAAAAAGGACACAGGTGCCACACTGCTAGTTTGGCCATTCTATTTTGCACTCATAACGGATGGCATACCATAATCAGGTATGAGTAACCACAACCAACCAGGATTTTTGTTTGAAAAGAAAAGAAAATTGCAACTTACTTTGGGAGCCCCGCTGACAGTTCCAACCGGCAGAGCAGCCCTGAGTGCATCCCAGCAACTGAGATTGTCCAGCAACTCCCCTGTTACCTGTTAAAATTGTACACCAATGTAAACTAAAATACTAATACAATGCAGCAATTTTTTTGGTTGAAAACAAAGAAACAAAGTATTGAGCCTACAGTGGAGCTAATGTGCATGACGTGGGAGTATCTCTCCACATTCATGAGCTTCTCCACCTTCACCGATCCAAACTTCGAAACCTAATACAAACCAAAGAACATTTCATTACTTTGTCACCAAGAAAAACAATTTGTCCTTCAATTTACCAACTTTATTCTAATTTTTAATAGCAGCTAGTTGATCAATGCATGTTCCACCACATTACAGTAATGGATTTTATCTATAAAACCCATTCCATAAGGTCAATAGCCAGTAACCCAGGTCTGGCATTTGACAAGTGGGAGATCCCTGGACCAGAATGGCTCCAACTAGAGTCCACTGCAAAGATCACACTTCCATCTTCAACAGAGTCGCACACAAGTATGCAGATTTTATAATTTAATGCAACTAAATTCTTAAAAAACCAACAATACTCTCAATACTTGCAAGGTCCAGTCCATTATCTAAACAGAAACTCACTTACCAGTTGAAAAGTGGCGGATTTTCATGGCTTCATTATAAAGCAGGATATATTTTGTAATATTAAGTTAGATAACAATTACAGAAGCAATACTCGAGAGAGCTCAAACCTTTCCAACATCATTTCGTCCCAAATCAACAAGCATTATGTGCTCAGCACATTGTTTTTCATCGCTCAACAATTGCTGCTCGTGCAACAAATCCTGCTCTTCTGTTTTCCCCCTCCTGACTGTGCCAGCAAGAGGCCGATTCACAATATTTCCCTGCAAGGCACTTGCATATCATCAAGCAAACCAACTGCCTCTCTAGGTATCTAATATTGTCTATGCTAACAATAATTGCATTAATATGAACAAACCTTCTTCACACGAGTCAGAATCTCTGGACTTGATGCAACCAAAATGCACCCACGTGCCTGAATATTTGCTTCAAAATGAACAAAGAAATATATTAAGTACATAACTACATATCATAAGGCCAACTCAGTTAATTTTAATCTACACATCGCAAGATTGTTTATGTCAGACAAAAAAAATAACAAATAATCAGTATATACTAATGACCTGTAAATAAGTCATGTAAGGACTGGGGTTGACAATCCTCAGTGCCCGATAGATCTCAAAAGGATCAGCAAAGGTTCTCCTCTCAAATCGTTGACTTAGCACTATCTGAAATATGTCCCCTGCCAAGATATGTTCCTTTGCCTCTAAAACAGCACTTTTGTATTCTTCATTCGTCATTGAGGAATTCTTCAGTTTGGGGCCAAATTGGGATGTACTTAGCACAATTGATCCAGCAGAGAGCGTCGGGCTAAAAAAACAAAAAGAAAGGAAAAAAAAAACATTTTTGGCACGGTTTAGGAATTTTTTTGTCCAATTCCTTTGAAAATAAAAACAGACTCTTTCTCAAGAATTAAACAGCCATAGCAAAAGAATGCTCACACATTCTCATTGTGTATTCTGGAAAGAAATGTGTTGAGTTGATTCTTCCCATCTTGATAGGCCTCTTCAACAGAAGCATACTGATCTAACCGCACCCAATGAATAGCATATGCTTTCTAAAACGAATAAAAAGTACCAATCAATAAAACTAACAGATATCTTTTACAAGCAAACGTTAATAATAGCAAAAACTTAATGAATACAAAATGAAATAGAAACTCAATGAGAAACAGCTATGAGTCTTTAAAAAGAAAACTTAAAAAGAGTTTAGAAACTATTAGAACTGGCATTACCTTTTCCACATGGTCAAACACAATTACATCAGTATAGAGACCCAAATGAATGTCAGGAAGACCTCTGTCATCAAGAGGAGCACTAGAAAACGGGATCTTCTTCTTCTCAACATAGCGCACTGTGTCATATGAAAAATAACCTACCCAGCCACCTGTAAAAGAAAATACCAAAACTAATAGATAACAGCTACATTTGGAAGAACCAATTGTGTCCATTGCTTAAACACATAGTAAGAAAGTTTACAGGGCATATAGATAAACTGCAAGGCACAATCAATAAAATTTTTCAATAAACTTAGCTACAAAGAAAGAAAAATATTACTGACCAATATAGTTTAGAGTTCAGAAAATTTTCAGAAACCCTCTCTAAATGCTTAATCTAAGTAGTGATTCAACACAGGGAATTTATTTAGTCACAGAGTCAAAATAAAGATATTATTGAAAGGAAACAAAAGGGGGCAAAAGCAGTGAGTAAGAGAGAGAGAGAGAGAGGACCATGCGAAGAAGAGTGACCAAAACATCAATTATTTACAGAGAAGTTCACTTGAGCTACTGTTCCATACAACATTTGACAAGTAAATAGAGACCAAATAATGTACCAAGGTAATATAGATATGGGCTGTCACTAGTTTAAACACCTACTTTTCCATTTTTGAATATCCACACCTTTAGGCGGCTTGAACACCTAAATTAGAAGTAAAGCCTACTGCTGTGAACACATTAGTAATTTAAAACATCAGTGCCATACCAGTATACTACTCAGGTCCAAAGATATACCGCTAATTGTTAAGCTCAATTGCAAAACTTTTCTTCCCTTAATTCTTCCACTGATGCCAATGAAAACCCTAACTGTCTAAAAGAAAATTCACCTCATAGCAACATTGAAAGCATGATTGACCAAAAAAAAAAACCTCGCCCACTACGGGACCATTACCAAATAATTTGTAACCTAGTCTATCTAACTTTTTTATTCTGGCAGACATACTTTTGAGATTGTCACCGGAAACAAGCCAAGGATGGGATGTAAATCATGCAAGAGAATAGTTCCTGATTTATAACCACACAATCTATAACAGCAGCAACTTGAGCAACATGCTCAAAATCCAAATTAATGATCAGGTTGAATGAGAACTTTATCAAACTTTTTCAAGTTCCTGAACATTTCAGAATAATATCACTACTGGGAGCAAGATAGCTACTTTTAATCATAAGCTCGGTAGGATTCTGTAATTAGTAATACAAGACTCCTGCATTTATATAATGTTATTAAGACGGATAACTCTCACGCTGAGCATGCTCTAGTAGGGACATAAGATTGGTCCCTTACACATTGCTTGTTGTTGGTTACATGCAAGCAAATTTAAATACTAACCCAGAAGCAAATGTAATTGGTAACACACTCTATTTCAAATATTAATCTTATTATTGTGTTTGCTCCAACTTTGCCAAAGTATGAAGAGCAGGCCTTGTAGTTGGTCTCAAGTAGTTTAGGTTGGTGTGTTTAGCAACAGAGAAATGCAATATGCTTTAGTCATCGACCTCTGAAAACAGTGAGACAGACAATCATACTGATTTTCTCTCTTTGAAGCAGTTGTTAGAGAATCTAGAGGACACACTAAAAGGGGCAACAAAGACATGGCTTCGTGAAAATATGGAACATACACCAGTAACAGTTGTGGGACTCCTCGACAGTCTGACTGGTACGCTACTTCTGTTACCAGAAACAGACCTGACTTGCTACAAGGAAATTATGAAGGCCTTCTGATAAGCAGGACACATGTATGCTCAGACCACAAACCCTCAAGATCCTTAGGCTATTTTAGATGCACGCACATGTATGCAAACATACAACTGCAGAGCGATCTATGCATAAAGCCATGAAGGTAATGAAGAAAGAAACTCAACAGCATAGTTGTGGCCTACGAATAGATATTCCAAAATAGTGCAATATATGTAAAAGGAAGACATGTATTACCACAGAAGGCATCAGGGAGATCCTCTATTAGCTGAGGGTTCCAGTTGTCCATGATCCTGCGAGGAATGGACATGGGATCATCAACCTTCTCCTCTGTTAGCTTTCCTTCCTCATGATCCATTATTGACACCGAGTGCTCCTTGGCCACAATCTCAACCACAGGCTGGGCCCCCACCACACTGTACCGCCCCTAAATATACCATCAGAAATAATTAACGGATCAATTGGATAAGTCAAACATTTGCTGTTAAAATGGCTGTCGCCTTACAAGTGTCAAATAAATAATACTCTTGTATTACAGACATTCACTTTACATTTCATATTTAAGACTTAAGAGCCTTACCATATTGGTGCCTTTGGGGCCCTGCTCGACAGACTCAAAAAGGAAGCTAGGAGCCTCACGGTCATCCTCCTGGACAAGGCACCTGTATGCGAGCACTGGCGTCAGATGATCGGCAAATATGGCATGCTGCAGTGGAACCAGATTCCCTTTCTTTGATGCCTTCACGAACCTGGCCAGCTCCTCTTTCTCAGCTTAAACCCAAAAAGAAAGAAAAGTATAATACACAGCTATCAATCATCACAGTTCGAGATCAACCACAAGAGCCCTCAAATCACAGGCACATCTACATGACAAACAGAAACGATAAAAAGAGAAGTTGATTGTTTGAAACAAAAGTACCTCTTGCATCCAGGTGATAAGAGAACACCTTGCATCTGATCTTGCGCCTCGCACTTGTGGTGAAAGTGGGAACTGTGTGCTTAAGGGAGAAGCATTTTACAGGCTTAGTAAAGGGAGAGGGAAATGTGAAAGTTCTTGACAGAGAGCTTCTGGGGAAATACGGGCCACGGAGAGTGACATCAAAGGATAAGGATTGAATCTGCATTTTCTTCTTTTCACTTTTCCCCTCTTGCTATTGGTGTCTCTCGGTTAATTTTCACTTCCCAAAGTTGCAAAATATTGGGAAGAGTTTGGTTGTCTGGTCTCAACCGATTATATTAGAGAGTCAAGACGGAGGCACAGAACCACTTCACCAAATCAGCTTCCTTGAGAAAAGATGTTATACACTTCACTTAGTAAAATGGATTGACAAAATTAACAACGATTAACAAATTTTCATTCGACTAATTTAAAAAGTCTCGCATTCACTCTTTCACCTCAGACATCCTGCTTCCTGCACGCCTCAAATTAGCAAAGCACGGAAAAATTTTGTAAAAGACGGAAATACCCTCTCAGGCTTTGAAGCTTCCTCTCTAGTCTCTTCCCAGTAATTCGAACCCGTCTCTTTGATTCTTCTCTCTCCGTTTTTTATTTTTATACCTTACAATATGAAGAAAATAGAAGAAGAATAGGTCTCAGAGGTTTTACCTGAGAGATGGAGAGGATGAAAGTGAGAAAGAGAGAATACGAGCAGAGATTCTAGTGAATTTCGAGAGGAGAAGATGGCGAGAGGGAGGAATGCAGTGGTGGATTGAGAGAAGAGAGGAGAAGAGAAGTTAATTTCTTTGGGTTTATGGGAGAGGGAGAACGGCGCCACCGTTTGAAGAGTTGCTATGGTCAGATGGTGGCTTTATAGCACGAATTTTTCAGCAAATCCAAAGATTGAATTAAAAAATACAGCTGTAATTTGCAAATAACCTTGCATAATTCACATTTGCAATTATACCAATAATAATTTCTATGTTAAATTGTTAATTAGTGACCGTATATAAATATAGGAACATAACTTGTGTATATAATATAAATAAGTAAGATTATTGGTAGGGTAATTATATCATGGATTAGTTTTTTTTTTTTTTGTTACATGAGTTGAAATTAGACTATTCATAAATGAATGTAATTCATTAGGACTTCGATGAGTATTTAAAATTTATTTTGGAAAAAATTCCATATAAATAAATAAGTAAAAGTAAGGTTGTTTTTCACATATGTTCATGGTTCTTCATTGAACTAATACGATCGTGCTAACACGTCACGCAAGCTTGTTTAATATGACGCGTGTTGGGAATAATATAACACGACAATGTCGATGTGTCATGTTGGAAACTTCTAGATATAGACATGTTTTAACATGCATGACATGACACGTGGCACATAACGCATGACACAAACATGACACATGACACATGATGCAACTAAAATTACTATTAATGTTTTTTTTTTCCATCATACTATTTATAACTTATTACAATTAAAATTAATTTATATCATAACTTAGTATACTTATTCATAGTCGTTTTTTATTCCATCATTATTTTTTATATAATATATCAAGTGAAAATAAAATCATTAATTTTATATATAATATATCAAATGAAAATAAAATCATATATTTTTATTTAAAATTTTTTAAAATAATTTGTAATGAAATTTTAACCTATTAACATAAGTTCTAACATGATTGTATACGTTTAAATAATCATTTTAGACGGTCATGTCATAATGTGTTTTAATAGCCAATTCTTTCACTCGACACTACACGGAGTAACACGACACGACATGACATGATACATTCAAAACATTAACTCGTGCAAATATGACGTGATGACAGATCCAAGACGCACATATTTAAAACAACACAACATGTTCACAAATATTTTCGAACTCTTAATTTTTATTTACAAGAATCGATTTTTTTTTTTTGACAAGTTGTATCCTCTTGTTCATATAAAATTCTAACATTATTAAAGTTAATTCGACATTCGATCGAGATGTTAAAAATATAAAAAGTCAATTTATTATAATTAAGTATTTAACTAAATTCTTTATTTTTATGATACTTTGATCTTCTTTTTAACAAACTTAAAAAATATATATATGATTGCACAGTCGCATCCCTAGTAAATTAAAATCAATGAATTTATTGTGAGGTAGACTAAAATCAGTCGCTACTGACGGATGAGACCGTCAGTTATGGTGAAATCTCAATTTTTGAGATTCTAACAGTCAATCTGAACCATTCAATGTGTTCTCCATATTGAAATCTTTTTGGAGATTGAATTTTGCATTTTTCTGAATTTTTTTAGTATTTTTTTGGTATTTTACAAAATTTTTAATCTAAACAATTGTTGACCTTCACATAACGCATGACACATGATGCGACTAAAATTATTATTAGTGTTTTTTTCATCATACTATTTATAACTTAATACAATTAAAATTAATTTATATCATAACTTAGTATACTTATTCATAGTTGTTTTTTATTCCATCACTATTTTTTTATATAATATATCAAGTGAAAATAAAATCATATAAATTTACATATTTTTATTTTTTTTTTTTTAATGGATTGTAATGATTTTTTAATATGACACTATACGACATGACGTGATACATTCAAAATATTAACTCGTGCAAACATGACGTGATGCCAGATCCAAGATGCATGTATTTAAAACAACACAACATGTACACAATATCTTACATATTTTTAGTGTCATTAAATTACCCTCGTACTCTTAAATTGTATTTTATTTACAAGCATCGATTTTTTTTTTGACAAGATGTATCCTCTTGTTCATATAAAATTCTAACATTATTAAAGTTAATTTGACATTCGATCGAGATGTTAAAATTATAAAATGTCAATTTATTATATTTAAGTATTTAACTGAATTCTTTATTTTTATGATACTTTGATCTCTTTTTAACAAACTTCAAATATATATATAATTGCGCAGACGCATCATGCATCCCTAGTACATTAAAAATCAATGAATTTATTACCAATTTGTAATTATTCGTTAAGGTGGTACAAAGAAATACCTTCTTTGTTTTCTCTTTTAAATAATCATCCCGTAGGAAATGCCTTTTCTCGTTTTGCATTTCATTCTTTGGACTCCACTCATTTTTCTCTGTATTGTCGCATTCATTCAACATTTTGTACAATCACTTCGTTACCCGTCGCCCTCTACAATCATTTTCCTAGATAGTATAGTTTGTTAATTCCATTGCCTTTGGCAGAGAATAAAATAACACAGTGGACTGAGAAGACTTGTACAGTTAAAAAATACAAATTTTTTTTTTTAAAAAAAATGGTATCCTTAGCACAAAAATTGTACCTCTTTTATGTTTTACTTCTTTCTATCTGAATTTTAATATATATAATGATACCGTGTATACTAGAACTATATATACGTGATTTCACAGTTTCTTCAAACTAATTATTACATGATTGTGATATTAGCATCTCTCCGGGAATTCCGAAAATGCCCCTCGTCCTCATTCAATTTGTTCTCTAATGATGCAACTCTTTCAAAGATATTTAAGTCATTTAAAAAAAAAGGAGTGGATCTCTAAAGAAGAGGCGTGCAGGAAGCAATTCCCACATCTCTCCTAATACATAATTGGAATAGAGAATTACTTTAAGGATTTTCATAAATCCTAAAATTGCACCTAAAACACCTGATTTGAATATACTCATGTATACAAGATTTACACTTTATTTACACTAATCGATATATGGTTTGCGCTTCATTTACTCTATTTATTACATCATTTGAATACACTAACAAAAAATAATGCATAATTCACCCAATATATTGTTTGATATTACACTTACTATTTATTACATGATGTAATTTCTTCGCCCTAATTAATCAAATAGAAATTTTATTAAGCATGGACTCTTAGTCTGTAGAGATCGATCGAACTCATACTTGCAAGAAAATTTACATAAAGACATTACGTAGGACAGAAGAGAAAACGCAAAGAAAACATTATGTTACCAACGCAAAGAAAACATGTGGTTCAGTAATCTCAAGTGACAGGGAGAAAATAACTTGGTAGCCTTCTACCTAGTATGTCAAAAAAACAGAAAAAGTGACAGGGAGAAAAGATGTAACGTTGTCTGTTTCTCAACACGTGAGGGAGTAAACAAAACTAGTAATGTTTTATGTTAATCTTTTTCAAAAAAATATTTCTGATTAGACTTATTTCTTACTGTTCATTTGTTGTGTATACAATCCAGTTAACTCCACAAAAATACAAATGGTAGAATTCATTGATGACGTCTTTATCTTAATAAATTGAGAGTTTTTCTTAATTCAAGTAAGAATAAATTAGCAAACTTAAAAAGTATATAACAAAAAATAATTAGCCTTTTTATATTAGTTATGTGTCAAAGTTTATATAATTTGAACTTATTAGATATTTGATAAGAAAACTATAAAAGTACAGTTGGAATTTCCAGCTTAAAGTCATAATGATGGATTCCAATATCAAAATGAAATTATTATATATGATTAACCTAAGATTTATTTCATTCATCGTTATTTTGATTGGCATCTCTATGATTTTTTTTAGTACAAATATCTGAATTTAGATGTTAACAGTCAATTTTTTACTTTCATCGTAATAAAATCCAATATTGTTGTAGCATAGAAAAGAAAAATAATATAGATCATAAGTCGTCTTAGGTCAAGAGCTAAGATATTTAAAAGAAGAATAAAATACTTCTGACCTGGATCCGTCTCGTACCCTCGTAGATATATATATCTAAAATAGATCTGGACCCGACCAGGTTTTAACATTTTTTTTAAACAAAAAAAAAACTACACTTCAAAATTCAGATGAAAGTGCCGTCAATACGTCATAACACCTCCAAAAAATTTTATGATTGTTCTTCTTTTTTTAAACAAAAGATAAGATCAAAACGCTAAATTAGTCATTGCATAGCCTTCAAGCTTTCAATCGACATCCATCAAACGATAAGGACCTTACGCACATTTCCTTTTCTTTTTTCATTTTTAGTCTGGAACTCTGGATCGTCAGAGGAACTGTTCATTGACAGTGCCACCGATGGATCTTCTGTGTCTGTTCCTGGCATCAATTACTTTAACGGGTCTCTGAGAGGCCATATTGTCTTGCCCCACCATTGGTTGCACGGCTGATGAGTTAGTGTTGATGCAACTGGAAAAAATTGCACCGCTGCTATTTAAGAAAAACAAAAAGATAGCCCCTACATAATTACATCGGAAAACACATGTTTTTTTTTTACAGTGGGTCCCGCAGTTATATAGTGATTACATATGGATCCAAAGTTTTCTACAAACATGCATGTCCCTGATAAAACGCGATAGCACATTAAAATATTCTAGCTATTAAGAAATTCAGATATCGAGGAAAAGGAATATCGTGAACTTTATTTAGGGATGGTCCACCTGAAGAATGCACAATGCTTATAAGAAAGAAATTAAAGCATTTTGTGAATTGTGATGTACATAAATCATGGTTGCTAGGTAGGTGTATATACGCAAAAACCCACAATGTTCAACATTTTGTGTAATAACATAACAAAATTGCATCTAACATACAACACTGGTTTAACAAATTTGTCCAAAAAAAAGCTCAAAACAACAGTAACCATTGGTACCGTTGAGCTGAATGAAACGAGAAAAATATTTATAATCAAATAAATCAACAATTACAAAAACACAAACCAGACCTATCGTCCCCACCGCCCCATCTTCAAGCCCATAATCTTTCTTCTCTTATGTTCACGGTGCTTGGAAGCTATACGAATCTTCCTCTTGGCATGACGGGTCGGGTTGACAACTGCTAGCACTTTTTCTGCCTGCTTCCTACTTTCCCTCTTTCGCTTGAGACTCTTTCGGATCTGGTTGTACAGTTGTACAAAATTATCTACTCCAATTACATCCTTTATTCTGTCCCTTACTTCTCCTGCTAGTTGCTTTATGTCATCTAAAACAACATGAGCAAAAGTCAAAAGTTAGCACTCATTGGATACATTTGTCCGTCTAAACAATAACACAGACTGCTTAGGAAGACTAATTGGAATTTGCAAAGGCTGTCCCCATAAGAACAGTTCCTACAGCGGGAGGTATTAATATCTTGACAATTGGCTTATGAACAGAAAATAACAAACTTATTTTGTAAAATATTTTATCATTCACCTTTCTGGAATAAAAGATTTAAGAAAGAAGAACTCGACAGGGGAGGTATTAATATCTTGACAAGTGTTCATTTTGTCGCAACTCAAAAAAAAAAAAAATCAAACCCATTAAATTATCATCAAAATCAAATTTCTTAAAAGAGCTAATGTAAATCCCCAAAAACAGGGAGGCACTATCATATACCCACAAAATAGATGAAAAATAAGATGAGACAAGCTTACCACTAATGACCTTGCCAGCAAATCCTTCACAAACTTTGTACAAAGGAAATAAAATGTGATATGCATAGGCAAGAGCCTCTTCCTGTCCAAGATTCGCTATAATCTTTCCAAAGCTTTTAAATACAATATCCATCTGCATCGTCAAGTTAAAATTCAGTGATAATTTACCAATAAGGTATAAAGGCAACAACATTAGAATGACAACAGCCTATTCCTCATACCAGCTGAAATTTCAGAACATAAAACAATGATGTGAGACGATATGGCCTAATCTGCAACTTGGAACACTCTCCAGGTTCACTTACAAACAGACCAAGTGTAATCCTGGTTATTCAAAGTTTGTTTACAAAAGAGCTAACCTGAACATCTTCCATCTGCATGGCAATTTTTCCCATGCGCTTAATCAAAGGAACAACCAATAAAGACTGAAGGTCAACTTCGTTATTCTTGCTCTGGTTATCCATTTCTGCCTCTGAAGATGCTGTGGCCGCAAGAAGGAAACTATTCTTGGTCTTTCGGGAACCAAGCAACTCAAAACCCTCCAGAAAGGATCTCTGCTCAACTGGGCTGAGACTTAACCAGAACTGGTCCAACTCTCTCTCTGTAGCAAAGAAGTGGAGCTCACATACAGAGAAGGAAATGTTGTTTAAAATTAATCCATTTGTTTCTGCTCCTCTCTCAAGCTCTCTCCTTAGCTGGCTAATTAATGAGACAGATAAAACAAAGAGCCGGCTCGGACTAACAAGGATGAAGGATTGACTATTCGACCTTTTGGCTTTAGTATTGTTATCTTTGTTTCTGGTTTCAAAGACTGATTTAAAGTATGAGGCCACTAGATGAGTTGAGATCTCCCGCAAACGATTATAAGGATGCAACAAAAACTTGGTCACCAAAATCCAAATATCCTGGCAAAGAACCACAAAGAAAGCTAATTATATTAAACACCCAAAACTGAATTATCATAAAAATGACCATTTCACCTATAGGAAATTTAACAGAATATGTAGACCTCTACCATTCATGGCTAGCACTCGAACACATTATATACCTTCTGCTTTCCAGCTACACAAGGAAGTATTTAGCTAAATTCTGATTTGTTTAATTTTATAATTAAAAGGCTATTTCATGATGGTATCAGCTGGCACTGCAATGCTAATATAAGGAGAATCAGTACAAACCATCAGACATTCCAGTCATAACAGTAGGATGCTACCTCGAATTCCTTCTTGTAGTACATGTCAGGAAATTGGATGAAAACTTTGCCCAGCATGGCGAGAGAGTGATAAGCCTCTATCCAGAAAAGAGGCCCAGCTTCAATTTCTGAGCTGACCTGTGCTTCGCTGCTAACACCAAGTGATGATTCCATGATGTGTCTTGCAACTCTTATCACAGTTTCAGTCTGCTTCCTGAACCCCTTTTTAAGGGTTTCAGCCAACAAACCCAGAACCTGGCGAGGTGTATAGAAAAAGAATTTTAAATTTGACGGTAGAAGAAGGGAAAAGAAGAACAAAGACAGGTCAGTTTACTTGATACAGATGCTTGAGATGGTCCATGTGGCAAGGTATTTACAAGTAGCAAATACATTGCTCACAATCTGAACTAACAACAGACGACATATGTTAAAACAAAAATGGCTACAATGCCTTAATCTGAGAAGCTTGAATATATTTATAAAAGAAAGAAAGGAAAAAAAAAAAATCAAACTTCTAAAGATAAGTTTACAGACCTTATCTTATGAACAAGGATACCCGAACTATCAAGTTTCATGCCAGTTAAAGGAAAAATAGCCCAAAACTATAGTCCCATTATTGAGGACTATTTGGGATGATCTCACCTAATATTCTTTTAGCTTGCTTTCTTTCAATAAATTATGTGACATACCTGCGCTGCAGCACTCCAGAGGCAGTGGTCATCCACGGTGTACCAGGAAATGCAGTAGTTCATTATTGAATTCAAGACGCTCTCACTGGTATGATCAATCAGCACCTTAAAAATAGCGGCAATGATGGAAATGATTTGTGAATCCTTTTCATTTGAAAGGGTTGCAACTAAATGAAGAAAGATCGGCTCTGCCTGGCTATCAATTATACTCTTAGGAAACTTCATCATTATCGCATGCAGAATTTCCAACACCGCTCCCTTTCCCGAAGGGTGCTCATAACTGTATTCAAATTGATATCACACAATCAAACAAAAATAAGCAAGAAGATGGTAATTTAGAAATTTTCAAACAGCAATAAGCATTGGTTTTATGCAACAAAGTATACCATTCAATCTCTACAAGGTAAGTCATATGCAGTTTCATCTCTCAACACCAAAGTCTCTTTGCAATATCAGACATGCCATCGAACCCCCTACCCTAATTATTACCAATTTGTCCTTTTTCTCAATGCTTCTAATTAAACCAAATGTTGTTGGAACCTTCTATTTAGACCAGTAGTTGATCAACAATTAAAACATTTCTTTGCATAGTGCTACTTAAGTGCTTAAACCATACCTGAGATTAACAAGTAAGAAGTCCATGTGCTGCTTTAGCCGCTTCTCAGAAAGGCGATAGTCAAGTAAAAATTGGAGCAAAATCTTGCTGCACTGTTTGCGCACTGTTTCGTCCTGAGAAGTGACCATCAACTCACCAACTATTGTCGCCATATCATATATCTCAGGCACCACCAATTTCCTGCCAACAATTGCCTTCAATAAGGACAAAGCCACCGGCGAAGGGTTTGTTTGCAGGTCTATGAAGACAGGGAAACTCAGAATCATGCGCAACTCCTCATCAGAGAGGGTAACCCTCACTCTTGGCTTATTAAGAAGCACAGAAAGCAGGCTCAAACACGACTTCATAAGAGGGCTGGATGAGTTATTGGATCTGCAGCAGATCTCTAGAAGAGAGGTTTTTATATTTTCTGCATTTGTCTCAATAGAGGGCAGAGGAAGAGCAATTAACTGAGTGAGGCACTTAAAAGAGGAAGAGATAACACTCTCATACTTAGAACTAAGGCATTGCGCCAAAAGAGGAATAAATGGCTCCAGCATGGAAAGTAAATTTTCATCCTCTTTGCCAGGCTTTATCTTTTTCAGGCGGTTGCAAAACAACCCCAGGGCAAAGTGAGCTATTATGTCAGGATTTGAAATCGAGCTCAAGTTCAAATCGGTGCCGAGGTCTGATTTTGATTCTTCTTGTGTTATGGTATCTTGGACAAGTCGATAGACAAAATGGAACAGCAGAGTGGCCTCAGCTGATGGGTTTGACTCAATACCTAGAGCAATATTATGCAAGGCCATCTCGATTCTTGCCTTCAGTTTTGGTGTCAGGTGCCTTGTAAGCCGTGCACAAATAGGGGAAAGGAGTTTTGGCGACTGTGTTCTGAATGTGATATTGTTACAGACCAATCTAAGAGTTTCATATGACATGCTTTTTTTAGTCTCTTTCATTTTGGAGGCTATTTTCTCAACCTCTTTCTCCTCAGACACTTCACCAAATATGTCAGTCTCAACAACCTCCAACAACTCCTCGAGACAGTAATCAAGCTGGCCTATACGGCCCCCAACTGACAGGTCTATGCTCGACAGAAGAAAGTTCAATGTATAACCCAACACATGCAACTCGTAACCCCTTTTCAGAATTGCGCGCAAAATCTTAACCACAAAGTGTAAAAACTCAATCCTCAATTCTTTCAAGCAAGCAGCTAACGCTGACCTAGCCTCATCTCGGATGCTTTGCAGCCTATTTTTCAAAAAGGTGCAGATTCTGTGAACAATTGTTGAGAGCTGTGACTTCATCACCTCAACTGGCAACAATTTAAGAATTTTTAGTGCCACCAGACTTGCATTCACATTCACTTTCTCAGAGTCTTGAGAGGAAAGCTTCTGTGCCTTACGTGCAATTTTTTCCAAATAGCACCTCTTATTCTCTAGTGCAATTTTCTCAGTTATTACAGAATCATCAAAGAAATGAAACGAATCAAGGATTGAACATATGAGACGGAGTAACATCTTTTGTTTGTCCGATTTCCTGGTCAATTCATGAAAACAACGCCCCAGAATGGCACGATATGATTCCCACTGCACGTGGGCCGCAATTGAAGCAAGGGTTTCCACACAGGCATTCTTAAGGTTCTCACCCTTCATCTCTTTAACATCAAATAACATATTGAATAGAAGAGGCACAAATATTTTTACAGTCACACCCTGCATTTCAGACAACCAAATGGCAAGCCTGAGTACAAAATAATCAGACTACCAGTTCAATACCCCATGCATGTTTGATTTGATATGCAAAACAACCTATCAGCACTCAACCCTACACAAGATCACTACTATGTACGTCTGAATTACTCTCAGCATACATTTTCCAATGATTCAGTAGGCAAGCAAGGTATACATTAATTAGTTAGGTCAGAACTCACCTCTGAGAAAGTCGCCATGACAATTTTTTTCCTAAAGAGTGACAATGCTTTGACTCTTCTGTGTATCTGTAACACCACAAAGTAAGAATTAGAAATTGCTAAGAAAAAATATAACATATGGATAGACTAAAGTGAACACAGGTTTTCTCATTTGGTAAATTAATGGGAAAAAAATATACTTGTAAATGAACTATGTTCACAAAGAAGTCGTGATCTGGATCCTCGCTATACAGACAACTGAATGAGTTCAGCAAAGGATGGTTTCTAAAATTGTACACCATTTCTCTTAGCAAAGCGAACCATTCCTAAAATAAAACATTACAGAAAGTTGTTAAATATTATATTGATGAAAGTTCATAGTAAAATATGCTTTCATAATGGGAGATGTAATGCATTTCGGCTGGTTTAGTTCATGATCAATCTATACCAAAAAATATATATATATCTAGAGAATGTGACAATTTAACCTCACAAATAAAAATGATATTATATTGATGAAAGTTCATTGTAAAATGTTCTTTTATAATGGGAGATGTAATGCAATTAGGTGGTTTAGTTCATGATCAATCTATACCAAAAAAAAATATTTGGAGAATGTGACAATTTAACCTCACAAATAAAAAGGGTATAACTGAATTAACCACAAATACAACATGATCAGAGAGAGAACCTTCTGAACTGACACATCCTTGGACATGGCATCTCCCATATGGTGCAAATATATCCTCTCCACTATTTGCATAACAGAGGCCTTTTTCCAAACTACAGGGGCAACATCATTTCCAGTAGAACTGCCATCTCCATTCAAAATTGGAGCAGCAAATTGAAGGAAAGACTGCAATGCCCTTGATGCACTCTGTCTGAAGATCAGTTCTTCTGAGGACATGTCAAAGACACAGTGGGACAAAACTGTCATAGCTTGCTCCTCCCTCAAGTACCAAAATAACTGAGACTCAACAGAGTCATATGCCTTGATTCGTGTATCATAGTCTAGCTCGCCTAGTTCTGATGTAGAAATAGCATTCAGATCACACAATAATCTTGCCTGAAACAAGTTGCAACATAAAAACTTGAGTATTTTATTTATTGACTTCCATTAGGACACCTGTCTGTGACAATCGTTACTTGAATAAGAACTAAGCAACACAAAGTGGAGCATTTTAAGTTAATAAGAAATTCAGGTTGGCACCACCAAAAATTCTATGCACTTTTACTTTACAAAACGTCATAAACTGCAGTGTTGGCATAATAACCAATTGGGTAGGTTCTTTTAAACAAAAAGTTCCAATGAAGGCAAAAAATGAACACTAACAGCACCAAAGACATCAAATACTACACAGTATTTGCACCAGACCGGGTATCAGAAGCTGAATGGTATTGAATCACATTGCAACTACAAAGCTATATTTTCATATTACTCATATAATTGAACTTGGGGGGGAAAAAAACTAATAACACAACAAAAGTACAACCAGAACAGAAAATGAAGAATCATGTAGTGTGAGACCATTGACGACTTTGCAGATACACATCCTCAAATCAAGGCCAGCTGTAACAAGCAATGGATTCACTGCACCCAAAATTTTATCATATAACTCGCTGCCTAAAATAGGGACCATTTCCCTCACCACCTGAAGCCCCTCCATGCATTCATCTGTAGTACAAGTACAAAACAGTTAATAACGGTACCGCTGAACAGGCTGAATATTATCATATTGTACCATTAGCCTATCCATCGAACACAGCACAAAGTCACTTTGAAACAAAAATAAATAGCACATGCATACTCAAGATTTAAGATTTGCAAAAAAAAAAAATGTAAGAAAAATAAACACAACCAATATTTTGTGCATCAAACAGTAAGTTCTGCAATTTAATAAAAAGGCACTGTGATAATAACAAAACAGTTTGAATAGTATATAATCTAGCTTACCAAAGAGATCATAAAAAAAAACCCCAAGTTACCAGACTGGTCACATTGGGTAAGATTATTCAAAAAAAGAAAATAAAGATCATGAGATCTTGAAGGGAAAAAAGTACCAGAGCTGATGCCCTTTTTTCTAAAAAGGGGTAGCAGAATATCTAAGAAATTCTCCGCCACCACTGAATCTTTGATGTATCTTGCCAGTATTTTGAATACCCTCAATTCCCTTCGCCCTTTAACAACCACAGATTTCCTACAAAAACAATAAAGTACACTTGTATAAATTATCAAACACATATTAGAAAGATTGATGCTCTGGCCATAAGTGCTTCATCTCCCTATCTGGACAGTATTGCACCAGCTTAGAGTATATTCCTTTTGGTGTTGTTATAATGGCTCAAAAGAACAGAATTGCCATGAAATGCCGAAAATAATGGTAGAACTTTCCAAGTTCAGAAAAAGCAAAAATTCAAAGAACCACCTTCGAAGTTCACTTCGCATCTTGTAAAGATCATGCAAGCTCTGAACAAGTACGTCAACATGAGGTAACAAAACCTCCTTCGCTGGGTTATACTCTCCATCCAAATCCAAATCGCTATCCAACTTCAGCAAATTCTCCACAAATTCTAGCACAGCAGAAACAATTTTATCTGAAGCCGTGCAAACCGATAAAACAGAAAAGACAGTCGGCACAAGGTTAGACTCTCTGGCCAAAAGAGAAACCAGCTTAGGGCTCTTGCTCATGACTATAAAGCATGTGAAAAGAGAGCTAGGTTTTTCACTACTGGCACCCTCCAGCTTAAATCTGTCCACCAGAGGTCTGATGGACGTGAAAAAGATGTCCCAAAATTCAGAGCCAATATTGTAGGCTTCGAAATTGTTAAGTGCCAAATAAATTACTCGGAAACACAAGCTCCTCAACTCCTTGTATTGCTCTGTGGATGCATGGCCCTATAAAGCAATTGATGGTTTGTTATTTGTGAGAGAAACAATAGATCAATATATATTGCACTTTCTTCTAACCTGATACTGATAGGTGCCTGAAGTCCTGAACACCATAGGAGTAAAAGGTTACTTTGTTTCCAACTTCTAGAAAGTACTTGGTTTTAAAATTCAGAGCCAAAGCACAACAAAAACAAAAGGAAGAGGCAAAAGAAAATTTAAAAAAATATAAAAAGAAACAAAACACAAAGAAACAGTAAAAAAAATATTGTACAAACACCTGCCAAAAGAGCAAGCCGAAAACCAAAAATTGGATGACACTAGGGTGTATTTGGAAATGGAGTGAACAAGGATGAATAGTTTGTTCTTGAACAAGAATTAAGATGAATATCTAACTGATAGCGGACCAATCGTGATAAATTTGCTACATACCAAGCCGCACAGTTATCCCAGGTGCGGCAAAGGAACATCTAATTGAAACAGGGGGGAAAAAAAAAATAACTTTACCTCACAATCATCCGAGGGATTATCAATAGCCTTGGTGTCTCCTTCCCCTCTCTCTCTGTTAATATTTCTCATGCAACTCTCCAATATTAACACAACAATCTTCAAAACAAGGTCGAGATAAGGTTCCATATGAGCCATATCAAAGGTATCAAGGACATCTTCAACTACATGTAAAAATCCATTTTTTCTTTTCCACGAGCACCTATCTATGGCTATGGAATTTGAAACTTCAGGAAGAACAGCGTCCAGAGATTTTCCCAAGTTCAAAATTTCAATCAGTAGAGGTTGAGGAAGTAAGGGCTTTAACAATAATGAGAAAAATAACTCAAGCTCAGTTGGCTCGAATTGCATGAAGAAACGGATCAATGCCTTCCGGTGACTAACCCCTGCATGCTGAAGGGCAAGAAAAAGGAAAAAAAATGATGTTACATTAGGCATTGAACTGCAAGGTTCATCTGCAACCATTGAAAATAGGAACCTCTGCAATTTCTGATCTGAAACAGAGTGTTTTAACAACTTTCATTACATAAAATAGTCTCTTGCAAATTTCTCTTAAAAGAATATTATTCAGCAATACAAAACAAAAACAGTTAAAATGTACAACCTTGCGTGACCCAAGTGATTTCAAATTTCTGATTCTTGGGGTTATTAGACGAATTATTAGAGGCACTAAACGCCCTCTGTGATCCTCTTTGATCGAGTTCGACTCTTTTGAAACTGGCCATGTAATGAGCTCTTCAGACAAGTTTTTAGAGACAGCTATATTTCGGAGATGCTGCGCATATGGCACCAAAAACTCTTCTTTCCAGTTCAGTAAGCAGTCCAGAACTTTTAACTGGAACTCAGGATCTGCATCATCAAGAAGCCTAAAGGGAAAATTTTAAACATTCATTTCTTCCTAATCTTGATTTAACCAAAAATACCTTCTGTACAATATGACTTTTCTACCTAAGCCTTAGTTTTTCTAGACCCATTTGGACAATCTTCACCATGCAAAATTTGTGCCGACTTTTAAGTAATAAGTACTCAAACTTGTGCATAAAGTACTGGATATCATGTTATTCATCCTCTCCTTGTTTTTGCTTACTACAGAAGCTATTTGCAGAGAGATATACAGAAGATGTACCTTTTTACTAAGACCTCATAAAGAACATCGCTCCGGAACAAGGATCGAGCATTATGCATCGATTTTATTACATTCAGCCATTCTTTTAGGATGACTCTCCAGTCTTTTCCTGTGCACCTGGTTGACATGTATGACTCGACACTGAAAATAAACCAGAGAAATACATGAACTATAAACATAAATTTTCAACATAAGTCTCTTCATAATCATAATTGCAGGCAGAACAAAACTAGAAAAATAATTCTTATCTATTTATTGTTAAAACAAGTTTTGAAAAATGCACCAACTTACCAGACTATATCTAAAATGACCTTATCTACTTTCTAAATGCTTATATAATATTTTCTATTTTGTTCAACACATGCAATAATTCACTGTCCGTAATTAACAGCCACTAGAGACCAATTTTTTTCATATTTCATATATTTTGATCAGATACCTTGATATGCTATCATTAGTGTAACCAAGAAAATTGAAGAACAGAGGTACAAGCTGACGAGACCGAGATTCCACAATATCTGGAATCTTCTGAAGAGTTTGAAGTAATGAAACCATGACAGTTGCAGATGGTGTTGGGTCACTTTCAGGATAGAGAAATTGGTCAAACATCTTTGCAATATCTGCAAGAAGAAAAAAAGGCAATTAGAAACAAAACTTCCTGAAATTGGGGAACATGCACTTCACTAATGCAAATTCTCATTCATGTTCAAGTTTGACTAGATGTTGAAACATCCAAATTATGACAAACCAGCAAGATGACTGCACACTGCATAAAGTAGAACCAGTCAAATGCTGATTGTGAACAAGTAGTGAATAGACAAAAAATGACACAAAGGACAAAAGAATAAATACAGAAACATGCAAGAGAACCATAAACTTTATATATATCCATAATAAGCTTTCATGGGTCCAAGCCAAGCAAGACGGAAGAGAAAGAGAGACAACACCTACCGAGCGATTCACTATCACCACTTTCCAGGTTCCCCAACTGATCCTCAGGAGACAAAGCCTTATTTTGCAAAACTGCAAGGTACTCCACATACTTCTCCCATACAATATGTCTGTAGCTTCTTATCAGAAGAGAGAGGCACCCCATTGCAGGATCCCAGACCTGGCTAAATCTATTGTGAAGCACGCCTATGACTCCGTGTAAGACGAGCTGCAAGTGCTCTTCATCGATCTGTCTAGTAGAGAGGTTCATTTGTATCTGTGAAAGGAGGATGCTGATCTTGCGGGTTGTTGCGATCGAGAGTGGGATAGTCTCAATTTTAAGCAACAGATCAACAACCTGGTTAAAACAATGTAAGGGTTTTATGAGGAACAACCATTATAATCAATAATTAATTCATTATTGCCATTAAGCCTCCAAATGGCCAGAAGAAAATATGTCGACATCATAACATACAAAAGCAGGAAGAAATAACAGCCAAACACAAACAGATCAAACCATAAGAAAGATTGAAAAAAATAATAATAATTATATGAACATACATTAATGTGCTTAGCATCTTCTTTTGCCAAATCTGATTCTCCTGTTTTCAGCCTCTTATTTGGGCGCTCATCGTTGGTAGACAACTGATCGCCTCTTGCGAACAAATGTGACAAAATTCTCAAAGTAAAAACACGAATCGTCTTGTCTGGGCTGCTCAAGTTTTCAATGAGCGAACGAAATGCATTCACCCTTTCCTCGGCAGTTATCCGATCTTTTATACAACTTTCCCTGCCAAGAGAAAAGAGAAAAAGAAATTAAAGAAATGAAAACAAAGAAGAAAAGGAGTTTAACAGGCAAAGTACATCTATTCAGAATTGAAATAGTCATTTCAAGCTAAAACTAATTCTCAGAGTTCGTACTGAGAAATAAAAAGCCAGAAGTATCATTGTAAGTTGGACATTTCATATGATTATAGCGGCTATAATAGAAGAGAGAATATATCTTTTATTATAATATAGCTAATCAGCAGAAAAGACTAAAGAGCTATACGAGGAACCATAACCTGGATAAAAGAAACTTGTGAAATGACATACCTAAGCAAATTGTCAAAATAATCTGCAACAGATGACAGAACTTGCAGAGATGATTTGTGTCTCCCAGCTAAAGACAAGTAAAAATTAACTTCTTCATGCACTTGGTTGCAGTGGGCACGCACCAACTCTTGGCATGAAGCCAGGGCTGCACCAAGGAGACTCTGCCAAGTGGCTCTGGGGAGGCCAGCAATAACACCTAGAAATTAATGATCAAGGATGTGCATTTCAGCTATAGTAAGTAAAAAAATACTTGGAAGAGTCTTCAGATACACCAACTGCTGTCTTTATGAGCATAGCAGCTGAACATCCCAAAACTGCTACATGACAGTGAAAAGCCTTCAAATTTATCTAGACCTATGCTCCAGAAGCAGTAGGGTAGAGGATGCAGACAAATGATTTGTAACATGTTTCATAACCTTCATAGAAGGATGGATTGGTAGGGGGAGATTTCACCTCCTTTCTCCAAGCAAAACAATTTTTGTCACCACTAAAAGAGGATGTAATCATGTAAATTAGGGGAAAGAACTTTTAATCATCTTTCCTATCCCCTTCCGTTTCAGAAAAGAACTCCACAGAAACTGAAGGAAAGCAACACCAGTAGAAATTAACAGTAAAAGAATGTGATGTGATGTACCATCTTCAGTTCTAAGCAGTTGGTTGAGGCTAGAGATTAGGTTTCTCATGAGAGGAAGGCTGTCCTGTGAATCACACAATCGAGGATAGCATGTAATTACCCCCCATAACAAAGCAGCCTCATCTTCACAAACTTGAACACCATGTAAGTCATTACATAACTTGGTCCAATGACCAAGATTTCCAGTAAAGAAATCAAAGAGCTTCTTGACACCGCCTTCAGCTTCACTCTTCACTCTCTCAAGTAAGAGAGTCACCCTCGCAAAATATCTCAGTAAGACAAAGACAACTTGATCTGGTGAATCTTCAATAAAATTTGCCACCGCACTGCAGTAAGATTTTGCACAACAATGCATGATATGATACATGTAACTAAAAAGTTCTTTACCACTTTTTTTTCATTTTTTTCATTAGGTATCTATTGTGTCCTTTCAGAATTAAAATCAAAAGGTATTGTGATACATTCTCTGCCAAAGAATGCTTTGAAATTAATCATTTATATAAGAGCTACCAATAAAGACTTTGACCAAAAAGGACCTATACCCGGACCAATAAAAACTGTCTGTAATTTCTCATGATAACTAGAAGGCACTTACCCTATTATATGGCTTTGTAAGGCATGCAAAATTTGAAGATCCTTTGCATTAAGCTCCTTGATAAAATAAAGCAAGCTGCACAAGAATAAATATTAAGGGGCACTTAGGCAAACACAAAAACTAAAATAAGGACCAATTGAAATAACTTGAAGCATTTCTACAAAGCAATATCTCACCTAGGTGTTCTCAGCTTGAAAACAAGGTTATATAAAGGTGAAATTTGCATCAAATCACTAGTTATTATGGGAACATCCAAAAGGCAAAGTAACAGGTTTAAAAGGCTGTCAACAACTTCACATAATTGTCTCTCCATCTCCGTCCCATCAGAGGGAGCTATGTATTTGTTGAGTAATAACCGAACAACCTTGAGGATTCCTTCCTTATCTATCAAGAAGAAATAATCAAAAAAAAAAGGAGGGAAAATAACAGGAAGCAGCAAAGTGAAACCCAAGCCATTTGTACTCCTTTTGCAAGTACAACCAAAACCAAGTTAGCAACTTCCGCCCAAAGGATGGTCCATTTCTATGTAGTACATCCAGCACATCATTCTACTTCTGGTGTATACATTTCAGAATGAGGTGTGCTAATGGGTTGTCAATAATATTTATGAAGTGTCTTACTATCCATGTGAGCTAAAACATTCAAAACGATATATTAAAAGATTAGCACAGTTATAATGTTTAACAGAGGAGAAAAATTTCTTTTACCAAGAGATTTGCTTCCTTTCGTGGTTTTAACAGCAAAGGAAAGAAGCTGTATGGTGTAATTCAAATGTTCCAGGCAGTCACTTTCCATAGATCTTTTGATCGCATCAAAGAGGCATGCATACATTAAGTCCAATTCCTTTTGGTTCACCTCAGTGCAGAGTCTATTCAAAACACCAGTGACTACTTCGAATACACCTGAGCCACCAACAATAACAGTACAACAGTTAAAATGTTTTGTATATATCAATGATATCTAAACATGATATTCGTAAAAACTTTCTCCAGCTATCAACAAAATGTTTTAACTGTTACTTCATTAGGCCCTACAGTGGCAACAAAATTGTACCAGCACGATCTATAATTTATGAGAAAACTAATTTGGCAGTTGAGAAAAAGATTCGTAACTCATGAGTTTACTCAAACTCGACTTGGAAAAAGCTCAGTTGTAACTTGAGTTAGCAGGACTCCGAGTTACAACAACTCAATTGGCTCACAAGTCAAGTTTGAGTTAAGCTCAACTCGGCTCGCCAACTCGTGAGCTGACTCATAACATAACAAATTTATATTTCAAATAGTATTATCGCCATTATTTATAAGTATTGAAACTCATAAATTAATTATAAGAATTTTACTCTTGTATATTCTTATTTTAGATGTGGTGCAAGATGTGGTGGCCAGATCTACAACTGAGGTGAGTACAGGACTATGGAACTCATACTATGTGAGCTGATGTGGGTGAAAAATCTCCTAGCTTGTTTCGAAGAGAGTCTTTACAACTTCAGTGTTACGACAAGTCAGCAATCAATATTGCAAACAATCCAATTCAGCATGACCTCACCAAACATATGGAGATTGAACGTTTCTTCATTGGAGTGCTGATTTTGAGCTATGTCAGATCAGAAGAACAATTGACCAATTGCCTATCCAAGAGTTTAGGTTCTAAGCAGTTTGAAGGTTCTTCTAACAAGATAGGAATGATTGATATTTATCGCCCATCTTGAGGGGGGGAGTGTCGAGTTATATTAGTTATATTATGTTATTTGTAGAAGTCTGGAGTCTTATTTGTAAAAGTACAATTCTAGATTAATATGAAAAGGAGCATCTGGCAACAGAGGCCATAATCCTTAGTTTTAACCTAATTCTTTCTTTAACCAAACCACAAGAATTGTGTCCTCTCACTGCAACTAGTGGACACTTGAGTACTTGACTAATATCAAGAAAAGGTGTGTTTGGCTAGCTTTGGTTTAAGTACCATAAGTCCATAACCACTTAAAATATGCCAATAATCGCACAGCAAAATTTAAGGGTTGCTTAGTTCATACAAATGACACCATCCCATTTGTTACATTATAAATTCATGTCATATGTCTAGAGGACTAAGAAACATTACCCTTTGGATACTTCTCACTCATGCAAAGGGTAGACTTGTCAAGCAAACAACTTAACACCATTTTAGCACTTGAGTGGAGTTTTCCTGAAGTGCCTCTCATCGCATGCCACAATAAAGAGGAAGCTCCATGCTTCCTTATTGGCGATGACCTCTTTGCAACTTCACGAACAACCTTTTTCACCCCTGTCAAAATGGAGGTCAAAGAATCAGTTCAGCCTTGCAGTTACTTTCATGACATAAGTACAATTTAGTAAAAGCTAAAGAGTCTTAACATCATCAACAACAGTCTCAAGTCTGGTCATAAAAATTTTCTTCAATAACTAGATATCAGTATATTTCTCTCATTCTAGTTGTATTCCATTAATTTAAAAGCAAGTGTGGGCATTAACAATTCATGGGCCATGAAAAAAAAACTGGTGAACCCAATAAATTCTCTCATGTAGTGAATTAGATACAGCATCAGTCGCTACCATTTCCAGAACAGCCAGTGCCCATACAAATTGGTCCAAATATCAATTCTAGTTTTCAATAATAGGAATATAGCGACATCTACCTTGCATATTCCATAAAACATGATAATGGACAATAAAGAGTTGTTTAATATGTTGTCTATAAGTAATATGTGTCATATTTGACTGTGGACATTTTATGTTCCACTGACCTTTCCCAAAAAATAATAAATAAAATTAAAAAAACCACATGCATAATAATTTATAATTGTTAGGGGCAGCAAATAGCTCAGTAAATGGAAGAACAAAGTACCAGTAGTGAGTTGGTTCTTAGGAGCATTCCTTAATAACAAAGAAATTGCCTCAGCCATAAACTCACGCACATGATCTTTCAAGAAGAATCTCAGCTGGACGGTAACCCTTGATATAATTTAAAATAAAAGTATCATCAATTTTCACTTTAAAGTACAAATAAAAGATCACATAAAAATATATACTAATGTAAAATTCTAAAACAAAAGACAATATATTAGAGTGCATATGCTGAATTAGATTTGGATTTACCGCAATAACCTACACACTATCTTGAAATTTCATACAAACTATGTCAGCAAATGTAGAGAAAAGGAAGATAAAAAATCAGCAAAGAGAACCATACGCACTTAAGGATATTAATTATGTCCTTTACAAGATATTTTTGAAGGTACATCATGATGTATGACCAAGAGGTAAACACCTGCAATAAAAATGTGAAAAATCGTGAGATTCTATGTGCTGAGGGAAGTGCAACCAAAACAAAAAGTTTTGCATCCAAGCAATGAAAGAAATAGTACAAAAACTACCAGAGGCCCACACAGGACTGTAAATAGCAGGCACATGCTTGTACCAGAAAAAAAAATTTGATACAGTAGGGAGCTCAGAACATACCTGTTCAAGGATATCTGGATCCCGCTCACCACCCTTCTCTAGAAGATCCACAATGGATTTTGTAAGCCTCTCCAAAAAGCTGCATCACAAGATTTACTTATTAGATATCCATTAACCCATCAACAAATGTTTAGATGCAGAGTGAGAGAGGATGAGTACTTACGGCAAGAACTCCTCCAATATATCTCTAGAGAGAGCCGCAATTAACCTGTTTATGTAAAATATTGCAACAAAATCATTGCACAAAACATAACTTCCAATATTTTCAATACCACTAAATCCTGCAACTAACTTGACAAGAAAATATTTTCAATTACCACTAAAAATCACTGTACAATTGCCACTTAAGGTTGATTACTTCAGACTTTAATGATTCTTCATGTCAAAAAATCAACCAAAACAAATTAAATCTTGGCTCGAGCTGCTTGAAACTTCTCCTCATATATTTGATGGAGTCATTGCAAGATTGTTCATGTTAAGCGATAGACAATTAAATCAGACCCAATTAATATGTCTAAATTGTAATTTTCAAACACAGAAAACATTGGTTTAATTTACCTACAACCCTGTAACCTATTATCCTCATGCAATTACACTAATGGTTCAAGAGAGAACCTGACTCTCATGTTATACCCATCTAGTTGCAATTGACTGTATAAATGGACCCAATGGATTCATGGTCCTCTTTGTTTTGTTAAGAAATTTCAATATAATTGAAATGTTCAAATACAATAAAATTTGGTCTGATTTGCCGAAAAATCTGTAAGCTAATAATTTGACACAAGTCAAAGCATTTTCTTATCCGAATAAGCAGGGCATTTTCCCATTTAGCGACCAGAATTGATAAAAATGCACTTACATTAATATTGGTTGAAGAGAGAACGGGGCTTCCATATTCAACCTTTTAATAAGTTCTGAAAATATTTTTTCTCGATGAAGTATTATCTGAGGCAAAGTTTGCACCAGTGGCATCATCTCATTGTAAAATGAAACGAAGTCTTCTGTAGTATTTAGCTCCTGTTTTGCAGATAAAAAAAAAATCACATAAGACCATATTTTAACCACAATCAAATAATGAGCAGGCCGTGATAAGAATTAAGTCATCAACACAATTCTGAATCAGTAAGAAATCAATTTTGAACACATTGGTCAGTAAGAAAATTGCCTGGCTTAGACATTTATGATAAAGGTGTACCAAATAAGATGAATAGAAACTCAAAACTTACCCGCCACTCGATGAGAGCGTCCCGAAAAAAAGAGCCAGAAGACGGCTCTGATTTGACTGGCGCGAGGTTATGATACACATCGATCTTTATCTCCCGAATTCTCTTTGAGGCGCTCTTAAACTGCGCAGAAAGTTATAAATTGATTGATGCATCGAAATTAGATTAGAGAGAGAGAGAGAGAGAGAGAGGGTGTCTTACGACAAAGTTCTTGCGGCCGGAGGTGTCGAGGGACTTCACGGAAGCTGTATTGGAGTTCGCCATGGTGGAAAGCGGAAAGCTGAAAGAGGAATTGCCGCACTTGGTTGCTCTCTTCACATAGAAAACGAGAGTGAGTGCGTGGGAATTTTACTGTTTCTGAGGTTGTGAGGAACTTGAGAGAGAGAGAGAGAGAGAGAGCACACAGAGGAGGAGGGAAAAAGGGATGAGGCGGTAGAGACGGAGAAAAGAAATATAGGTGGCGCCGCCTGAGAGGGGCAGAAAGGAGAGAAGGGTTTAGAGTTTGAGTTTGAGGGTTTAGACTTTAGACTATAGAGAGAAGGAACGGCTGCCTCTATTTTTCGCACAAAATCTGAACCGTTAGATCAATATTAGATAAGCGGTATGGATTGCACTCTTTTGTAAAAAAAAAAAAAAAAAGCAAAGAACAGAGAAAATAAAAAAAGCTCCGACGACCGACGGCCCTTTCTCGTGTCGCTCTCCTTCGCCGACAGCTTAATTTTTCCTGAAACGACGACTGGAATTAATTTTATAATCATCGTCATTTCCTAAATTTACTGTACACTCCGAATTTTTACGTTTAACACCAAAATAACTTCATGTTATTTGAACATGGCAAAATAAATATCAGATTTTTCTCTCTAAAATTGAGAATATTTTTTTGTTATTGAAGTGTATTGTAAATTTGACCAGTGCGAAAGCAATTCGCAACAACCACAGGAACCGACTCGTACTTTTATCGGGTCACTCCACTGTTTAGGTTAATTCTCTTGAAGGTGTCCGTTTGCACCAAAATGAAGGTGTCCGTTTGCACCAAAATGAAGGAAAGGAACTGCGATCAAGTCTGTGATACACAACAGAACAGGTCAAGTATGGGCTATTAGTCCATTACCCAACAACTAAGCCCAGATTGTGTTTATTATAAGCCCAAATAGTTAGGGACGGACAACTGGACAATATACTAAGGTAGAGGCCCAATAGAGTACTCGGCGATTTTTTTTTCTTGGGAAAGCATGAATGCATGATAATTGATAACGCACAGGGACATCAATAATAAATTAATAAGGGATCATCTTTAAAAAAAATTTATTAAAATAATAAGAATAAGTGTCAATATCAGTTGTTCTGTGGATTTACTATTGAGTCGCAGGTTGCGTCGAATAACATGTTAAACTGTAACAACAATATTACACTAACAATAATAAAGTTGTATAAATATATAATGGATAATAAAGTTGTAAAAATATAGTATGCAAAATAATGCATCATTCTTTTTTTTCCAACAATGTTCAACGAAAATAGATTTAAACTATTAGTGTGAAACTAACATAATTCGAAGCTTGATTTTTTAATTTTGCGACTAATAAAAATTACTTGTATCTCTCTATCAAATATTGGCAGCCAGACTACCAACAGGGGATTCTCATCTCAATCAAATATTAGTTCGGTGTATATATATATTTTTCATTTGGATCCCTTTCTTTTGATTAAATACTATACCAGCTGTTAAATTCCTACTCCTTCAACACTATCCAATGATTTAGATAAGGTTTTAGAACATGAATTATTTTACTTTTTTCCTCAATGAAAGGTAGGAATAGGCTTTTTTTTGCCGTAGGAATAGGATAGGGGAAATTAAAATGCGAGCATTTAATGAGGCAGTGGATCAGTGTTCTCATTTTGCCACTTCAGGAAAATGATGTCCCAGCTTGTCAGCTACCCCACTTAGTACCTGTCATTGTACGTACAAATAATAGTAAAAGCACACACCGTTTCTGGGACCCGAATCCCGTGTAGCGCGGGACACCGTGTAGCGCGCGTACGAGCCGTCTGATCTTGATCGGACGGTTCACTTTTTACGGGCCTATCAATCTAGGTTACATGCACGGGGCTCCCTTGTCCATTGGATCTTGATCAGACGGCTACGATGCCGCGCTACACGGTGTGCCGCGCGGCACCAGATCTGAACTCCCGTTTCTGACCCGAGATTTGCGTTCATTGACTGCTCAATATATATCTTTTCTTTTGGCCATTTATAAAAAAAAATTATACTTACTAACATCACAAAGTCCTTTATATAATACACTCAGATATTTGAGCAGTAAATTATATATTCATCACATCATGGTACAAAACTACAAAAAAAAACCAGTAAGGATGTGAAGTACCAATGTACCATATAATTTCCTTTCACTATTTACCAGTACAAAATAAGAAATTATATATATATCCTACCAACAAACAGTATATTAATTCGTTGGCATGCATGAACATAGTATAGTAGTACTATAATAGTAGCTATTTTCAATCCCAACATGAGCATCAAATCATGCCATAACTATCAACAGCAGTTAATTCCTCTTGTTTCTCCTCTCCTCTCCTCTCCTCTCCACCTCGTCCGGTTTCAAGTCTGACAAAACCACTGCCACACGCAAATCCCATCCCATCCCCCAGCTAGCTAGCTAGCTGTAGTGCTGTACGTACCGAGAAAGATAAGAAATTCCGAACCAGTGCCATTAATTCACTGCTGCTTCAACGCAGTTCCCACAATTTGCCTAAAGCGTTTAACTGCTTAATAACTCACAGCCTCACACTCTCCCACGTGCCACGCTTTCAGTTTTCTGGGGCCGTGGTGTTAAATACCTCTACTGTTTGTACAGAGAGTATAGCCATGATGTCACTCTACGTATATACACTCTTTCTCTTTCTCTGAGTGTGTTGAATTCAATTCAACTGGTTTCATCAGTTTTTTGACCGAAAAAATTAATAATGACGTTACTGTTCATATTAATTTTGATAATAACAAAAAAAAATTGAAATTTTAATACTAACGTTGCTGGATCGTCATCCCAGTTGACGAAAGCCCAATACCTTTGGATCGTCATTTCAGTTGACGATCCAAGCTTGGATCGTCATCCCAGTTGACGACCCAAGCTTGGATCGTCATCCGAAATGACGATCCAACGATCCAACAAAAAACAAACAAAAAACAAATATTAAAAAAAGGTTGTGAAATTATTTTGTTTGGATCGTCATCCCAAATGACGATCCAAACAAAAAAATTTCAGAATCTTGTTTTTTTTAATACAAATTTTGCATTTTAGCCCCCAAAGTTTTTATTATTACAAAATATATAATTTATAATTAAAAATTTATATATTAATATCTACATTTAATGTATAACAAATTTTTTTATTGGACTACTATGTAAAAATAATAATTTTAGTGTCATCGGCGAATAAATTTTAATTATATATAATAATATGTGCGTGTTGGCACGACACGATGTGCGTGTTGACACGACACGACGCGACGCGACGCGACACGAATACAAAATTGGCACGACACGACATGTCATGTCATAATTGTGTCGTGTTGGAACATTAGAAAGTTTGACACGATTCAACACGACACGATTCGACACGCAACACGACACGAACACGAATTAACACGACACCTCAACACAAATCTAATTATTAATGTTGATTATTTAAGCAAAATTAATAATTTATTTTCAATTTATAATACCACATCATATTATTTACCATCATTTAAATCATAATATTGTTCTAATTTAATTATTATTTTTTATACAAAATATTAATAAAAACTTTAAACTTAATTACATAATAAATTATAACGTTTAGTAATTTTTTTCTTAATTTTTATTTTTAATTAAAAAAATAATAAAATAATCTGACACGATTTGACACGACTAACACAACGTTTCAACACGACACGACACGATCGTGTCAGTCGTGTCGTGTTAGAATGCGTGTCATGTTGACTCTTCTCACCACTAAGCACGACACGACACAGTTAAAAAAGTAGTTCGTGTCAACACGACACGAGACTCTAACACGATCGTGTTTGATACGACATGACACGACACGCACGATGTGTAAATAAAATATAATAGATGTTTTAATTATGTTTAATTTTTAATTATAAATTATATATTTTGTAATAATAAAAACTTTGGGGACTAAAATGTAAATTTTGCATTAAAAAAAAGAATCTGAAATTTTTTTGTTTGGATCGTCATTTGGGATGACGATCCAAACAAAAAAATTTCAAAATCTTTTTTTAATATGTGTAATATGTGTTTTTTTCCTTGGATCGTCATTTCGGATGACGATCCAAGCTTGGATCGTCAACTGGGATGACGATCCAAGGGTATTGGGCTTTCGTCAACTGGGATGACGATCCAGCAACGTTAGTATTAAAATTTTGATTTTTTTTCTGTTATTATCAAAATTAATATGAACAGTAATGTTAGTATTAATTTTTTCGGGTTTTTTGAGCTAGATCCCGTTATCCCGCATGGATGCTGGTGCATACAATGCACGCATGCGCATGCAGATTGGCACGTGACAGCTTTTTCTTCTGATGATTAAGGAGGATTGGAGTCAAAAGAGAGAGAATTAAGGAGTGAAAGAGCCCAGATTTTTTTTTGTGGCGATCACGGACTATTATATGGTGTTACAAGTCATCCGCACAAGAGCCACAAGTCTTTCTATGTGCTAAGAGGAATGTTCACTATTTCCAGTTTTGCCTACGGCTAGTCAAAAACGTTTTGTGTTGGTGCGGTCAATCTAATCAAATAATAGTCAAATAATAGAAAATTTTAATCAGAACATAATGCATATCAGTTAGTAGTATTATGCAATGATCATTTTGTCATATTTTTTTGTTTATTATTTCCAATAAGATAATTGTAAGACCTTATCAATTCTTGTTGGAAAACATGTTTCTTATTAATAAATGTTCTATATAAGTTCAAATTAGCCACGAATGAAACGTTTGATTCAAAGGTTTAAATAGCGGCCGTAGCGGCCGCAATAGCGGCGCTATAGCGGTGCTATTTGGTACACCGCTACAACGCTACAGATTTAGCGGCCCGTCCGATAGCGCGACCTATAGCGGGATTTAGCGGTGAAATAGCGGGTGATATAGCGGTATAATAGCGGAAATAGCGGTACAGTTTATAATTTGCTGATATAACAATAGTATTTTGGGTATAACTTTCGCATACGAACTCCGATTGACGTGATTCAAAATTCTATGAAAAGTTTACAAAAGTGGCCACAATTTTTATGTTTTGAACATTTTCAAATTCTTAAAATTTAATGCTCAAATCTGCATAGAAAATAAATATAATTTTAGTTAGCATTAATTAGTTGCATGAAATTATTTTAATTTTTATTTTAGACTAAACTAGACTTTCAAAATGCACTTGTGTGTGCAAATCCGCTATGGTCCGATAGCGGCCGCTAAATACCCGCTATCCGCTATCCGCTATGATATTAGCATGTCCGCTATGAGTCCGCTATCCGCTATTTAAACCTTTGGTTTGATTAAATCTACAAAAGTTGTACATTATATGTATTATGTGATTACAATAGACCGATAATTGTTAAGAGTGAGGCAACAAGAATATATAAACATACTTAATTAAAAAGTTAAGCAATCTTAAGTTTTTATTATTTGTTATAATTAATAAACAACCATTTATTTTCAAATGATCTTGCATTTGAATAATCATTTTGAAATTTATTTTGTTGGATTAATTTTCTAAATGGCTATTTGTCGCACCAGCATCCTCAGCAGTCAAAAAAAGGACTGCTCCAAGCAGTCCTTTTTATTTTTTTAAATTTTTTTAAATTTTAAAATTCAAATTGAGAATCCAAACCGTTGATCTTGTTAAGTTATATCGGCGATGCATTTTCATATAAGTTTTATAAAATTTGAAGTTGATTTGATACTTGATTAAGTGACCAAATTATGAACGTATTAGAATTAATCAAACTAGGTTCGTTCATTTATTGACCACTTAATCAAGTATCAAATCAACTTCAAATTTTATAAAACTTATATGAAAATGCATCGCCGATAAAACTTAACAAGATCAACGGTTTGGATTCTCCATTTGAATTTTAAAATTTAAAAAAATTAAGAAAAATGAAAAGGACTGCTTGGAGCGGTCCTTTTTTTGACTGCTGAGGATGCGGACGCGCTATTTGTCTGTGGCCTGTGGACTAGATGAAAGACATGGATCGCTATATAATCCGGTACACAGCTCTATGTGCAGATAATCTCTCCTCAACCTTTGGTAGACACCAAGTATTGATTCTATGTAGCACACAAATGTACAGCAATTTATTGCACTCAGACACTGCGTCAAAAGAGAGTTCTCCACTTCTTTACATATTCTTGATTCTTGTCCATTAAGACGCTGCCAAACAAATCACTTTTCATATCTTTCTTTCTTTTTGTTTTTTTTTAAATAAGGTAATGTTCATATTTGGACAAATGTCACAGTCAACACATAAACCAGCACATTACTTCGCTTTAAAGATTTCATGTCGCATTAGACTGTGCTGTACAATGTCAGGGTAATCAAATTAGTAATTAATTAATTCAATATGAATTGTATATGCCGATAATCAAGTTAGTGTCGGTGGTGATTATATATATAACTTAAAAGCTTTTCACACAATACAACTATTCACCTATTATGAAGTACACAAGGATTTGGGTTGTTCATGGTATGGGTTATATCTGACAGGTCGGTTCTTGTGCTTCACCACACCTATATAATTAACGCATAACTATTCTTATAGTCATTTCTCATGTGGTTTAATTATGAAATAAGTGTTCGCATTCATTGTTTCAACTTTCAACATTGGGTTCTTCCCATTTGAATTTTACTGTATCCCATCATTTGGGAGGCAGTAAAGAATATATTCTTCGCTTGAGGAGCATGTTTCAACCTTGAAGTTTAAGTTAAAGTAAGAGGGTTGTTTTGTTTTGTCAGATTGTTTTAGTTGAGCATGACTATGACTTTCTTATTACCTGACTTGGTTGCAGAAAACGAAAGAAATGAATTCTATTTAATAGAGAAGTATTTCTTATTTTATTGTATATACCACATTGCATTTGAAAATCAGACGTGATAAAATAAATTCTGATATTCTCCTTGGTAGCCTCTACCAAGTTCTCTTTTTTTTTAAAAAAAAAAAAAAAGAAAAACTGATATTCTACTAGGTTTCGATCAGAAATTGAATCCGTATTTGATTTGATTGGATAATTTCGAAAAGTCAAAATAATTTGAACCTGATCTAATCTAAGATGTTCCGGAACTTGAGGCCATTTAAAATTGAATGGTCTGAAAAGCAACCTAGACTCAACTGAGACGATTCGAAAATCCAAAAATAAACCAAGTTATACGAAAACTTTTGGTTCATAAAGTAATGATTTGGAGATCAAACTAACCTGAACTTGACCTGTTATAATTCAATTTGACATGTTTGATACAATTTCTAAGGTGAAACGTGATCGGACATAAAGAACTCATCCAAATGACTCGGACTTATTCCGGAGCTGACTTGATAATTTTCAAAAGTCAACTTTATCTGAATTGACTTGAAATTAAATCGAAGATTCGAAGTTCTAACTTATCCAACAAAATATCTCCAACTGAAATTAAAAGTATATCTTTAGCGTACATCTATCAGATTAATTAGAACTTATGCGGCATTTTATTCTTGACTCCTACATGACAAAAAAAAAAGAGAGAAAAAGAAGAATTTCCACGGATAATTCCACAAAATATTAGTTAGAGCGTGCCAGCGTGGTACCTTTTTTGTTTTGTTTTTGTTTTGTTTTTGTTTTGTTTTTTTTTTTTTTTTTTTTGCTCTCTCAATTTGCATTCGTCTTCCTTTTTTTAGAAATCATTTATGCATGATTGGCTAGCAACCAAGTCATTTATTTGATTTATTTCTGATGTCAACCGCCATTTATTCTTGCCTACTCGTAACTACGTATTTCCATATCTTCCAATCTAAAATAGACTAATAAAATCTGACGATATATTTCTGATGTCAACCGCTATTTATTTGATTTGATTGATAATTTCTCGCTAGAAGTTTGGCACTATTTGGTATGTACTAGAAATTGATGGCTATCCGATGTAACCGGATGGTTTGAATTCCAATACCAAAAACTTGTTTTGGTATGGAAGGCAGGAAGAAAGCATCCCAATTAGACCTGTCAACACTGAATCGTTTTAACGTTTTTGTTTTTGTTTCTGTTCCGTCGAAACGGAACGTTAAACGAAAGATGAAATGAGTTTTGTTTTAAAAAACGGAACGGAAACGGAATCAAAATTTGTTAACGTAAATGAAACGGAATACGGAAATAGGACTGAAATCAATAGAAAATAGAGATAGAACGTTAAATAGAACATATTTCAGTTACGTTTGACGAAACAGAACGGAAATGAAACAACTGTTTCATTATGTTACCGAAACGGAACGTAAATGAAAATCGCCGTTTCCGCTTCCGTTATATACGTTTGACAGGTGTAATCCCAATACACGTGGATAAGTCTTATTTGACAATCGTTTAACAACAATCAAGGCAGGCCAAACTTCCCGTCAACCGTTTAATTAGCGGTTTATCTTTATTAGAAGAATACAAATATGGCACCGGGAACAAATCAATGTGTCACCTTTTCCCACAAGAAATCGTCCATGTCAAGTAACAAGAATCTTGATCTTATGTGTTGATTCCAATATAACTTAACTTTGTGCAGCTGCTGTTTTAAAAAATTGATGCTAATGAAAGAAAAGGTGGTATTGCCACGTGTAATCTAATATCATTACTTTACTCTAACACATAATAATGGACCACAATCAAATATGTAAGACACATATAAATAGTATTACTATCACAAGTATAATTTGGTTGGAGAATCAGTATTTAGTACGGTTCATTTATTTTTTTTTAAGTAATGGCCCTTAGGCAAGTATTTTGTACAGTTAGCTATGATAACTGGGTCAGGAGTTATACTGAAAGAGGACAGATGTCATTATCAACTTTTTTTGATATAGATAAGGAATGCATAATTTTGAAACTTATCAGTATGGAATTTAATTAGAGTCAGCATTGGTCCCTCGTAGTTCCATTTTAGGTTGGCTAATCACTTTCTTATTTGAAAAAATAAGTTCAAAACCAGCGAAAAAACCCACAGAAAGAAATCAAGTCAGTCTCACCAAATTATATAAAGTCTCAATAAACTGAGCAACTATAATAATTGAGATTTGGATCCACGGATCATGCAAGTAACCAAGACAGAGCTGTATAATTTTTCACACTCCACCTTATCTATGGCTCCGTTTGGATGGCTTCTTCCCGAAATAAGGAATAAGGAATAATCACTTTTTATCAATAAATTTATTTCTAACCATCCAAACTCTTCACAAAAGTTACACACTTCCCAATAAATTTCTTCCCTTCTTCCTTCTTTCTACCTTATTCTCAACGCATCCAAACGGAACCTATATCTATATCTATAACTATACTTCTATATCTATCTATATCTATACTTAGGGATGGAGCCAGAAAATTTTTCAAGGGGGTTCATCACACTATGCCATTTTTTGTTATTAATACCGGTTATATATAGATTTTTAGTATCGGTTGTCAAGCAGTACTAATAACAGGGGTGTTAAAGATAATTAAAAATTGGTACAAAAAAGCCGGTATTAAAAATCCACTAGAAATCGCGACAACCGGTAAAATTAATGCTGTTGCAACCGGTAAAAATTAAAGCTAACTTAAACAACAAATAAACTAGTGAATGCACTCTATACTTGTCGGTCTCAATCATTACACTATCTAAATGACCGAGTCCATTCAAGTTAGAGAACTCATTCATTGTACGCACATCGGTAATGTAATTTTCTAGTTGATTTGGAAGAGCTAAAAGACTTGGATGAGAGAACTCACAAGGATAAAAGAAGCCAATTTGACTAACTTTTCTGTATTGAATGATCAAAATGAGTCTCTTGGATTTAAGCAAGACACACAAAAAAGCAATTCTGAATTTATTTCATCAAACCTATTGTTAAGCTCTTGTAATTGTACGTCTATAATTGCAAAAAAAACCTCTACACGATAAATTGATCACTCCTGATAAATTGATGACGATGAATTGATCACTCCTGATTTAAATCCGAACTTGAATATGTTTCAGACTTATTTTAAATCCGAATTTGACTTTCTAATCTGACTTTAGGAATTCCATAAACCAAAAAAAAAATATTGATTTGATAAATAAAAGGGCCAATTTTAAGCAGCGGTACCGTTATCTCTGATTGTTCTTACAAAACAGCTTCTAAAGATGGTTTTTTCCTGATCGTTCTCGCAGGTCACCAAGAGGACAAAACCGATTGTGATTATCTAGTTTTGAATTTAGTTTGTAAAGTGAAATTGGGGAAGAGGCAAAAGCCGAACAGGGAAAAGAGGTGGAAAGGTACGCACTTACGTAGGATGTAAACTTTTTTTTTTCTTCTTTTGAGAATTTCCCTAATTTGTTTTCTTTTCCAATTCCATGTCGTTGCTTTGCTTGGCTGGGCTATGGGCCATTCATTTTTAACTATTTTGGACCTAATTAATAAATTGAAGGTCCACAAATGACAAACCAAAACTGAAATTTGAAAAGAGCAATCTATTCTCGGTTATTCAAATGAATTGTTTTATTGTTTATGGTAATATTGCTTTACAAATATAAATTGTCATCTACCAAATAAGACCTCACAAAAGAAAATTGTATAAAATAAGTATGGGGTTCACCAATGAAAACTCACCTAAAATTTTATGGGGTTCAAATATATGGTGCATATAACAAATTTAAATTTTATAATTACAAATATTCATATGTAACAATATTTTTTTAAAAAATAGGGGTGACATTGACACCCCTATCTTCCACTTAAATCCGTCACTGTCTATACTACTTATAAAGCACCCATATAAAAGGAGTAAAATTATCATATAAAAAGGTGTAAACAATTCTTATATCAATTATGAACCATTGATTTGTGTAATTTAATTTGATCAATGGTCTAGATCAAGATTAGACTTTTCTTACAAAAATTAAGTTACTACCAAATTAGTTATTTATTTAAAAGAAAAGACTAAATTATTGATTTTACAATATCTTTATTGACTAACATGTAACATTTTATATATAACAAAAAATAATAACAACATTTTATTTTATTTTTTTGCCCACGTATTGAGGACATCTTTTACTAGTTTCTTAAAATGTACACAACTTTTCTTGCCTAACCAGCAACCAATCTTTCTTTCCCACCTACACAGGTTAACAAGGGAAATAATGTTGAAAGTTTGGCATCACAGTTTTTCCGTTTAAACTTCTTTTGTATAACTATCAAACTGACCTAAACTCCTAAAGTACCAGAAATCAAACCAACTGAAAATCACGTTCACGCTAAACAGTAGCAACTAAATAAATAGAGAGTGAAGGTGCCCACCACTTAACTTTTTTTCTTGATTCAAAACCCACCACTTTTTCTAAAGCTGTATAATAACAGAAAAAGTACTGTACATATGATTACAAACTTTCTCGTACATCCTTTTCTCTCACATGACCAAAACTTTTTCTAAATATGTTTGTTAAAGAAATCACATCATCTGCCGCATAAGCTTGAAAAAGAATAAAAGTAACAATATAAAATCCGGGAGTGGCGGGTTGTATGTTTAGCAAATAATAGTATAATTATGCACATAACTTGTCCTTGGCTTGACACACACATATTGGTTAGTAGCAAAATTTCATCCCTTATCCTGTAATAAAAAAAAATGATAATCAACAACTCTAGCAGTAAACAAAAATGCAAAATCAAAGAGTACGAAAGAAATTGCCAAGTAGGACTGTTAACCTTATGGTTAGTCTTGGATGCTTCTGCTCTCACAGCACAGTAATATTTGTATCTGCTACAGACAATCAATAAAAGAATAATCATTTTAAACAAATTACAATTTAAAATAGATGAACGCAGAAAGAAAATAAATGCTATAATATAAACTTTGCAAATTAACCCAAAATTAATCTAATTTGCAAATGACAAACAAAAATTTGCAGTTAACACCCTGCAATGATGTACAAATGCTGGGTTCATATCCAGGAATTCCCTTCTCGCCCAAAAAAATTGCATTGAGAAAAAACAAAAATAAGATTAATTATTGACTGATTAACCTACCACCCACAGTTCATGGTAAAAAATGGAACAGCCATCATCTAGGATAGCTAAAAACAGAATATTTTTTTTACTTGAACATGTTTTACCTTACAATAACAATATAGTTCTTCAACTATATAGCTTGTGAAGGTTTGGGTAGGTAGGACCTCTACTACAAACCTATCATGAATAATGTAAATCTAATAGGGATTAGATTACCGTTTGCGGAAGAATCGAATATACCAGACTTCGATCTCGTAGGCGATACCGCAAGCCATAGCCACCACACATCCACTGCGCACAGCCCCTGTCTCTCTCCGTATGCGGCCGATGCACTACGACCTCAAGTTAGGGCCTAGCGCCACCATCCACAATTCCAAGTACCCGACATGCCGTGCTTCTCATTCATGCTTGGAAATCCATCAAGCAAGGGAGGAGAAGGCTCCCTCTCTCTCTCAGATCTCTCTCTAGGGTTCTGGACCTTTGAGGACGGAATCACCAAGTAACAGAACACTAGATCTGAGTATATAAAGCCTCTGTCGGTTACAGAACCGAACAGACGCATATCTGGTTCCGCGACCCAGCGGGTCGCTGGTACCCTTAGCGGGCCGCTGGCCATCCAGAATTTCTCCGTAATTCCAACATCTCCCTCTCGGAGAAGTTTCACACAACATGTCACTCATACGGCAAATGGAACGTGCGACCAGCGCATACACCTGTCCATGCGGGAGCTCAAAAGCCTCACTTTGAATAAATTCAAAGCCAGCGAGAGAGCATCTACCCTTTTATAAAAACAGTTATATAAATGTGTACACTAGTACCTTAGAAACATTCAAATCCGCACTAGATCAGACATTATTGACCGCTCAATAATACATGTCTTTTCCGTCTCAGTCTTAGTCTGCTGTATGTTCCCAACCTCAGTCCATATGACGAGTTTGGTGAGCTCTGAACACCAACAGATCTATCGTTTGTGCATGATGAATTGAATCTTCCTTTCGACTCATGAGACTCAAAACGAAATCAGTCGCTTGCCCAGCAATGCCCCGACAGGCGGAATATACATCACCATAGGGTACACACCAAAGTAGCAGCCCTGACCCCATTTTTCATGACATAGTCAAAAGTCAAAGGGTACGTAATCATGGAACTCACACATGGGGAGTCATACGGTCTTGGTCCTGGAACCACTCAACCCACTTCCATAAGTCGCCAAGCACATGTGGTATGAGCACATGTTACAATGAATTATCTGCTAAACAGACGTGTGTTCACATTCATTGTACGAGTCTAGATTCAGTTTGCAAATCAAGTATCTATGGTCTAGACCACTTCTTATTGCAACTAATCCTGAGATTCTCCACTTAGACACTCCCCGAGTTCTAAGGAGATTCTCACCTCGGCTTTTATTGAACTACGTGATTGTTTGGGGCACAATCATATCGGATCGCCTAAAAGAAGACAAGCCTCATTTCAGTCCCAGACTAAAGCGACAATGAGCTTCGTCCATCCCAGATGGCTCCTTAGTCCCTGACTAAGCGCACATAGCTCAACCTAGTCTCATCTCTACATGCCCCAGGCATTAGAGGCGATTGCTCGTGTGAGCGAGACAATCTAAAGTTCAATGACACACTACCATAAGTGCTAACATGTACTTGATTAATAATAAACTCAATGTTCACTATCCAAGTTCAAGTACATATAACTATGAGGATCTGATTGTCATATAGACCATCTCCAAATGAAATAATTCATTTGACATCTCTCTGAACTATCAGAGAATTTTGAGTATCCTGAAACAGATCATTAGGGTGTTATGAACTGTTCCATATAGGAATCCACTCAATATCAGATCAACTCCCTCAGTGCTATCGTGTCTCCATATATCTGAATCTGTTTGGTTTAGTCCATTACCCCACAGTATGCTACTAGAGCTATACATAAACAATGAGTTGTTATCGACCTCCCTGAAGTCACAACAACTACCAATTGTTTCAAGGACTATCTCAACCAAACTCCCTCTTGACATAAGCATCAGTTATGTCAATGTGCTCTATCTCACAAATGAGAGAGCTAGTATGAAAATCAAAACATGCTTTTGACTCCATCTCCTCTATAAGATAGTCAAAACTCAATCTCCACAATGAGAGAGTATCATATTTACTCAATCTCCCAAATGAGAGAGCAAATAATTTGTTTCATGAGAAACAGTTGTAATCAAGCAAACTTTATCATCAAAGTATACTTGGCATGTTATTTATCATACTTTCTTTCAGATATATCAAACTCTATATGCATTTGCAAATAGGTATTGGAATTGGCTTATAACATATGTCAAACTCATAGCCTTGCTAGAGTGACCTAATTTTATAATCTGCAATAGGGTTACAAGTAGAATGTGCCTCATGCACTAGTCTACTATGCTCCTAACTCAATATAGAAGCTCATGAGTCATAATATCTCATTTCAATTGCCACATGCATAGAAACCAAGCAAGCCTCTCCTGCTGCTTGAACTAGTCCTGTTGCACCATGCAACCAACTAGGAGATAACTGTAATGGTTAATCAACACATTACAAATAAGGTTTTGTAACTTCTTACAAGTCTGACTCAGTTCCAACGGTCCGCTGATACGTTCAGCGACTCGCTTAAACTCTCAGCGGTCCGCTAGGCTTCCCAGCGGTCCGCTGCATTCAGAACTGACAGAGAACTTGTATTGGAAGTCATCTTAGTCTAAGTGATCCGCTAGCCCAGCAAGCGGTCCGCTTAGATTATGCAGCTGAGAGTCTGATGCCAGTTGAGCTTCCTCTTCATCAATAATATTTGACCCCTGGTCAGATACATTGAATTATGAAGGCATAGCTACATTCAGCACTTCTCTCAAGAAACCTCAATTTACTTAGGAACTCATTTCACTGTTTGTACTACTCTTGGAATGCAATTAAATATGTGTGTCTTCCAATTGCTCCAAGCAATGGAATAGCCTCCCTCTCAAACCTAGTTCTACTCTCTATTCTCATAGTAGAAGAGAGAAGAATGGTTATTATAAGGGGTATATCTAAGGAGCAATCTGAAATAGACAGTCGTCTATTCAGATTCTAATCCAAGCGGTCCGCTAGCCCAGCTAGCGACCTGCCAGGTCATTCTTCGTCAGCAATCCGCTAGCCCAGTTAGCGGTCAGCTAAGAATAGCTCCAAACACACTTTATAACATCAATGTGCCACATTGCACAACATCTAGTAGTACTAAGTGAACCCTATCATCATACAGATTACTATCTTTCTTTTCAGACTTATCTAGATTTAAGCATAGGGGATTCAACACCCAAAGATAAAGAAGTTATATATCTATTCTTCAAGCTAATAGTGCACTATATGTGCAATGATTATTTGACAACTTATTCTTGAACCATGTAACATATATTTTAGACAACTAATAAATTGGCTAAGCGTGCACTCTCAGCCATGGATCAACTAAGTATGCACATCTTGTGCTTTTAGTTTTCCACTGCTCAATCAGTGAAGTGATCCTTGTCTAAAACTGTTATATGTCTAGAATAGTTTCAACATAATCATATCTATTGCTTAGAATGAGATAGGCATAGGCAAACTCATCTCCAATAAGAGAGTTTCCTTACACTAGACTCCCTCTATTCTGGTGTATCACTTCAAACGGACTATACCGGAGCCACTGCTCTTGAAGTACTCCCTATATTATAAATTATACAAGTCATGCAATAATCTTTCTTCATTTACACTATCTCATATTTCATCATCGAATAAATTCCTTTAGCAATGAAACTTAAATTGACCTCAACATCAATTTTATTTCTACATTGCCTTTTTGAGCAAACACTCCTCCTAACTCTCAATTTGAAAAATCGGATATTAGGGCATATGTGTCTAAATTGCTCAAAGTGAGATTTAGGGCATATGTGTCTAAATTGCTCAAAGTGAGATTTAAACTCTATAGTATCTTTTTCTAAGCTTAACTTCATTGAACTTATGCGAGAATGTTGAGGAAGAACCTATTTCATTTCCCCCTCTTTTCCTCAGCATCCGAATCAAGTTCATAATAACTGAAGTAGCTTGCATAAGAAACTATAAGTTATTTATAAATCGTCACTCCTCAAGGAATCAAATGATTTAACAAAATGGCATAATTATGGTTCTTCTCCAATAAATTTCCTTGAAATCTATGAGAAGGTGCAATCAGACATGCAACTGAACCTATGGTTATATGAGAATCCTCCTAGGAATCTCTAGAAACACATAGTTTAAACCATAAAATTGGAGATTTCAGTCTGCCACAGACTGAATACAAGCGGTCCGCTTAGCAACCTAGCGGTCCGCACAACAATCAAGCGACCTGCATGGCGTTCCAGCGATCAGCTTGTTGTTCAGTGAAAGCGGCCCGCTAGCCCAGCCAGCGACCCGCTTGAACACTCAAGCAGAAATTCCTCAATTGGAAATTCTCTTTGTGATGTGCATTTATCGATGCAAACTGCATACATAACCAGTTTTGCAGAACACATCAGCTGCGACTTAGCTTTTGTAAGAACCATATGCATAATGGTACTTTTTCATCATCATGCAACACAATTTGTCGCTCGATGTGAGAAATAGTGAATCATCGAACTATTTCAATCTTATCACAACTCATTAACTCGTACAGCAAGTCCAAATGACTGCGACTCGTTTTAAGAGATTTCACACTTTTATGACTGAATTGGACCTAGTCATAAATGTGATAAGAACCAAAAGCTTAGTGCATTGATCATATTAATTCTCCATAACTTGAATCACTTTTCAACAGGTATTCAAGTTCTCACTTATTGCTTACTATGTCTCAAGTTGGAATAGATTGGCGATTATGACCTAAAAGTCAATCCCAGTCATGTAACCTCAACTTGCATAGTTAGCATGCCAAATAATCACAACTCATGAGATTATGTAAAACACAAAGAAAATGCATAGAAAGAAAACTTACTTAGCACCACAAACCATAATGTTTTGGTACTAAAATCAGCACCATTCACATGCTCAATTCTGAAATCCAACACCAAAAGAAAATTTCACAAGTACTAGTTATTGTCAAGGTTTGAAGTGTCTTAAAGTATCATAGAGCAATCATTTGTATCCCCCTCTAGGAACAACAAATCTGCATGTGCCAATCCCCTGGACTGCACCATTGCATTGATTCTCACATATAGATCACTTTACTTCATATTTATGACAATTCAAATGCTATGTTACATCACCAACATCAAGGTAGTAACACTCAAACAATTTGCAATTTTAGTACTTTATCCTAATTTAGAAACATATCTCCTTGTATATCAAGTCCACAACAATAATCTCTTAGTATTTATACAATTACTTGACTATGTCATCAAGCTTGACCAATTTGAGCAACATTCGTTAAGAAACGAACGACACAAGACAGTGAAGTTTGCTTGCACATGCTCTCACCAATTAGAAAGCAAGCAAGTTAACTCTAACACTTATTGCTCAAATGTCAACTTATGACTCTCTTTATGCAACTCAAAATTTATTTGACCTCATGTCAAGATGCAGCCCCAAAGGCGCTTCTTATACTTGTCAAAAATTTATTGAGCTTGCAAATTAACATAATCAATAATTATCAATACTATCATTAGAGATTAAGTTAAGTTGTAACTAATACAAGAAACAACAAATTCTACTCAGCAACAAAATGCGAGTGGAATTTTTGCAGGTCAGTGCTCGCTAGCGGTCCGCTACCAAAACAAGCGGCCCGCTACACTACCCTTACTCAATTTGTTTCTAATTTTTCACAATTTCTTTTGGGATTTCTCATTAGATGTGATGGTCTCGAGTCTATCCTGATTCTCTATAAGATAATGAGATACTGTAATGCCCAGCAATACACATTCATCAATATCTTTTATAATCAGCGATGACTTTCGTAAGCCAATGCCATACATAGAGACAAGCACTTAAGTTAGCACTACACAGTTAGTCTCACCGCACAACCCTTGAATCAATCCAAGAAATAATGCAAACCTAGCAACGATAACCGAAAGATGACAACCAGGGCCACCAATCCTGTCTCATGTACTAAGTGCACCACCTCCCAATCGACTCGATTGGCGCAAGACACAGAAATTGGATGAGACATCATAGTCTACATACCAAATTCACCCTTCGTGTGCTACCACACAGTGCTAGCCAGCACCCAATTGTGCCAACCATGCAATCACAATGGTGAGACGGTACCACATATACCATCAATCACCCACAATGCAAATATGCACCTAATGAAGGGTATATACCATGAGACTATCGTCCAGATAATCTCATACACCATTTTGGACATATTAGTATGTTCAAAGTTGGTCAGATCAAGTCATTGTTGTAACATCATATATTAGTTTCTGTCAAACTCAGGTTCAGCGGCCCGCAGATCCGTTCAGCGATCCGCTCAGACTCTCAGCGGCCAGCTTGGCTTTCCAGCGGCCCACTGAGACTTGACAGACAACATAATACTGGTCTTAGGTTACTATTCAGACGACCCGCAGGCCCTGCCAGCGGTCTGACTGATAACCATACAGAACAACCCTTGGTTTTCTGTCATCAAAGATTTTCTGCGACCCGCTAGCCCTGCCAGCGGCCCGCAGGTTTCACGTACTGAAACCCTGATTCTAGTATCTCCAACGATGGAGTGCCTCAGAATCAATTTCTCGACCAGTAACCATGTCCTAACCCGAACCAGACATGAAACAATGGTTTGCAACAGTTCTCATCAACTCTCAAGGAGAGAAATGTGCGAAAAATCAATTAGTCATGGATCTAGGGTTTCATAAGGACAAAATAGTCACAACAATGGTGGTTATACCTTAGCGGTACCATTCCTACGGAAGGAAGCCATAATGGCTCTGATACCAATGAAGGTTTGGGTAGGTAGGACCTCTACTACAAACCTATCATGAATAATGTAAATCTAATAGGGATTAGATTACCGTTTGCGGAAGAATCGAATATACCAGACTTCGATCTCGTAGGCGATACCGCAAGCCATAGCCACCACACATCCACTGCGCACAGCCCCTGTCTCTCTCCGTATGCGGCCGATGCACTACGACCTCAAGTTAGGGCCTAGCGCCACCATCCACAATTCCAAGTACCCGACATGCCGTGCTTCTCATTCATGCTTGGAAATCCATCAAGCAAGGGAGGAGAAGGCTCCCTCTCTCTCTCAGATCTCTCTCTAGGGTTCTGGACCTTTGAGGACGGAATCACCAAGTAACAGAACACTAGATCTGAGTATATAAAGCCTCTGTCGGTTACAGAACCGAACAGACGCATATCTGGTTCCGCGACCCAGCGGGTCGCTGGTACCCTTAGCGGGCCGCTGGCCATCCAGAATTTCTCCGTAATTCCAACAGCTTGAGATCCTGATATGGGTACTGATGCCAGTATGGCAAGAGCTCTTCCACCTCAACTCGAGAACTGTAATAGCCCATGTTATTCCTCCTTAACCTGGTGCGCCTCATTATTTCCACATCTGCCATGAAAATGCTATACACCGGCCTATGGTCAGAAAATCTTGACTCCCCTCTGACATAAGATACCTGGTTGAGGCCCCTTCCATACCATAGTATTCTATCACACCTATATAAAAAACATAGTTTGCAACATTAAGTAGAAGCGGCAAGAGAAATTTTTAATATATATTTTTTTTACTGGTATCAATAGGCCTAGCTTTCTTTTTGTTTATGTTTCCGCCCAAAACTGTTATCAAGTCAGAGCTAATTGACATTTTACTTGAATGCATAGTGGAATAATACCAAAAAGGTCAACCAATCATGTCCGAGCATTGTTGTGTAAGAAATTAAAAGAGAGAAAAATAAAAACAAATTTTTAGATATCTTGTTTTTTTTTGAAGTATTTACTTTTTTTTTAAGTTGGGAGACTTGATCCCATCTTTTATCTTAAAAATCTTTCAGATATGTTGTCACCAGGTAGTTGAGTCATGACCCAAAAAAAAAGGAAATCTCTTCCTTGTGGTTCACAATCACATTGTGCCTTTCTTCTCTATACAAAAAGATAGCAAATTCTGAGTTGTGTTATTTTTACCATGCAGGGGTTCGCCTCTTTTCTTTGGTAGTTACA